>JANJXV010000848.1:0-311698 GCA_024803745.1 Megascapheus bottae | reverse complement strand
GAAGTCATATATTGGAGGTGTGTGAAGTCAAAATGGATGTGTGAAGTTATAGAATGGAGGTGTGTGAAGTCACAGAATTGAGGTGTTTGAAGTCATATATTGGAGGTGTGTGAAGTCAAAATGGATGTGTGAAGTCATAGAATGTAGGTGTGTGAAGTCATAGAATGGAGGTGTGTGAAGTCATAGAATGGAGGTGTGTGAAGTCACAGAATGGAGATGTGTGAAGACATAGAATGGAGGTTTGTGAAGTCACAGAATGGAGGTGTGTGAAGTCATAGAATGGAAGTGTGTGAAGTCATAGAATGGAGGTTTGTGAAGTCAGAATGGAGATGTGTGAAGTCACTGAATGGAGTTGTGTGAACTCAGAATGGAGGTGTGTGAAGTCACAGAATGGAGCTTTGTGAAGTGATAGAATGGAGGTGTGTGAAGACATAGAATGGATATTTCTGAAGTAAGAATGAAGGTGTGTGAAGTCACAGAATGGAGGTGTGGGAAGTCATAGAATGGAGGTGTGTGAAGTCATAGAATGGAGGTGTGTGAATTCAGAATGGAGGTGTGTGAAGTCATAGTATGGAGGTGTGTGAAATCATAGAATGGAGTTTTGTGAAGTCACAGAATGGAGCTGTGTGAATTCAGAATGGAGGTGTGTGAAGTCATAGAATGGAGGTGTGTGAAATCAGAGAATTGACTTTTGTGAAGTCACAGAATGGTGGTGTGTGAAGTCATAGAATGGAAGTGTGTGAAGTCATGGAATGGAGGTTTGTGAAGTCATACAATGAAAGGTGTGTGAAGTCATAGAATGGAGGTGTCTGAAGTCACCGAAGGGAGGTGTGTGAAGTCACATAATGGAGGTGTGTGAAGTTAAAATGGAGGTGCGTGACGTCATAAAATGGAGGTGTGTGAAGTCATAGAATGGAGGTGTGTGAAATCATAGAATGGACGTTTATGAAGTCACAGAATGGAGGTGTGTGAAGTCACAGAATGGAGGTTTGTGAAGTCACAGAATGGAGGTGTGTGAAGTCATAGATTGGAGGTGTGTGAAATAACAGAATGGACGGTTATGAAGTCATAGAATTGAGGTGGGTGAAGTCACAATATTGAGGTGTTTGAAGTCATATATTGGAGGTGTGTGAAGTCAAAATGGATGTGTGAAGTCATAGAATGTAGGTGTGTGAAGTCATAGAATGGAGGTGTGTGAAGTCATAGAATGGACTTGTGTGAATTCATAGAATGGAGTTGTGTGAAGTCACAGAATGGAGGTGTTTGAAGTCACAGAATGGAGGTGTGTGAACTCAGAATGGAGGTTTGTGAAGTCACAGAATGGAGGTGTGTGAAGTCACAGAATGGAGGTGTGTGAAGTCAGATTGGAGGTGTGAAGTCATAGAATGGAGGTGGGTGAAATCATGGAAAGGAGGTGTGTGAAGTCATAGAATGGAGGAGTGTGAAGTCATAGAGTGGAGGTAAGTGAAGTCACAGATTCGAGGTCTGTGAAGTCATAGAATTGCGGTGTGTGAAGTCAGAATGGAGGTGTGTGAAGTCATAGAATGGAGTTGTGTGAACTCATAGAATGGAGTTGTGTGATGTCACAATGGAAGTGTGTGAAGTCATAGAAAGGAGGTGTGGGAAGTCATAGAATGGAGGAGTGTGAAGTCATAGAGTGCAGGTGAGTGAGGTCACAGATTCGAGGACTGTGAAGACATAAAATTGAGGTGTGTGATGTCAGAATGGAGGTGTGTGAAGTCATAGAATGGAGGTTTGTGAAGTCACAGAATGGAGGTGTGTGAACTCAGAATGGAGGTCTGTGAAGTCACAGAATGGAGGTGTGTGAAGTCATAGCATGGAGGTGTGTGAAGTCATATAATGGAGGTGTGTGAAGTCACAGAATGGAGGTTTGTGAAGTCACAGAATGGAGGTGTGTGAAGTCAGATTGGAGGTGTGAAGTCATAGAGTGGAGGTGGGTGAAGTCATAGAAAGGAGGTGTGTGAAGTCATAGAATGGAGGAGTGTGAAGTCATAGAGTGGAGGTAAGTGAAGTCACAGATTCGAGGTCTCTGAAGTCATAGAATGCAGGTGTATGAAGTCAGAATGGAGGTGTGTGAAGTAATAGAATGGAGGTGTGTGAACTCATAGAATGGAGTTGTGTGATGTCAAAATGGAAGTGTGTGAAGTCATAGAAAGGAGGTGTGGGAAGTCATAGAATGGAGGAGTGTGAAGTCATAGAGTGCAGGTGAGTGAGGTCACAGATTCGAGGTCTGTGAAGTCATAGAATGGAGGTGTGTGATGTCAGAATGGAGGTGTGCGAAGTCATAGAATAGAGGTGTGTGAAGTCAGAATGGAGGTGGGTGCAGTAATACATGGAGTTGTGTGAAGTCATAGTATGGAGGTGTGTGAAATCATAGAATGGAGGTGTGTGAAGTCACAGAATGGAGCTGTGTGAATTCAGAATGGAGGTGTGTGAAGTCATAGAATGGAGCTGTGTGAAATCAGAGAATGGACGTTTGTGAAGTCACAGAGTGGAGGTGTGTGAAGTCACAGAATGCAGGTTTGTGAAGTCATAGAATGGAGGTATGTGAAGTCAAATTGGAGGTGTGTGAAGTCGGAGAATGCAGGAGTGTGAAGTCACAGAATGGAGGTGGGTGAAGTCACAGAATGGAGGTGTGTGAACTCATAGAATGGAGGTTTGTGAAGTCACAGAATGGACGGGTATGAAGTCATAGAATGGAGGTGTGTGAAGTCACAAAATTGAGGTGTTTGAAGTCATATATCGGAGGTGTGTGAAGTCAAAATGGATGTGTGAAATCATAGAATGGCGGTGTGTGAAGTCATCGAATGGAGGTGTTTGAAGTCACAGAATGGAGGTGTGTGAAGTCATAGAATGGAGGTGTGTGAAATCACAGAATGGAGGTGTGTGAAGTCACAGAATGGAGGTTTGTGAAGTCAAAGAATGGAGGTTTGTGAAGTCACAGAATGGAGGTGTGTGAACTCAGAATGGAGGTGTGTGAAGTCACAGAATGGAGGTGTGTGAAGTCACAGAATGGAGCTGTGTGAAGTCATATAATGGAGGTGTGTGAAGTCACAGAATGGAGGTGTGTGAAGTCACAGAATGGAGGTGTGTGAAGTCAGATTGGAGGTGTGAAGTCAGAATGGAGGTGTGTGAAGTTATAGAATGGAGGTGTGTGAACTCATAGAATGGAGTTGTGTGATGTCACAATGGAAGTGTGTGAAGTCATAATAAGGAGGTGTGGGAAGTCATAGAATGGAGGAGTGTGAAGTCATAGAGTGCAGGTGAGTGAGGTCACAGATTCGAGGTCTGTGAAGTCATAGAATGGAGGTGTGTGATGTCAGAATGGAGGTGTGCGAAGTCATAGAATAGAGGTGTGTGAAGTCAGAATGGAGGTGTGTGAAGTAATACATGGAGTTGTGTGAAGTCATAGTATGGAGGTGTGTGAAATCATAGAATGGAGTTTTGTGAAGTCACAGAATGGAGCTGTGTGAATTCAGAATGGAGGTGTGTGAAGTCATAGAATGGAGGTGTGTGAAGTCACAGAATGGAGGTTTGTGAAGTCATAGAACGGAGGTATTTGAAGTCATATTTGAGGGGTGTGAAGTCGGAGAATGGAGGTGTGTGAAGTCACAGAATGGAGGTGGGTGAAGTCACAGAATGGAGGTGTGTGAATTCAGAATGGAGGTGTGTGAAGTCACAGAATGGAGGTGTGTGAAGTCATAGCATGGAGGTATGTTAAATCATAGAATGGAAGTGTGTGAAGTCATGGAATGGAGGTGTGTGAAGTCATACAATGAAGGTGTGTGAAGTTACAGAATGGAGGTGTGTGAAGTCAGATTGGAGGTGTGAAGTCATAGAATGGAGGTGGGTGAAATCATAGAAAGGAGGTGTGTGAAGTCATAGAATGGAGGTGTGTGAAGTCATAGAATGCAGGTGTGTGAAATCATAGAATGGACGTTTGTGAAGTCACAGAATGGAGGTGTGTGAAGTCACAGAATGGAGGTTTGTGAAGTCACAGAATGGAGGTGTGTGAAGTCATAGCATGGAGGTATGTGAAATCATAGAATGGAAGTGTGTGAAGTCACGGAATGGAGGTTTGTGAAGTCATACAATGAAGGTGTGTGAAGTCATGGAATGGAGGTGTGTGAAGTCACCGCAGGGAGGTGTGTAAAGTCACAAAATGGAGGTGTGTGATGTTAAAATGGAGGTGCGTGACGTCATAAAATGGAGGTGTGTGAAGTCATAGAATGGAGGTGTGTGAAATCATAGAATGTACGTTTGTGAAGTCACAGAATGGAGGTGTGTGAAGTCACAGAATGGAGGTTTCTGAAGTCACAGAATGGAGGTGTGTGAAGTCATAGAATGGAGGTGTGTGAAAGAACAGAATGGACGGGTATGAAGTCATAGAATTGAGGTGTGTGAAGTCACAATATTGAGGTGTTTGAAGTCATATATTGGAGGTGTGTGAAGTCAAAATGGATGTGTGAAGTCATAGAATGTAGGTGTGTGAAGTCATAGAATGGAGTTGTGTGAATTCATAGAATGGAGGTGTGTGAAGTCACAGAATGGAGGTGTTTGAAGTCACAGAATGGAGGTGTGTGAACTCAGAATGGAGGTTTGTGAAGTCACAGAATGGAGGTGTGTGAAGTCATAGAATGGAAGTGTGTGAAGTCATAGAATGGAGGTTTGTGAAGTCAGAATTGAGATGTGTGAAGTCACTGAATGGAGTTGTTTGAACTCAGAATGGAGGTGTGTGAAGTCACAGAATGGAGATTTGTGAAGTGATAGAATGGAGGTGTGTGAAGCCATAGAATGGATATTTCTGAAGTAAGAATGAAGGTGTGTGAAGTCATAGAATGGAGGTGTGTGAACTCATAGAATGGAGGTGTGTGAAGTCACAGAATGGAGGTATGGGAAGTCAGAATGGAGGTGTGTGAAGTCATAGAATGGAGGTATGTGAATTCAGAATGGAGGTGTGTGAAGTCATAGTATGGAGGTGTGTGAAATCATAGAATGGAGTTTTGTGAAGTCATAGAAAGGAGGTGTGGGAAGTCATAGAATGGAGGAGTGTGAAGTCATAGAGTGCAGGTGAGTGAGGTCACAGATTCGAGGACTGTGAAGACATAGAATTGAGGTGTGTGATGTCAGAATGGAGGTGTGTGAAGTCACAGAATGGAGGTGTGTGAAGTCACAGAATGGAGGTGTGTGAACTCAGAATGGAGGTCTGTGAAGTCACAGAAAGGAGGTGTGTGAAATCATAGCATGGAGGTGTGTGAAGTCATATAATGGAGGTGTGTGAAGTCACAGAATGGAGGTTTGTGAAGTCACAGAATGGAGGTGTGTGAAGTCAGATAGGAGGTTTGAAGTCATAGAGTGGAGGTGGGTGAAGTCATAGAAAGGAGGTGTGTGAAGTCATAGAATGGAGGAGTGTGAAGTCATCGAGTGGAGGTAAGTGAAGTCACAGATTCGAGGTCTCTGAAGTCATAGAATGCAGGTGTATGAAGTCAGAATGGAGGTGTGTGAAGTAATAGAATGGAGGTGTGGGAACTCATAGAATGGAGTTGTGTGATGTCACAATGGAAGTGTGTGAAGTCATAGAAAGGAGGTGTGGGAAGTCATAGAATGGAGGAGTGTGAAGTCATAGAGTGCAGGTGAGTGAGGTCACAGATTCGAGGTCTGTGAAGTCATAGAATGGAGGTGTGTGATGTCAGAATGGAGGTGTGCGAAGTCATAGAATAGAGGTGTGTGAAGTCAGAATGGAGGTGTGTGCAGTGATACATGGAGTTGTGTGAAATCATAGTATGGAGGTGTGTGAAATCATAGAATGGAGGTGTGTGAAGTCACAGAATGGAGCTGTGTGAATTCAGAATGGAGGTGTGTGAAGTCATAGAATGGAGCTGTGTGAAATCAGAGAATGGACGTTTGTGAAGTCACAGAGTGGAGGTATGTGAAGTCACAGAATGCAGGTTTGTGAAGTCATAGAATGGAGGTATGTGAAGTCAAATTGGAGGTGTGTGAAGTCGGAGAATGCAGGAGTGTGAAGTCACAGAATGGAGGTGGGTGAAGCCACAGAATGGAGGTGTGTGAACTCATAGAATGGAGGTTTGTGAAGTCACAGAATGGACGGGTATGAAGTCATAGAATGGAGGTGTGTGAAGTCACAAAATTGAGGTGTTTGAAGTCATATATCGGAGGTGTGTGAAGTCAAAATGGATGTGTGAAATCATTGAATGGCGGTGTGTGAAGTCATAGAATGGAGGTGTGTGAAGTCACAGAATGGAGGTGTGTGAAGTCATAGAATGGAGGTGTGTGAAATCACAGAATGGAGGTGTGTGAAGTCACAGAATGGAGGTTTGTGAAGTCAAAGAATGGAGGTTTGTGAAGTCACAGAATGGAGGTGTGTGAACTCAGAATGGAGGTGTGTGAAGTCACAGAATGGAGGTGTGTGAAGTCACAGAATGGAGCTGTGTGAAGTCATATAATGGAGGTGTGTGAAGTCACAGAATGGAGGTGTGTGAAGTCACAGAATGGAGGTGTGTGAAGTCAGATTGGAGGTGTGAAGTCAGAATGGAGGTGTGTGAAGTTATAGAATGGAGGTGTGTGAAATCATAGAATGGAGTTGTGTGATGTCACAATGGAAGTGTGTGAAGTCACAGAATGGAGGTGTGTGAAGTCATAGAATGGAGTTATGTGAAGTCATATTTGAGGGGTGTGAAGTCGGAGAATGGAGGTGTGTGAAGTCACAGAATGGAGGTGGGTGAAGTCATATAATGGAGGTGTTTGAAGTCATAGAATGGAGGTGTGTGAAAACACAGAATGGACGGGTATGCAGTCATAGAATGGAGGTGTGTGAAGTCACAGAATTGAGGTGTTTGAAGTAATATATTGGAGGTGTGTGAAATCAAAATGGATGTGTGAAGTCATAGAATGGAGGTGAGTGAAGTCATAGAATGGAGGTGTGTGAAGTCAAAGAATGGAGGTGTGTGAAGTCATAGAATAGAGGTGTGTGAAGTCACAGAATGGAGGTGTGTGAAGTCACCGAATGGACGTGTGTGAACTGAGAATGGAGGTGTGTGAAGTCACAGAATGGAGGTTTGCGAAGACATAGAATGGAGGTGTGTGAAGTCACAGAATGGAGGTGTGAGAAGTCAGCGAATGGACGTGAGTGAACTGAGAATGGAGGTGTGTGAAGTCAAAGAATGGAGGTTTGCGAAGACATAGAATGGAGGTGTGTGAAGTCATAGAATGGAATTGTGTGAAGTCACCAAATGGACGTGTGTGAACTGAGAATGGAGGTGTGTGAAGTCACAGAATGGAGGTTTGCGAAGACATAGAATGGAGGTGTGTGAAGTCATAGAATGGATTTTTCTGAATTAAGAATGAAGGTGTGTGAATTCATAGAATGGAGGTGTGTGAACTCATAGAATGGAGGTGTGTGAAGTCGTGGAATGGAGGTGTGTGAAGTCAAAGAATGGAGGTGTGTGAAGTCATAGAATGGATGTTTCTGAAGTAAGAATGAAGGTGTGTGAGGTCATAGAATGGAGGTGTGTGAACTCATAGAATGGAGGTGTGTGAAGTCAAAGAATGGAGGTGTGTTAAGTCACAATGGAGTTGTGTAGTCATAGATTGGAGGTTGGTGAAGTCATAGAAAGGAGGTGTGGGAAGTCATAGAATGGAGCAGTGTGAAGTCATAGAGTGCAGGTGAGTGAAGTCAGAGTTTCGAGGTCTGTGAAGTCATAGAATGGAGGTGTGTGATGTCAGAATGGGGGTGTGCGAAGTCATAGAATAGAGGTGGGTGAAGTCAGAATGGAGGTGTTTGAAGTCATAGATGGAGTTGTGTGAAGTCATAGTATGGAGGTTTTTGAAATCATAGAATGGAGTTTTGTGAAGTCACAGAATGGAGCAGTGTGAATTCAGAATGGAAGTGTGTGAAGTCACAGTATGGAAGTGTGTGAAGTCAGATTGGAGGTGTGAAGTCATAGAATGGAGGTGGGTCAAATCATAGAAAGGAGGTGTGTGAAGTCATAGAATGGAGGAGTGTGAAGTCAAAGAGTGGAGGTAAGTGAAGTCACAGATTCGAGGTCTGTGATGTCATAGAATGGAGGTGTGAGAAGTCAGAATGGAGGTGTGTGAAGTCATAGAATGGAGTTGTGTGAACTCATAGAATGGAGTTCTGTGATGTCACAATGGAAGTGTGTGTAGTCATAGAAAGGAGGTGTGGGAAGTCATAGAATGGAGGACTGTGAAGTCATAGAGTGCAGGTGAGTGAGGTCACAGATTCGAGGACTGTGAAGTCATAGAATGGAGGTGTGTGATGTCAGAATGGAGGTGTGTGAAGTCATAGAATGGAGGTGTGTGAAGTCACAGAATGGAGGTGTGTGAACTCAGAATGGAGGTGTGTGAAGTCACAGAATGGAGGTGTGTGAAGTCATAGCATGGAGGTGTGTGAAGTCATATAATGGAGGTGTGTGAAGTCACAGAATGGAGGTGTGTGAAGTCACAGAATGGAGGTGTGTGAAGTCAGATTGGAGGTGTGAAGTCATAGAATGGAGGTAGGTGAAATCATAGAAAGGAGGTGTGTGAACTCATAGAATGGAGTTGTGTGATGTCACAATGGAAGTGTGTGAAGTCATAATAAGGAGGTGTGGGAAGTCATAGAATGGAGGAGTGTGAAGTCATAGAGTGCAGGTGAGTGAGGTCACAGATTCGAGGTCTGTGAAGTCATAGAATGGAGGTGTGTGATGTCAGAATTGAGGTGTGCGAAGTCATAGAATAGAGGTGTGTGAAGTCAGAATGGAGGTGTGTGAAGTAATACATGGAGTTGTGTGAAGTCATAGTATGGAGGTGTGTGAAATCATAGAATGGAGTTTTGTGAAGTCACAGAATGGAGCTGTGTGAATTCAGAATGGAGGTGTGTGAAGTCATAGAATGGAGGTGTGTGAAGTCACAGAATGGAGGTGTGTGAAGTCAGATTGGAGGTGTGAAGTCATAGAATGGAGGTGGGTGAAATCATAGAAAGGAGGTGTGTGAAGTCATAGAATGGAGGTGTGTGAAGTCATAGAATGCAGGTGTGTGAAATCATAGAATGGACGTTGGTGAAGTCACAGAATGGAGGTGTGTGAAGTCACAGAATGGAGGTTTGTGAAGTCACAGAATGGAGGTGTGTGAAGTCATAGCATGGAGGTATGTGAAATCATAGAATGGAAGTGTGTGAAGTCATGGAATGGAGGTTTGTGAAGTCATACAATGAAGGTGTGTGAAGTCATAGAATGGAGGTGTGTGAAGTCACCGCAGGGAGGTGTGTGAAGTCACAAAATGGAGGTGTGTGATGTTAAAATGGAGGTGCGTGACGTCATAAAATGGAGGTGTGTGAAGTCATAGAATGGAGGTGTGTGAAATCATAGAATGTACGTTTGTGAAGTCACAGAATGGAGGTGTGTGAAGTCACAGAATGGAGGTTTCTGAAGTCACAGAATGGAGGTGTGTGAAGTCATAGAATGGAGGTGTGTGAAAGAACAGAATGGACGGGTATGAAGTCATAGAATTGAGGTGTGTGAAGTCACAATATTGAGGTGTTTGAAGTCATATATTGGAGGTGTGTGAAGTCAAAAGGGATGTGTGAAGTCATAGAATGTAGGTGTGTGAAGTCATAGAATGGAGGTGTGTGAAGTCATAGAATGGAGTTGTGTGAATTCATAGAATGGAGGTGTGTGAAGTCACAGAATGGAGGTGTTTGAAGTCACAGAATGGAGGTGTGTGAACTCAGAATGGAGGTTTGTGAAGTCACAGAATGGAGGTGTGTGAAGTCATAGAATGGAAGTGTGTGAAGTCATAGAATGGAGGTTTGTGAAGTCAGAATTGAGATGTGTGAACTCACTGAATGGAGTTGTGTGAACTCAGAATGGAGGTGTGTGAAGTCACAGAATGGAGATTTGTGAAGTGATAGAATGGAGGTGTGTGAAGCCATAGAATGGATATTTCTGAAGTAAGAATGAAGGTGTGTGAAGTCATAGAATGGAGGTGTGTGAACTCATAGAATGGAGGTGTGTGAAGTCACAGAATGGAGGTATGGGAAGTCAGAATGGAGGTGTGTGAAGTCATAGAATGGAGGTATGTGAATTCAGAATGGAGGTGTGTGAAGTCATAGTATGGAGGTGTGTGAAATCATAGAATGGAGTTTTGTGAAGTCAGACAATGGAGCTCTGTGAATTCAGAATGGAGGTGTGTGAAGTCATAGAATGGAGGTGTGTGAAATCAGAGAATGGACTTCTGTGAAGTCACAGAATGGAGGTGTGTGAAGTCACAGAATGGAAGTGTGTGAAGTCATAGAATGGAGTTATGTGAAGTCATATTTGAGGGGTGTGAAGTCGGAGAATGGAGGTGTGTGAAGTCACAGAATGGAGGTGGGTGAAGTCATAGAATGGAGGTGTTTGAAGTCATAGAATGGAGGTGTGTGAAAACACAGAATGGACGGGTATGCAGTCATAGAATGGAGGTGTGTGAAGTCACAGAATTGAGGTGTTTGAAGTAATATATTGGAGGTGTGTGAAATCAAAATGGATGTGTGAAGCCATAGAATGGAGGTGAGTGAAGTCATAGAATGGAGGTGTGTGAAGTCAAAGAATGGAGGTGTGTGAAGTCATAGAATAGAGGTGTGTGAAGTCACAGAATGGAGGTGTGTGAAGTCACCGAATGGACGTGTGTGAACTGAGAATGGAGGTGTGTGAAGTCACAGAATGGAGGTTTGCGAAGACATAGAATGGAGGTGTGTGAAGTCACAGAATGGAGGTGTGAGAAGTCAGCGAATGGACGTGAGTGAACTGAGAATGGAGGTGTGTGAAGTCACAGAATGGAGGTTTGCGAAGACATAGAATGGAAGTGTGTGTAGTCATAGAAAGGAGGTGTGGGAAGTCATAGAATGGAGGACTGTGAAGTCATAGAATGCAGGTGAGTGAGGTCACAGATTCGAGGACTGTGAAGTCATAGAATGGAGGTGTGTGATGTCAGAATGGAGGTGTGTGAAGTCATAGAATGGAGGTGTGTGAAGTCACAGACTGGAGGTGTGTGAACTCAGAATGGAGGTGTGTGAAGTCACAGAATGGAGGTGTGTGAAGTCATAGCATGGAGGTGTGTGAAGTCATATAATGGAGGTGTGTGAAGTCACAGAATGGAGGTGTGTGAAGTCACAGAATGGAGGTGTGTGAAGTCAGATTGGAGGTGTGTGAAGTCACAGAATGGAGGTGTGTGAAGTCATAGCATGGAGGTGTGTGAAGTCATATAATGGAGGTGTGTGAAGTCACAGAATGGAGGTGTGTGAAGTCACAGAATGGAGGTGTGTGAAGTCAGATTGGAGGTGTGAAGTCATAGAATGGAGGTGGGTGAAATCATAGAAAGGAGGTGTGTGAACTCATAGAATGGAGTTGTGTGATGTCACAATGGAAGTGTGTGAAGTCATAATAAGGAGGTGTGGGAAGTCATAGAATGGAGGAGTGTGAAGTCATAGAGTGCAGGTGAGTGAGGTCACAGATTCGAGGTCTGTGAAGTCATAGAATGGAGGTGTGTGATGTCAGAATTGAGGTGTGCGAAGTCATAGAATAGAGGTGTGTGAAGTCAGAATGGAGGTGTGTGAAGTAATACATGGAGTTGTGTGAAGTCATAGTATGGAGGTGTGTGAAATCATAGAATGGAGTTTTGTGAAGTCACAGAATGGAGCTGTGTGAATTCAGAATGGAGGTGTGTGAAGTCATAGAATGGAGGTGTGTGAAGTCACAGAATGGAGGTGTGTGAAGTCAGATTGGAGGTGTGAAGTCATAGAATGGAGGTGGGTGAAATCATAGAAAGGAGGTGTGTGAAGTCATAGAATGGAGGTGTGTGAAGTCATAGAATGCAGGTGTGTGAAATCATAGAATGGACGTTTGTGAAGTCACAGAATGGAGGTGTGTGAAGTCACAGAATGGAGGTTTGTGAAGTCACAGAATGGAGGTGTGTGAAGTCATAGCATGGAGGTATGTGAAATCAGAGAATGGAAGTGTGTGAAGTCATGGAATGGAGGTTTGTGAAGTCATACAATGAAGGTGTGTGAAGTCATAGAATGGAGGTGTGTGAAGTCACCGCAGGGAGGTGTGTGAAGTCACAAAATGGAGGTGTGTGATGTTAAAATGGAGGTGCGTGACGTCATAAAATGGAGGTGTGTGAAGTCATAGAATGGAGGTGTGTGAAATCATAGAATGTACGTTTGTGAAGTCACAGAATGGAGGTGTGTGAAGTCACAGAATGGAGGTTTCTGAAGTCACAGAATGGAGGTGTGTGAAGTCATAGAATGGAGGTGTGTGAAAGAACAGAATGGACGGGTATGAAGTCATAGAATTGAGGTGTGTGAAGTCACAATATTGAGGTGTTTGAAGTCATATATTGGAGGTGTGTGAAGTCAAAAGGGATGTGTGAAGTCATAGAATGTAGGTGTGTGAAGTCATAGAATGGAGGTGTGTGAAGTCATAGAATGGAGTTGTGTGAATTCATAGAATGGAGGTGTGTGAAGTCACAGAATGGAGGTGTTTGAAGTCACAGAATGGAGGTGTGTGAACTCAGAATGGAGGTTTGTGAAGTCACAGAATGGAGGTGTGTGAAGTCATAGAATGGAAGTGTGTGAAGTCATAGAATGGAGGTTTGTGAAGTCAGAATTGAGATGTGTGAACTCACTGAATGGAGTTGTGTGAACTCAGAATGGAGGTGTGTGAAGTCACAGAATGGAGATTTGTGAAGTGATAGAATGGAGGTGTGTGAAGCCATAGAATGGATATTTCTGAAGTAAGAATGAAGGTGTGTGAAGTCATAGAATGGAGGTGTGTGAACTCATAGAATGGAGGTGTGTGAAGTCACAGAATGGAGGTATGGGAAGTCAGAATGGAGGTGTGTGAAGTCATAGAATGGAGGTATGTGAATTCAGAATGGAGGTGTGTGAAGTCATAGTATGGAGGTGTGTGAAATCATAGAATGGAGTTTTGTGAAGTCAGACAATGGAGCTCTGTGAATTCAGAATGGAGGTGTGTGAAGTCATAGAATGGAGGTGTGTGAAATCAGAGAATGGACTTCTGTGAAGTCACAGAATGGAGGTGTGTGAAGTCACAGAATGGAAGTGTGTGAAGTCATAGAATGGAGTTATGTGAAGTCATATTTGAGGGGTGTGAAGTCGGAGAATGGAGGTGTGTGAAGTCACAGAATGGAGGTGGGTGAAGTCATAGAATGGAGGTGTTTGAAGTCATAGAATGGAGGTGTGTGAAAACACAGAATGGACGGGTATGCAGTCATAGAATGGAGGTGTGTGAAGTCACAGAATTGAGGTGTTTGAAGTAATATATTGGAGGTGTGTGAAATCAAAATGGATGTGTGAAGTCATAGAATGGAGGTGAGTGAAGTCATAGAATGGAGGTGTGTGAAGTCAAAGAATGGAGGTGTGTGAAGTCATAGAATAGAGGTGTGTGAAGTCACAGAATGGAGGTGTGTGAAGTCACCGAATGGACGTGTGTGAACTGAGAATGGAGGTGTGTGAAGTCACAGAATGGAGGTTTGCGAAGACATAGAATGGAGGTGTGTGAAGTCACAGAATGGAGGTGTGAGAAGTCAGCGAATGGACGTGAGTGAACTGAGAATGGAGGTGTGTGAAGTCACAGAATGGAGGTTTGCGAAGACATAGAATGGAAGTGTGTGTAGTCATAGAAAGGAGGTGTGGGAAGTCATAGAATGGAGGACTGTGAAGTCATAGAGTGCAGGTGAGTGAGGTCACAGATTCGAGGACTGTGAAGTCATAGAATGGAGGTGTGTGATGTCAGAATGGAGGTGTGTGAAGTCATAGAATGGAGGTGGGTGAAGTCACAGACTGGAGGTGTGTGAACTCAGAATGGAGGTGTGTGAAGTCACAGAATGGAGGTGTGTGAAGTCATAGCATGGAGGTGTGTGAAGTCATATAATGGAGGTGTGTGAAGTCACAGAATGGAGGTGTGTGAAGTCACAGAATGGAGGTGTGTGAAGTCAGATTGGAGGTGTGAAGTCATAGAATGGAGGTGGGTGAAGTCATAGAAAGGAGGTGTGTGAAGTCATAGAATGGAGGAGTGTGAAGTCATAGAGTGGAGGTAAGTGAAGTCACAGATTTGAGGTCTGTAAAATCATAGAATGGAGGTGTGTGAAGTCAGAATGGAGGTGTGTGAAGTCATAGAATGGAGGTGTGTGAAGTCAAAGAATGGAGGTGTGTGAAGTCATAGAATAGAGGTGTGTGAAGTCACAGAATGGAGGTGTGTGAAGTCACCGAATGGACGTGCGTGAACTGAGAATGGAGGTGTGTGAAGTCACAGAATGGAGGTGTGTGAAGTCACCGAATGGACGTGTGTGAACTGAGAATGGAGGTGTGTGAAGTCACAGAATGGAGGTTTGCGAAGACATAGAATGGAGGTGTGTGAAGTCACAGAATGGAGGTGTGAGAAGTCAGCGAATGGACGTGAGTGAACTGAGAATGGAGGTGTGTGAAGTCACAGAATGGAGGTTTGCGAAGACATAGAATGGAGGTGTGTGAAGTCATAGAATGGAATTGTGTGAAGTCACCAAATGGACGTGTGTGAACTGAGAATGGAGGTGTGTGAAGTCACAGAATGGAGGTTTGCGAAGACATAGAATGGAGGTGTGTGAAGTCATAGAATGGATTTTTCTGAATTAAGAATGAAGGTGTGTGAAGTCATAGAATGGAGGTGTGTGAACTCATAGAATGGAGGTGTGTGAAGTCGTGGAATGGAGGTGTGTGAAGTCAAAGAATGGAGGTGTGTGAAGTCATAGAATGGATGTTTCTGAAGTAAGAATGAAGGTGTGTGAGGTCATAGAATGGAGGTGTGTGAACTCATAGAATGGAGGTGTGTGAAGTCAAAGAATGGAGGTGTGTTAAGTCACAATGGAGTTGTGTAGTCATAGATTGGAGGTTGGTGAAGTCATAGAAAGGAGGTGTGGGAAGTCATAGAATGGAGCAGTGTGAAGTCATAGAGTGCAGGTGAGTGAAGTCAGAGTTTCGAGGTCTGTGAAGTCATAGAATGGAGGTGTGTGATGTCAGAATGGGGGTGTGCGAAGTCATAGAATAGAGGTGGGTGAAGTCAGAATGGAGGTGTTTGAAGTCATAGATGGAGTTGTGTGAAGTCATAGTATGGAGGTTTTTGAAATCATAGAATGGAGTTTTGTGAAGTCACAGAATGGAGCAGGGTGAATTCAGAATGGAAGTGTGTGAAGTCACAGTATGGAAGTGTGTGAAGTCAGATTGGAGGAGTGAAGTCATAGAATGGAGGTGGGTCAAATCATAGAAAGGAGGTGTGTGAAGTCATAGAATGGAGGAGTGTGAAGTCATAGAGTGGAGGTAAGTGAAGTCACAGATTCGAGGTCTGTGAAGTCATAGAATGGAGGTGTGTGAAGTCAGAATGGAGGTGTGTGAAGTCATAGAATGGAGTTGTGTGAACTCATAGAATGGAGTTCTGTGATGTCACAATGGAAGTGTGTGTAGTCATAGAAAGGAGGTGTGGGAAGTCATAGAATGGAGGACTGTGAAGTCATAGAGTGCAGGTGAGTGGGGTCACAGATTCGAGGACTGTGAAGTCATAGAATGGAGGTGTGTGATGTCAGAATGGAGGTGTGTGAAGTCATAGAATGGAGGTGTGTGAAGTCACAGAATGGAGGTGTGTGAACTCAGAATGGAGGTGTGTGAAGTCACAGAATGGAGGTGTGTGAAGTCATAGCATGGAGGTGTGTGAAGTCATATAATGGAGGTGTGTGAAGTCACAGAATGGAGGTGTGTGAAGTCACAGAATGGAGGTGTGTGAAGTCAGATTGGAGGTGTGAAGTCATAGAATGGAGGTGGGTGAAATCATAGAAAGGAGGTGTGTGAACTCATAGAATGGAGTTGTGTGATGTCACAATGGAAGTGTGTGAAGTCATAATAAGGAGGTGTGGGAAGTCATAGAATGGAGGAGTGTGAAGTCATAGAGTGCAGGTGAGTGAGGTCACAGATTCGAGGTCTGTGAAGTCATAGAATGGAGGTGTGTGATGTCAGAATTGAGGTGTGCGAAGTCATAGAATAGAGGTGTGTGAAGTCAGAATGGCGGTGTGTGAAGTAATACATGGAGTTGTGTGAAGTCATAGTATGGAGGTGTGTGAAATCATAGAATGGAGTTTTGTGAAGTCACAGAATGGAGCTGTGTGAATTCAGAATGGAGGTGTGTGAAGTCATAGAATGGAGGTGTGTGAAGTCACAGAATGGAGGTGTGTGAAGTCAGATTGGAGGTGTGAAGTCATAGAATGGAGGTGGGTGAAATCATAGAAAGGAGGTGTGTGAAGTCATAGAATGGAGGTGTGTGAAGTCATAGAATGCAGGTGTGTGAAATCATAGAATCTACGTTTGTGAAGTCACAGAATGGAGGTGTGTGAAGTCACAGAATGGAGGTTTGTGAAGTCACAGAATGGAGGTGTGTGAAGTCATAGAATGGAGGTGTGTGAAATCAGAGAATGGACTTCTGTGAAGTCACAGAATGGAGGTGTGTGAAGTCACAGAATGGAGGTGTGTGAAGTCATAGAATGGAGTTATGTGAAGTCATATTTGAGGGGTGTGAAGTCGGAGAATGGAGGTGTGTGAAGTCACAGAATGGAGGTGGGTGAAGTCATAGAATGGAGGTGTTTGAAGTCATAGAATGGAGGTGTGTGAAAACACAGAATGGACGGGTATGCAGTCATAGAATGGAGGTGTGTGAAGTCACAGAATTGAGGTGTTTGAAGTAATATATTGGAGGTGTGTGAAATCAAAATGGATGTGTGAAGTCATAGAATGGAGGTGAGTGAAGTCATAGAATGGAGGTGTGTGAAGTCAAAGAATGGAGGTGTGTGAAGTCATAGAATAGAGGTGTGTGAAGTCACAGAATGGAGGTGTGTGAAGTCACCGAATGGACGTGTGTGAACTGAGAATGGAGGTGTGTGAAGTCACAGAATGGAGGTTTGCGAAGACATAGAATGGAGGTGTGTGAAGTCACAGAATGGAGGTGTGAGAAGTCAGCGAATGGACGTGAGTGAACTGAGAATGGAGGTGTGTGAAGTCACAGAATGGAGGTTTGCGAAGACATAGAATGGAAGTGTGTGTAGTCATAGAAAGGAGGTGTGGGAAGTCATAGAATGGAGGACTGTGAAGTCATAGAGTGCAGGTGAGTGAGGTCACAGATTCGAGGACTGTGAAATCATAGAATGGAGGTGTGTGATGTCAGAATGGAGGTGTGTGAAGTCATAGAATGGAGGTGTGTGAAGTCACAGACTGGAGGTGTGTGAACTCAGAATGGAGGTGTGTGAAGTCACAGAATGGAGGTGTGTGAAGTCATAGCATGGAGGTGTGTGAAGTCATATAATGGAGGTGTGTGAAGTCACAGAATGGAGGTGTGTGAAGTCAGATTGGAGGTGTGAAGTCATAGAATGGAGGTGGGTGAAATCATAGAAAGGAGGTGTGTGAAGTCATAGAATGGAGGAGTGTGAAGTCATAGAGTGGAGGTAAGTGAAGTCACAGATTTGAGGTCTGTAAAGTCATAGAATGGAGGTGTGTGAAGTCAGAATGGAGGTGTGTGAAGTCATAGAATGGAGGTGTGTGAAGTCAAAGAATGGAGGTGTGTGAAGTCATAGAATAGAGGTGTGTGAAGTCACAGAATGGAGGTGTGTGAAGTCACCGAATGGACGTGCGTGAACTGAGAATGGAGGTGTGTGAAGTCACAGAATGGAGGTGTGTGAAGTCACCGAATGGACGTGTGTGAACTGAGAATGGAGGTGTGTGAAGTCACAGAATGGAGGTTTGCGAAGACATAGAATGGAGGTGTGTGAAGTCACAGAATGGAGGTGTGAGAAGTCAGCGAATGGACGTGAGTGAACTGAGAATGGAGGTGTGTGAAGTCACAGAATGGAGGTTTGCGAAGACATAGAATGGAGGTGTGTGAAGTCATAGAATGGAATTGTGTGAAGTCACCAAATGGACGTGTGTGAACTGAGAATGGAGGTGTGTGAAGTCACAGAATGGAGGTTTGCGAAGACATAGAATGGAGGTGTGTGAAGTCATAGAATGGATTTTTCTGAATTAAGAATGAAGGTGTGTGAAGTCATAGAATGGAGGTGTGTGAACTCATAGAATGGAGGTGTGTGAAGTCGTGGAATGGAGGTGTGTGAAGTCAAAGAATGGAGGTGTGTGAAGTCATAGAATGGATGTTTCTGAAGTAAGAATGAAGGTGTGTGAGGTCATAGAATGGAGGTGTGTGAACTCATAGAATGGAGGTGTGTGAAGTCAAAGAATGGAGGTGTGTTAAGTCACAATGGAGTTGTGTAGTCATAGATTGGAGGTTGGTGAAGTCATAGAAAGGAGGTGTGGGAAGTCATAGAATGGAGCAGTGTGAAGTCATAGAGTGCAGGTGAGTGAAGTCAGAGTTTCGAGGTCTGTGAAGTCATAGAATGGAGGTGTGTGATGTCAGAATGGGGGTGTGCGAAGTCATAGAATAGAGGTGGGTGAAGTCAGAATGGAGGTGTTTGAAGTCATAGATGGAGTTGTGTGAAGTCATAGTATGGAGGTTTTTGAAATCATAGAATGGAGTTTTGTGAAGTCACAGAATGGAGCAGTGTGAATTCAGAATGGAAGTGTGTGAAGTCACAGTATGGAAGTGTGTGAAGTCAGATTGGAGGTGTGAAGTCATAGAATGGAGGTGGGTCAAATCATAGAAAGGAGGTGTGTGAAGTCATAGAATGGAGGAGTGTGAAGTCATAGAGTGGAGGTAAGTGAAGTCACAGATTCGAGGTCTGTGAAGTCATAGAATGGAGGTGTGTGAAGTCAGAATGGAGGTGTGTGAAGTCATAGAATGGAGTTGTGTGAACTCATAGAATGGAGTTCTGTGATGTCACAATGGAAGTGTGTGTAGTCATAGAAAGGAGGTGTGGGAAGTCATAGAATGGAGGACTGTGAAGTCATAGAGTGCAGGTGAGTGAGGTCACAGATTCGAGGACTGTGAAGTCATAGAATGGAGGTGTGTGATGTCAGAATGGAGGTGTGTGAAGTCATAGAATGGAGGTGTGTGAAGTCACAGAATGGAGGTGTGTGAACTCAGAATGGAGGTGTGTGAAGTCACAGAATGGAGGTGTGTGAAGTCATAGCATGGAGGTGTGTGAAGTCATATAATGGAGGTGTGTGAAGTCACAGAATGGAGGTGTGTGAAGTCACAGAATGGAGGTGTGTGAAGTCAGATTGGAGGTGTGAAGTCATAGAATGGAGGTGGGTGAAATCATAGAAAGGAGGTGTGTGAACTCATAGAATGGAGTTGTGTGATGTCACAATGGAAGTGTGTGAAGTCATAATAAGGAGGTGTGGGAAGTCATAGAATGGAGGAGTGTGAAGTCATAGAGTGCAGGTGAGTGAGGTCACAGATTCGAGGTCTGTGAAGTCATAGAATGGAGGTGTGTGATGTCAGAATTGAGGTGTGCGAAGTCATAGAATAGAGGTGTGTGAAGTCAGAATGGAGGTGTGTGAAGTAATACATGGAGTTGTGTGAAGTCATAGTATGGAGGTGTGTGAAATCATAGAATGGAGTTTTGTGAAGTCACAGAATGGAGCTGTGTGAATTCAGAATGGAGGTGTGTGAAGTCATAGAATGGAGGTGTGTGAAGTCACAGAATGGAGGTGTGTGAAGTCAGATTGGAGGTGTGAAGTCATAGAATGGAGGTGGGTGAAATCATAGAAAGGAGGTGTGTGAAGTCATAGAATGGAGGTGTGTGAAGTCATAGAATGCAGGTGTGTGAAATCATAGAATGGACGTTTGTGAAGTCACAGAATGGAGGTGTGTGAAGTCACAGAATGGAGGTTTGTGAAGTCACAGAATGGAGGTGTGTGAAGTCA
The DNA here is from genome assembly GCA_024803745.1 of Megascapheus bottae. Taxonomy (NCBI): domain Eukaryota; kingdom Metazoa; phylum Chordata; class Mammalia; order Rodentia; family Geomyidae; genus Megascapheus; species Megascapheus bottae. Next base: position 291,768 of record JANJXV010000848.1, on the reverse strand, counting down.
TAGCATGGAGGTATGTGAAATCATAGAATGGAAGTGTGTGAAGTCATGGAATGGAGGTTTGTGAAGTCATACAATGAAGGTGTGTGAAGTCATAGAATGGAGGTGTGTGAAGTCACCGCAGGGAGGTGTGTGAAGTCACAAAATGGAGGTGTGTGATGTTAAAATGGAGGTGCGTGACGTCATAAAATGGAGGTGTGTGAAGTCATAGAATGGAGGTGTGTGAAATCATAGAATGTACGTTTGTGAAGTCACAGAATGGAGGTGTGTGAAGTCACAGAATGGAGGTTTCTGAAGTCACAGAATGGAGGTGTGTGAAGTCATAGAATGGAGGTGTGTGAAAGAACAGAATGGACGGGTATGAAGTCATAGAATTGAGGTGTGTGAAGTCACAATATTGAGGTGTTTGAAGTCATATATTGGAGGTGTGTGAAGTCAAAAGGGATGTGTGAAGTCATAGAATGTAGGTGTGTGAAGTCATAGAATGGAGGTGTGTGAAGTCATAGAATGGAGTTGTGTGAATTCATAGAATGGAGGTGTGTGAAGTCACAGAATGGAGGTGTTTGAAGTCACAGAATGGAGGTGTGTGAACTCAGAATGGAGGTTTGTGAAGTCACAGAATGGAGGTGTGTGAAGTCATAGAATGGAAGTGTGTGAAGTCATAGAATGGAGGTGTGTGAAGTCACAGAATGGAGGTGTGTGAAGTCACCGAATGGACGTGTGTGAACTGAGAATGGAGGTGTGTGAAGTCACAGAATGGAGGTTTGCGAAGACATAGAATGGAGGTGTGTGAAGTCACAGAATGGAGGTGTGAGAAGTCAGCGAATGGACGTGAGTGAACTGAGAATGGAGGTGTGTGAAGTCACAGAATGGAGGTTTGCGAACACATAGAATGGAGGTGTGTGAAGTCATAGAATGGAATTGTGTGAAGTCACCAAATGGACGTGTGTGAACTGAGAATGGAGATGTGTGAAGTCACAGAATGGAGGCTTGCGAAGACATAGAATGGAGGTGTGTGAAGTCATAGAATGGATTTTTCTGAATTAAGAATGAAGGTGTGTGAAGTCATAGAATGGAGGTGTGTGAACTCATAGAATGGAGGTGTGTGAAGTCGTGGAATGGAGGTGTGTGAAGTTAAAGAATGGAGGTGTGTGAAGTCATAGAATGGATGTTTCTGAAGTAAGAATGAAGGTGTGTGAGGTCATAGAATGGAGGTGTGTGAACTCATAGAATGGAGGTGTGTGAAGTCAAAGAATGGAGGTGTGTTAAGTCACAATGGAGTTGTGTAGTCATAGATTGGAGGTTGGTGAAGTCATAGAAAGGAGGTGTGGGAAGTCATAGAATGGAGCAGTGTGAAGTCATAGAGTGCAGGTGAGTGAAGTCAGAGTTTCGAGGTCTGTGAAGTCATAGAATGGAGGTGTGTGATGTCAGAATGGGGGTGTGCGAAGTCATAGAATAGAGGTGGGTGAAGTCAGAATGGAGGTGTTTGAAGTCATAGATGGAGTTGTGTGAAGTCATAGTATGGAGGTTTTTGAAATCATAGAATGGAGTTTTGTGAAGTCACAGAATGGAGCAGTGTGAATTCAGAATGGAAGTGTGTGAAGTCACAGTATGGAAGTGTGTGAAGTCAGATTGGAGGTGTGAAGTCATAGAATGGAGGTGGGTCAAATCATAGAAAGGAGGTGTGTGAAGTCATAGAATGGAGGAGTGTGAAGTCATAGAGTGGAGGTAAGTGAAGTCACAGATTCGAGGTCTGTGAAGTCATAGAATGGAGGTGTGTGAAGTCAGAATGGAGGTGTGTGAAGTCATAGAATGGAGTTGTGTGAACTCATAGAATGGAGTTCTGTGATGTCACAATGGAAGTGTGTGTAGTCATAGAAAGGAGGTGTGGGAAGTCATAGAATGGAGGACTGTGAAGTCATAGAGTGCAGGTGAGTGAGGTCACAGATTCGAGGACTGTGAAGTCATAGAATGGAGGTGTGTGATGTCAGAATGGAGGTGTGTGAAGTCATAGAATGGAGGTGTGTGAAGTCACAGAATGGAGGTGTGTGAACTCAGAATGGAGGTGTGTGAAGTCACAGAATGGAGGTGTGTGAAGTCATAGCATGGAGGTGTGTGAAGTCATATAATGGAGGTGTGTGAAGTCACAGAATGGAGGTGTGTGAAGTCACAGAATGGAGGTGTGTGAAGTCAGATTGGAGGTGTGAAGTCATAGAATGGAGGTGGGTGAAATCATAGAAAGGAGGTGTGTGAACTCATAGAATGGAGTTGTGTGATGTCACAATGGAAGTGTGTGAAGTCATAATAAGGAGGTGTGGGAAGTCATAGAATGGAGGAGTGTGAAGTCATAGAGTGCAGGTGAGTGAGGTCACAGATTCGAGGTCTGTGAAGTCATAGAATGGAGGTGTGTGATGTCAGAATTGAGGTGTGCGAAGTCATAGAATAGAGGTGTGTGAAGTCAGAATGGAGGTGTGTGAAGTAATACATGGAGTTGTGTGAAGTCATAGTATGGAGGTGTGTGAAATCATAGAATGGAGTTTTGTGAAGTCACAGAATGGAGCTGTGTGAATTCAGAATGGAGGTGTGTGAAGTCATAGAATGGAGGTGTGTGAAGTCACAGAATGGAGGTGTGTGAAGTCAGATTGGAGGTGTGAAGTCATAGAATGGAGGTGGGTGAAATCATAGAAAGGAGGTGTGTGAAGTCATAGAATGGAGGTGTGTGAAGTCATAGAATGCAGGTGTGTGAAATCATAGAATGGACGTTTGTGAAGTCACAGAATGGAGGTGTGTGAAGTCACAGAATGGAGGTTTGTGAAGTCACAGAATGGAGGTGTGTGAAGTCATAGCATGGAGGTATGTGAAATCATAGAATGGAAGTGTGTGAAGTCATGGAATGGAGGTTTGTGAAGTCATACAATGAAGGTGTGTGAAGTCATAGAATGGAGGTGTGTGAAGTCACCGCAGGGAGGTGTGTGAAGTCACAAAATGGAGGTGTGTGATGTTAAAATGGAGGTGCGTGACGTCATAAAATGGAGGTGTGTGAAGTCATAGAATGGAGGTGTGTGAAATCATAGAATGTACGTTTGTGAAGTCACAGAATGGAGGTGTGTGAAGTCACAGAATGGAGGTTTCTGAAGTCACAGAATGGAGGTGTGTGAAGTCATAGAATGGAGGTGTGTGAAAGAACAGAATGGACGGGTATGAAGTCATAGAATTGAGGTGTGTGAAGTCACAATATTGAGGTGTTTGAAGTCATATATTGGAGGTGTGTGAAGTCAAAAGGGATGTGTGAAGTCATAGAATGTAGGTGTGTGAAGTCATAGAATGGAGGTGTGTGAAGTCATAGAATGGAGTTGTGTGAATTCATAGAATGGAGGTGTGTGAAGTCACAGAATGGAGGTGTTTGAAGTCACAGAATGGAGGTGTGTGAACTCAGAATGGAGGTTTGTGAAGTCACAGAACGGAGGTGTGTGAAGTCATAGAATGGAAGTGTGTGAAGTCATAGAATGGAGGTGTGTGAAGTCACAGAATGGAGGTGTGTGAAGTCACCGAATGGACGTGTGTGAACTGAGAATGGAGGTGTGTGAAGTCACAGAATGGAGGTTTGCGAAGACATAGAATGGAGGTGTGTGAAGTCACAGAATGGAGGTGTGAGAAGTCAGCGAATGGACGTGAGTGAACTGAGAATGGAGGTGTGTGAAGTCACAGAATGGAGGTTTGCGAAGACATAGAATGGAGGTGTGTGAAGTCATAGAATGGAATTGTGTGAAGTCACCAAATGGACGTGTGTGAACTGAGAATGGAGGTGTGTGAAGTCACAGAATGGAGGTTTGCGAAGACATAGAATGGAGGTGTGTGAAGTCATAGAATGGATTTTTCTGAATTAAGAATGAAGGTGTGTGAAGTCATAGAATGGAGGTGTGTGAACTCATAGAATGGAGGTGTGTGAAGTCAAAGAATGGAGGTGTGGGAAGTCACAATGGAGTTGTGTAGTCATAGATTGGAGGTTGGTCAAGTCATAGAAAGGAGGTGTGGGAAGTCATAGAATGGAGCAGTGTGAAGTCATAGAGTGCAGGTGAGTGAAGTCAGAGTTTCGAGGTCTGTGAAGTCATAGAATGGAGGTGTGTGATGTCAGAATGGGGGTGTGCGAAGTCATAGAATAGAGGTGGGTGAAGTCAGAATGGAGGTGTTTGAAGTCATAGATGGAGTTGTGTGAAGTCATAGTATGGAGGTTTTTGAAATCATAGAATGGAGTTTTGTGAAGTCACAGAATGGAGCAGTGTGAATTCAGAATGGAAGTGTGTGAAGTCACAGTATGGAAGTGTGTGAAGTCAGATTGGAGGTGTGAAGTCATAGAATGGAGGTGGGTCAAATCATAGAAAGGAGGTGTGTGAAGTCATAGAATGGAGGAGTGTGAAGTCATAGATTGGAGGTAAGTGAAGTCACAGATTCGAGGTCTGTGAAGTCATAGAATGGAGGTGTGTGAAGTCAGAATGGAGGTGTGTGAAGTCATAGAATGGAGTTGTGTGAACTCATAGAATGGAGTTCTGTGATGTCACAATGGAAGTGTGTGTAGTCATAGAAAGGAGGTGTGGGAAGTCATAGAATGGAGCTGTGTGAATTCAGAATGAAGGTGTGTGAAGTCATAGAATGGAGGTGTGTGAAATCAGAGAATGGACGTTTGTGAAGTCACAGAATGGAGGTTTGTGAAGTCACAGAATGGAGGTGTGTGAAGTCACAGAATGGAGGTATGTGAAGTCAGATTGGAGGTGTGAAGTCATAGAATGGAGGTGTGTGAAGTCATAGCATGGAGGTGTGTGATGTCATAGAATGGAGGTGTGTGAAGTCATAGAGTGGAGGTAAGTGAAGTCACAGATTCGAGGTCTCTGAAGTCATAGAATGCAGGTGTATGAAGTCAGAATGGAGGTGTGTGAAGTCATAGAATGGAGGTGTGTGAACTCATAGAATGGAGTTGTGTGATGTCACAATGGAAGTGTGTGAAGTCATAGAAAGGAGGTGTGGGAAGTCATAGAATGGAGGAGTGTGAAGTCATAGAGTGCAGGTGAGTGAGGTCACAGATTCGAGGTCTGTGAAGTCATAGAATGGAGGTGTGTGATGTCAGAATGGAGGTGTGCGAAGTCATAGAATACAGGTGTGTGAAGACAGAATGGAGGTGTGTGAAGTAAGACATGGAGTTGTGTGAAGTCATAGTATGGAGGTGTGTGAAATCATAGAATGGAGTTTTGTGAAGTCACAGAATGGAGCTGTGTGAATTCAGAATGGAGGTGTGTGAAGTCATAGAATGGAGGTGTGTGAAGTCACAGAATGGACGTTTGTGAAGTCACAGAATGGAGGTGTGTGAAGTCACAGAATGGAGGTTTGTGAAGTCAAAGAATGGAGGTTTGTGAAGTCACAGAATGGAGGTGTGTCAACTCAGAATGGAGGTGTGTGAAGTCACAGAATGGAGGTGTGTGAAGTCATATAATGGAGTTGTGTGAAGTCACAGAATGGAGGTGTGTGAAGTCACAGAATGGAGGTGTGTGAAGTCAGATTGGAGTTGTGTGAAGTCATACAATGAAGGTGGGTGAAGTCACAGAATGGAGGTGTGTGAAGTCAGATTGGAGGTGTGAAGTCATAGAATGGAGGTGGGTGAAATCATAGAAAGGAGGTGTGAAGTCATAGAATGGAGGTGTGTGAAGTCACAGAATGCAGGTGTGTGAAGTAAGAATGGAGGTGTGTGAAGTCATACAATGAAGGTGTGTGAAGTCACAGATTGGAGGTGTGTGAAGTCAGATTGGAGGTGTGAAGTCATAGAATGGAGGTGGGTGAAATCATAGAAAGGAGGTGTGTGAAGTCAAAGAATGGAGGTTTGTGAAGTCAGAATGGAGTTGTGTAGTCATAGATTGGAGGTTGGTGAAGTCATAGAAAGGAGGTGTGGGAAGTCATAGAATGGAGCAGTGTGAAGTCATAGAGTGCAGGTGAGTGAAGTCAGAGATTCGAGGTCTGTGAAGTCATAGAATGGAGGTGTGTGATGTCAGAATGGGGGTATGAGAAGTCATAGAATAGAGGTGTGTGAAGTCAGAATGGAGGTGTGTAAAGTCATAGATGGACTTGTGTGAAGTCATAGTATGGAGGTTTTTGAAATCATAGAATGGAATTTTGTGAAGTCACAGAATGGAGCAGTGTGAATTCAGAATGGAAGTGTGTGAAGTCATAGTATGGAGGTGTGTGAAGTCAGAATGTAGGTGTGTGAACTCATAGAATGGAGGTGTGTGATGTCACAATGGAAGTGTGTGAAGTCATAGAATGGAGGTGTGTGAAGTCACAGAATGGAGGTGTGTGAAGTCATAGAATGGAGGTGTGTGAAGTCACAGAATGGGGTGTGTGACGTCAAAAATGGAGGTGTGTGAAGTCATAGAATGGAGCTGTGTGAAGTCAGAATTTAGGTGTGTGAAGTCAAAGAATGGAGGTGTGTGAAGTCATAGAATGGAGGTGTGTGAAGTCATAGAATGGAGGTGTGTGAAGTAATAGAATGGAGGTGTGTGAACTCAATTATGGAAATGTGTGAAGTCATATAATGGAGGTGCGTGAAGTCACAGAATGGAGGTGTGTGATGTCAGAATGGGGGTATGAGAAGTCATAGAATAGAGGTGTGTGAAGTCAGAATGGAGGTGTGTAAAGTCATAGATGGACTTGTGTGAAGTCATAGTATGGAGGTTTTTGAAATCATAGAATGGAATTTTGTGAAGTCACAGAATGGAGCAGTGTGAATTCAGAATGGAAGTGTGTGAAGTCATAGTATGGAGGTGTGTGAAGTCAGAATGGAGGTGTGTGAACTCATAGAATGGAGGTGTGTGATGTCACAATGGAAGTGTGTGAAGTCATAGAATGGAGGTGTGTGAAGTCACAGAATGGAGGTGTGGGAACTCAGAATGGAGGTCTGTGAAGTCACAGAATGGAGGTGTGTGAAGTCATAGCATGGAGGTGTGTGAAGTCATATAATGGAGGTGTGTGAAGTCACAGAATGGAGGTTTGTGAAGTCACAGAATGGAGGTGTGTGAAGTCAGATTGGAGGTGTGAAGTCATAGAGTGGAGGTGGGTGAAGTCATAGAAAGGAGGTGTGTGAAGTCATAGAATGGAGGAGTGTGAAGTCATAGAGTGGAGGTAAGTGAAGTCACAGATTCGAGGTCTCTGAAGTCATAGAATGCAGGTGTATGAAGTCAGAATGGAGGTGTGTGAAGTAATAGAATGGAGGTGTGTGAACTCATAGAATGGAGTTGTGTGATGTCAAAATGGAAGTGTGTGAAGTCATAGAAAGGAGGTGTGGGAAGTCATAGAATGGAGGAGTGTGAAGTCATAGAGTGCAGGTGAGTGAGGTCACAGATTCGAGGTCTGTGAAGTCATAGAATGGAGGTGTGTGATGTCAGAATGGAGGTGTGCGAAGTCATAGAATAGAGGTGTGTGAAGTCAGAATGGAGGTGGGTGCAGTAATACATGGAGTTGTGTGAAGTCATAGTATGGAGGTGTGTGAAATCATAGAATGGAGGTGTGTGAAGTCACAGAATGGAGCTGTGTGAATTCAGAATGGAGGTGTGTGAAGTCATAGAATGGAGCTGTGTGAAATCAGAGAATGGACGTTTGTGAAGTCACAGAGTGGAGGTGTGTGAAGTCACAGAATGCAGGTTTGTGAAGTCATAGAATGGAGGTATGTGAAGTCAAATTGGAGGTGTGTGAAGTCGGAGAATGCAGGAGTGTGAAGTCACAGAATGGAGGTGGGTGAAGTCACAGAATGGAGGTGTGTGAACTCATAGAATGGAGGTTTGTGAAGTCACAGAATGGACGGGTATGAAGTCATAGAATGGAGGTGTGTGAAGTCACAAAATTGAGGTGTTTGAAGTCATATATCGGAGGTGTGTGAAGTCAAAATGGATGTGTGAAATCATAGAATGGCGGTGTGTGAAGTCATCGAATGGAGGTGTTTGAAGTCACAGAATGGAGGTGTGTGAAGTCATAGAATGGAGGTGTGTGAAATCACAGAATGGAGGTGTGTGAAGTCACAGAATGGAGGTTTGTGAAGTCAAAGAATGGAGGTTTGTGAAGTCACAGAATGGAGGTGTGTGAACTCAGAATGGAGGTGTGTGAAGTCACAGAATGGAGGTGTGTGAAGTCACAGAATGGAGCTGTGTGAAGTCATATAATGGAGGTGTGTGAAGTCACAGAATGGAGGTGTGTGAAGTCACAGAATGGAGGTGTGTGAAGTCAGATTGGAGGTGTGAAGTCAGAATGGAGGTGTGTGAAGTTATAGAATGGAGGTGTGTGAACTCATAGAATGGAGTTGTGTGATGTCACAATGGAAGTGTGTGAAGTCATAATAAGGAGGTGTGGGAAGTCATAGAATGGAGGAGTGTGAAGTCATAGAGTGCAGGTGAGTGAGGTCACAAATTCGAGGTCTGTGAAGTCATAGAATGGAGGTGTGTGATGTCAGAATGGAGGTGTGCGAAGTCATAGAATAGAGGTGTGTGAAGTCAGAATGGAGGTGTGTGAAGTAATACATGGAGTTGTGTGAAGTCATAGTATGGAGGTGTGTGAAATCATAGAATGGAGTTTTGTGAAGTCACAGAATGGAGCTGTGTGAATTCAGAATGGAGGTGTGTGAAGTCATAGAATGGAGGTGTGTGAAGTCACAGAATGGAGGTTTGTGAAGTCATAGAACGGAGGTATTTGAAGTCATATTTGAGGGGTGTGAAGTCGGAGAATGGAGGTGTGTGAAGTCACAGAATGGAGGTGGGTGAAGTCACAGAATGGAGGTGTGTGAATTCAGAATGGAGGTGTGTGAAGTCACAGAATGGAGGTGTGTGAAGTCATAGCATGGAGGTATGTTAAATCATAGAATGGAAGTGTGTGAAGTCATGGAATGGAGGTGTGTGAAGTCATACAATGAAGGTGTGTGAAGTTACAGAATGGAGGTGTGTGAAGTCAGATTGGAGGTGTGAAGTCATAGAATGGAGGTGGGTGAAATCATAGAAAGGAGGTGTGTGAAGTCATAGAATGGAGGTGTGTGAAGTCATAGAATGCAGGTGTGTGAAATCATAGAATGGACGTTTGTGAAGTCACAGAATGGAGGTGTGTGAAGTCACAGAATGGAGGTTTGTGAAGTCACAGAATGGAGGTGTGTGAAGTCACAGAATGGAGGTGTGTGATGTCAAAGAATGGAGGTGTGTGAAGTCACAGAATGCAGGTGTGTGAAGTCATAGAATGGAGGTGTGTGAAGTCACAGAATGGAGGTGTGTGATGTCAAAGAATGGAGGTGTGTGAAGTCATAGAATGGAGCTGTGTGAAGTCAGAATTTAGGTGTGTGAAGTCAAAGAATGGAGGTGTGTGAAGTCATAGAATGGAGGTGTGTGAAGTCAGAATGGTGGTTTGTGAAGTCACAGAATTGAGGTGTGTGAACATAGAATGGAGGTGTGTAATGTCAAAGAATGGAGGTGTGTGAAGTCATAGAATGGAGGTATGTAAAGTCATATAATGTATGTTTGTGAAGTAAGAATGAAGGTGTGTGAAGTCATAGAATGGAGGTGTGTGAAGTCAGAAAATGGAGGTGTGTGAAGTCACAGAAGGAGGTGTGTGAAGTCATATAATGGAGGTGTGTGAAGTCAAAAAATGGAGGTGTGTGAAGTCACAGATTGGAGGTGTGTGAATCCAGATTGGAGGTGTGAAGTCATACAATGGAGGTGGGTGCAATCGTAGAAAGGAGGTGTGTGAAGTCATAGAATGGATGAGTGTGAAGTCATAGAGTGGAGTTAAGTGAAGTCACAGATTCGAGGTCTGTGAAGTCATAGAATGGAGGTGTGTGAAGTCAGAATGGAGGTGGGTGAATTCATAGAATGGAGTTGTGTGAACTCATAGAATGGAGTTGTGTGATGTCAAAATGGAAGTGTGTGAAGTCAAAGAAAGGAGGTGTGGGAAGTCATAGAATGGAGAAGTGTGAGTCATAGAGTGCAGGTGAGTGAGGTCACAGATTTGAGGTCTGTGATGTCATAGAATGGAGGTGTGTGATGTCAGAATGGAGGTGTGTGAAGTCATAGAATGGAGGTGTGTGAAGTTACAGAATGGAGGTGTGTGAACTCAGAATGGAGGTCTGTGAAGTCACAGAATGGAGGTGTGTGAAGTCATAGCATGGAGGTGTGTGAAGTCATATAATGGAGGTGTGTGAAGTCACAGAATGGAGGTGTGTGAAGTCACAGAATGGAGGTGTGTGAAGTCAGATTGGAGGTGTGAAGTCATAGAATGGAGGTGGGTGAAATCGTAGAAAGGAGGTGTGTGAAGTCATAGAATGAAGGAGTGTGAAGTCATAGAGTGGAGGTTAGTGAAGTCACAGATTCGAGGTCTGTGAAGTCATAGAATGGAGGTGTGTGAAGTCAGAATGGAGGTGTGTGAATTCATAGAATGGAGTTGTGTGAACTCATAGAATGGAGTTGTGTGATGTAAAAATGGAAGTGTGTGAAGTCACAGAATGGAGGTGTGTGAAGTCATAGCATGGAGGTGTGTGAAGTCATATAATGGAGGTGTGTGAAGTCACAGAGTGGAGGTGTGTGAAGTCACAAAATGGAGGTGTGTGAAGTCAGATTGGAGGTGTGAAGTCATAGAATGGAGGTGGGTGAAGTCATAGAAAGGAGGTGTGTGAAGTCATAGAATGGAGGTGTGTGAAATCACAGAAAGGAGGTGTGTGAAGTCACAGAATTGAGGTGTGTGAACTCAGAATGGAGGTTTGCGAAGTCATAGAATGCAGGTGTGTAAAGTCATAGAATGGATGTTTATGAATTAAGAATGAAGGTGACTGAAGTCATAGAATGGAGGTGTGTGAACTCAAGAAGGGAAGTGTGAAGTCGTGGAATGGAGGTGTGTGAAGTCAAAGAATGGAGGTGTGGAAGTCATAGAATGGATGTTTCTGAAGTAAGAATGAAGGTGTGTGAAGTCATAGAATGGAGGTGTGTGAAGTCACAGAATGGAGGTGTGTGAAGGCATATAATGGAGGTGTGTGAAGTCACAGAATGGAGGTGTGTGAAGTCAGAATGGAGGGGTGAAGTCACAGAATGGAGGTGTGTGAAGTCATAGAATGGAGGTGTGTGAACACATAGAATGGAGGTGTGTGACGTCACAATGGAAGTATGTGAAGTCATAGAATGGAGGTGTGTGAAGTCACAGAATGGAGGTGTGTGGAGTCAAAATGGAGGCGTGTTACGTCCTAGAATGTAGGTGTGTGAAGTCATAGAATGGAGGTGTGTAAAATCTTAGAATGGAGGTGTGTGAAGTCACAGAATGGAGGTGTGTGAAGACATAGCATGGAAGTATGTGAAATCATAGAATGGAAGTGTGTGAAGTCATAGAATGGAGGTGTGTGAGGTCATACAATGAAGGTGTGTGAATTCATAGAATGGAGGTGTGTGATGTAACCAAAGGTAGGTGTGTGAATTCACATAATGGAGGTGTGTGAAGTTAAAATGTAGGTCCATGACGTCATAAAATGGACGTGTGTGAAGTCATAGCATGGAGGTATGTGAAATCATAGAATGGACGTTTGTGAAGTCACAGAATGGAGGTGTGTGAAGTCACAGAATGAAGGATTGTGAAGTCACAGAATGGAGGTGTGTGAAGTCATAGAATGGAGGTGTGTGAAATAACAGAATGGACGGGTATGAAGTCATAGAATTGAGGTGTGTGAAGTCACAATATTGAGGTGTTTGAAGTCATATATTGGAGGTGTGTGAAGTCAAAATGGATGTGTGAAGTCATAGAATGGAGGTTTGTGAAGTGACAGAATTGAGGTGTTTGAAGTCATATATTGGAGGTGTGTGAAGTCAAGATGGATGTGTGAAGTCATAGAATGGAGGTTTGTGAAGTGACAGAATTGAGGTGTTTGAAGTCATATATTGGAGGTGTGTGAAGTCAAAATGGATGTGTGAAGTCATAGAATGGAGGTGTGTGAAGTAATAAAATGGAGGTGTGTGAAGTCATAGAATGGAGGTGTGTGAAGTCATAGAATGGAGGTTTGTGAAGTCACAGAATGGAGGTGTGTGAAGTCATAGAATGGAGTTGGGTGAAGTCAGAATGGAGGTGTGTGAAATCACCGAATGGAGGTGTGTGAACTCAGAATGGAGGTGTGTGAAGTCACAGAATGGAGGTTTGCGAAGTCATAGAATGGAGGTGTGTGAAGTCATAGAATGGATGTTTATGAATTAAGAATGAAGGTGTGTGATGTCATAGAATGGAGGTGTGTGAACTCATAGAATGGAGGTGTGTGAAGTCGTGGAATGGAGGTGTGTGAAGTCAAAGAATGGAGGTGTGGGAAGTCATAGAATGGATGTTTCTGAAGTAAGAATGAAGGTGTGTGAAGTCATAGAAAGGAGGTGTGGGAAGTCATAGAGTGGAGGTAAGTGAAGTCACAGATTCGAGGTCTGTGAAGTCATAGAATGCAGGTGTGTGAAGTCAGAATGGAGGTGTGTGAAGTCATAGAATGGAGGTGTGTGAACTCATAGAATGGAGTTGTGTGATGTCACAATGGATGTGGGTGAAGTCATAGAAAGGAGGTGTGGGAAGTCATAGAATGGAGGAGTGTGAAGTCATAGAGTGCAGGTGAGTGAAGTCACAGTTTCGAGGTCTGTGAAGTCATAGAATGGAGGTGTGTGATGTCAGAATGGGGGTGTGCGAAGTCACAGAATAGAGGTGTGTGAAGTCAGAATGGAGGTGTGTGAAGTCTTAGATGGAGTTGTTTGAAGTCATAGTATGGAGGTGTTTGAAATCATAAAATGGAGTTTTGTAAAGTCACAGAATGGAGCTGTGTGAAGTCAGAATGGAGGTGTGTGAACTCATAGAATAGAGGTGTGTGACGTCACAATGGAAGCGTGTGAATTCATTGAATGGAGGTGTGTGAAGTCACAGAATGCAGGTGTGTGAAGTCATAGAATGGAGGTGTGTGAAGTCACAGAATGGAGGTGTGTGATGTCAAAGAATGGAGGTGTGTGAAGTCATAGAATGGAGCTGTGTGAAGTCAGAATTTAGGTGTGTGAAGTCAAAGAATGGAGGTGTGTGAAGTCATAGAATGGAGGTGTGTGAAGTCAGAATGGTGGTTTGTGAAGTCACAGAATTGAGGTGTGTGAACATAGAATGGAGGTGTGTAATGTCAAAGAATGGAGGTGTGTGAAGTCATAGAATGGAGGTATGTAAAGTCATATAATGTATGTTTGTGAAGTAAGAATGAAGGTGTGTGAAGTCATAGAATGGAGGTGTGTGAAGTCAGAAAATGGAGGTGTGTGAAGTCACAGAAGGAGGTGTGTGAAGTCATATAATGGAGGTGTGTGAAGTCAAAAATTGGAGGTGTGTGAAGTCACAGATTGGAGGTGTGTGAATCCAGATTGGAGGTGTGAAGTCATACAATGGAGGTGGGTGCAATCGTAGAAAGGAGGTGTGTGAAGTCATAGAATGGATGAGTGTGAAGTCATAGAGTGGAGTTAAGTGAAGTCACAGATTCGAGGTCTGTGAAGTCATAGAATGGAGGTGTGTGAAGTCAGAATGGAGGTGGGTGAATTCATAGAATGGAGTTGTGTGAACTCATAGAATGGAGTTGTGTGATGTCAAAATGGAAGTGTGTGAAGTCAAAGAAAGGAGGTGTGGGAAGTCATAGAATGGAGAAGTGTGAGTCATAGAGTGCAGGTGAGTGAGGTCACAGATTTGAGGTCTGTGATGTCATAGAATGGAGGTGTGTGATGTCAGAATGGAGGTGTGTGAAGTCATAGAATGGAGGTGTGTGAAGTTACAGAATGGAGGTGTGTGAACTCAGAATGGAGGTCTGTGAAGTCACAGAATGGAGGTGTGTGAAGTCATAGCATGGAGGTGTGTGAAGTCATATAATGGAGGTGTGTGAAGTCACAGAATGGAGGTGTGTGAAGTCACAGAATGGAGGTGTGTGAAGTCAGATTGGAGGTGTGAAGTCATAGAATGGAGGTGGGTGAAATCGTAGAAAGGAGGTGTGTGAAGTCATAGAATGAAGGAGTGTGAAGTCATAGAGTGGAGGTTAGTGAAGTCACAGATTCGAGGTCTGTGAAGTCATAGAATGGAGGTGTGTGAAGTCAGAATGGAGGTGTGTGAATTCATAGAATGGAGTTGTGTGAACTCATAGAATGGAGTTGTGTGATGTAAAAATGGAAGTGTGTGAAGTCACAGAATGGAGGTGTGTGAAGTCATAGCATGGAGGTGTGTGAAGTCATATAATGGAGGTGTGTGAAGTCACAGAGTGGAGGTGTGTGAAGTCACAAAATGGAGGTGTGTGAAGTCAGATTGGAGGTGTGAAGTCATAGAATGGAGGTGGGTGAAGTCATAGAAAGGAGGTGTGTGAAGTCATAGAATGGAGGTGTGTGAAATCACAGAAAGGATGTGTGTGAAGTCACAGAATTGAGGTGTGTGAACTCAGAATGGAGGTTTGCGAAGTCATAGAATGCAGGTGTGTAAAGTCATAGAATGGATGTTTATGAATTAAGAATGAAGGTGACTGAAGTCATAGAATGGAGGTGTGTGAACTCAAGAAGGGAAGTGTGAAGTCGTGGAATGGAGGTGTGTGAAGTCAAAGAATGGAGGTGTGGAAGTCATAGAATGGATGTTTCTGAAGTAAGAATGAAGGTGTGTGAAGTCATAGAATGGAGGTGTGTGAAGTCACAGAATGGAGGTGTGTGAAGGCATATAATGGAGGTGTGTGAAGTCACAGAATGGAGGTGTGTGAAGTCAGAATGGAGGGGTGAAGTCACAGAATGGAGGTGTGTGAAGTCATAGAATGGAGGTGTGTGAACACATAGAATGGAGGTGTGTGACGTCACAATGGAAGTATGTGAAGTCATAGAATGGAGGTGTGTGAAGTCACAGAATGGAGGTGTGTGGAGTCAAAATGGAGGCGTGTTACGTCCTAGAATGTAGGTGTGTGAAGTCATAGAATGGAGGTGTGTAAAATCTTAGAATGGAGGTGTGTGAAGTCACAGAATGGAGGTGTGTGAAGACATAGCATGGAAGTATGTGAAATCATAGAATGGAAGTGTGTGAAGTCATAGAATGGAGGTGTGTGAGGTCATACAATGAAGGTGTGTGAATTCATAGAATGGAGGTGTGTGATGTAACCAAAGGTAGGTGTGTGAATTCACATAATGGAGGTGTGTGAAGTTAAAATGTAGGTCCATGACGTCATAAAATGGACGTGTGTGAAGTCATAGCATGGAGGTATGTGAAATCATAGAATGGACGTTTGTGAAGTCACAGAATGGAGGTGTGTGAAGTCACAGAATGAAGGATTGTGAAGTCACAGAATGGAGGTGTGTGAAGTCATAGAATGGAGGTGTGTGAAATAACAGAATGGACGGGTATGAAGTCATAGAATTGAGGTGTGTGAAGTCACAATATTGAGGTGTTTGAAGTCATATATTGGAGGTGTGTGAAGTCAAAATGGATGTGTGAAGTCATAGAATGGAGGTTTGTGAAGTGACAGAATTGAGGTGTTTGAAGTCATATATTGGAGGTGTGTGAAGTCAAGATGGATGTGTGAAGTCATAGAATGGAGGTTTGTGAAGTGACAGAATTGAGGTGTTTGAAGTCATATATTGGAGGTGTGTGAAGTCAAAATGGATGTGTGAAGTCATAGAATGGAGGTGTGTGAAGTAATAAAATGGAGGTGTGTGAAGTCATAGAATGGAGGTGTGTGAAGTCATAGAATGGAGGTTTGTGAAGTCACAGAATGGAGGTGTGTGAAGTCATAGAATGGAGTTGGGTGAAGTCAGAATGGAGGTGTGTGAAATCACCGAATGGAGGTGTGTGAACTCAGAATGGAGGTGTGTGAAGTCACAGAATGGAGGTTTGCGAAGTCATAGAATGGAGGTGTGTGAAGTCATAGAATGGATGTTTATGAATTAAGAATGAAGGTGTGTGATGTCATAGAATGGAGGTGTGTGAACTCATAGAATGGAGGTGTGTGAAGTCGTGGAATGGAGGTGTGTGAAGTCAAAGAATGGAGGTGTGGGAAGTCATAGAATGGATGTTTCTGAAGTAAGAATGAAGGTGTGTGAAGTCATAGAAAGGAGGTGTGGGAAGTCATAGAGTGGAGGTAAGTGAAGTCACAGATTCGAGGTCTGTGAAGTCATAGAATGCAGGTGTGTGAAGTCAGAATGGAGGTGTGTGAAGTCATAGAATGGAGGTGTGTGAACTCATAGAATGGAGTTGTGTGATGTCACAATGGATGTGTGTGAAGTCATAGAAAGGAGGTGTGGGAAGTCATAGAATGGAGGAGTGTGAAGTCATAGAGTGCAGGTGAGTGAAGTCACAGTTTCGAGGTCTGTGAAGTCATAGAATGGAGGTGTGTGATGTCAGAATGGGGGTGTGCGAAGTCACAGAATAGAGGTGTGTGAAGTCAGAATGGAGGTGTGTGAAGTCTTAGATGGAGTTGTTTGAAGTCATAGTATGGAGGTGTTTGAAATCATAAAATGGAGTTTTGTAAAGTCACAGAATGGAGCTGTGTGAAGTCAGAATGGAGGTGTGTGAACTCATAGAATAGAGGTGTGTGACGTCACAATGGAAGCGTGTGAAGTCATTGAATGGAGGTGTGTGAAGTCACAGAATGCAGGTGTGTGAAGTCATAGAATGGAGGTGTGTGAAGTCACAGAATGGAGGTGTGTGATGTCAAAGAATGGAGGTGTGTGAAGTCATAGAATGGAGCTGTGTGAAGTCAGAATTTAGGTGTGTGAAGTCAAAGAATGGAGGTGTGTGAAGTCATAGAATGGAGGTGTGTGAAGTCAGAATGGTGGTTTGTGAAGTCACAGAATTGAGGTGTGTGAACATAGAATGGAGGTGTGTAATGTCAAAGAATGGAGGTGTGTGAAGTCATAGAATGGAGGTATGTAAAGTCATATAATGTATGTTTGTGAAGTAAGAATGAAGGTGTGTGAAGTCATAGAATGGAGGTGTGTGAAGTCAGAAAATGGAGGTGTGTGAAGTCACAGAAGGAGGTGTGTGAAGTCATATAATGGAGGTGTGTGAAGTCAAAAAATGGAGGTGTGTGAAGTCACAGATTGGAGGTGTGTGAATCCAGATTGGAGGTGTGAAGTCATACAATGGAGGTGGGTGCAATCGTAGAAAGGAGGTGTGTGAAGTCATAGAATGGATGAGTGTGAAGTCATAGAGTGGAGTTAAGTGAAGTCACAGATTCGAGGTCTGTGAAGTCATAGAATGGAGGTGTGTGAAGTCAGAATGGAGGTGGGTGAATTCATAGAATGGAGTTGTGTGAACTCATAGAATGGAGTTGTGTGATGTCAAAATGGAAGTGTGTGAAGTCAAAGAAAGGAGGTGTGGGAAGTCATAGAATGGAGAAGTGTGAGTCATAGAGTGCAGGTGAGTGAGGTCACAGATTTGAGGTCTGTGATGTCATAGAATGGAGGTGTGTGATGTCAGAATGGAGGTGTGTGAAGTCATAGAATGGAGGTGTGTGAAGTTACAGAATGGAGGTGTGTGAACTCAGAATGGAGGTCTCTGAAGTCACAGAATGGAGGTGTGTGAAGTCATAGCATGGAGGTGTGTGAAGTCATATAATGGAGGTGTGTGAAGTCACAGAATGGAGGTGTGTGAAGTCACAGAATGGAGGTGTGTGAAGTCAGATTGGAGGTGTGAATTCATAGGATGGAGGTGGGTGAAATCATAGAAAGGAGGTGTGCCAAGTCATAGAATGGAGGAGTGTGAAGTCATAGAGTGGAGGTAAGTGAAGTCACAGATTCGAGGTCTGTGAAGTCATAGAATGTAGGTGTGTGACGTCAGAATGGAGGTCTGTGAAGTCATAGAATGGAGGTGTGTGAACTCATAGAATGGAGTTGTGTGATGTCACAATGTAAGTGTGTGAAGTCATAGAAAGGAGGTGTGGGAAGTCATAGAATGGAGGAGTGTGAAGTTATAGAGTGCAGGTGAGTGAGGTCACAGATTCGAGGTCTGTGAAGTCATAGAATGGAGGTGTGTGATGTCAGAATGGAGGTGTGCGAAGTCATAGAATAGAGGTGTGTGAAGTCAGAATGGAGGTGTGTGAAGTAATACATGGAGTTGTGTGAAGTCATAGTATGGAGGTGTGTGAAATCATAGAATGGAGTTTTGTGAAGTCACAGAATGGAGCTGTGTAAATTCAGAATGGAGGTGTGTGAAGTCATAGAATGGAGCTGTATGAAATCAGAGAATGGACGTTTGTGAAGTCACAGAATGGAGGTGTGTGAAGTCACAGAATGGAGGTTTGTGAAGTCAAAAAATGGAGGTATGTGAAGTCAAATTGGAGGGGTGTGAAGTCGGAGAATGCAGGTGTGTGAAGTCACAGAGTAGAGGTGGGTGAAGTCACACACTGGAGGTGTGTGAACCCATAGAATGGAGGTGTGTGAAGTCACAGAATGGACGGGTATGAAGTCATAGATTGGAGGT
This sequence comes from Megascapheus bottae, assembly GCA_024803745.1. Lineage (NCBI taxonomy): Eukaryota > Metazoa > Chordata > Mammalia > Rodentia > Geomyidae > Megascapheus > Megascapheus bottae. The sequence goes on along the minus strand of JANJXV010000848.1, from coordinate 273,291 downwards.
GTGTGAAGTCACAAAACTGAGGTGTTTGAAGTCATATATTGGAGGTGTGTGAATGCAAAATGGATGTGTGAAGTCATAGAATGGCGTTGTGTGAAGTCATAGAATGGAGGTGTGTGAAGTCACAGAATGGAGGTGTGTGAAGTCATAGAATGGAGGTGTGTGAAATCTCAGAATGGATGTGTGTGAAGTCACAGAATGGAGGTTTGTGAAGTCAAAGAATGGAGGTTTGTGAAGTCACAGAATGGAGGTGTGTGAACTCAGAATGGAGGTGTGTGAAGTCACAGAATGGAGGTGTGTGAAGTCACAGAATGGAGCTGTGTGAAGTCATATAATGGAGGTGTCTGAAGTCACAGAATGGAGGTGTGTGACGTTACAGAATGGAGGTGTGTGAAGTCAGATTGGAGGTGTGAAGTCATAGAATGGAGGTGGGTGAAATCATAGAAAGGAGGTGTGCGAAGTCATAGAATGGAGGAGTGTGAAGTCATAGAGTGCAGGTGAGTGAGGACACAGATTCGAGGTCTGTGAAGTCATAGAATGGAGGTGTGTGATGTCAGAATGGAGGTGTGCGAAGTCATAGAATAGAGGTGTGTGAAGTCAGAATGGAGGTGTGTGAAGTAATACATGGAGTTGTGTGAAGTCATAGTATGGAGGTGTGAGAAATCATAGAATGGAGTTTTGTGAAGTCACAGAATGGAGCTGTGTGAATTCAGAATGGAGGTGTGTGAAGTCATAGAATGGAGGTGTGTGAAATCAGAGAACGGACGTTTGTGAAGTCACAGAATGGAGGTGTGTGAAGTCACAGAATGGAGGTTTGTGCACTCATAGAATGGAGGTATGTGAAGTCATATTTGAGGGGTGTGAAGTCGGAGAATGTAGGTGTGTGAAGTCACAGAATGGAGGTGGGTGAAGTCACAGAATGGAGGTGTGTGAACTCAGAATGGAGGTGTGTGAAGTCACAAAATGGAGGTGTGTGAAGTCATAGCATGGAGGTATGTGAAATCATAGAATGGAAGTGTGTGAAGTCATGGAATGGAGGTGTGTGAAGTCATACAATGAAGGTGTGTGAAGTCACAGAATGGAGGTGTGTGAAGTCAGATTGGAGGTGTGAAGTCATAGAATGGAGGTTGTTGAAATCATAGAAAGGAGGTGTGTGAAGTCATAGAATGGAGGTGTGTGAAGTCATAGAATGGAGGTGTGTGAAATCATAGAATGGACGTTTGTGAAGTCACAGAATGGAGGTGTGTGAAGTCACAGAATGGAGGTTTGTGAAGTCACAGAATGGAGGTGTGTGAAGTCATAGCATGGAGGTATGTGAAATCATAGAATGGAAGTGTGTGAAGTCATGGAATGGAGGTGTGTGAAGTCATACAATGAAGGTGTGTGAAGTCATAGAATGGAGGTGTGTGAAGTCACCGAAGGGAGGTGTGTGAAGTCACATAATGGAGGTGTGTGAAGTTAAAATGGAGGTGCGTGACGTCCTAAAATGGAGGTGTGTGAAGTCATAGCATGGAGGTGTGTGAAATCATAGAATGGACGTTTGTGAAGTCACAGAATGGAGGTGTGTGAAGTCACAGAATGGAGGTTTGTGAAGTCACAGAATGGAGGTGTGTGAAGTCATAGAATGGAGGTGTGTGAAATAACAGAATGGACGGGTATGAAGTCATAGAATTGAGGTGTGTGAAGTCACAATATTGAGGTGTTTGAAGTCATATATTGGAGGTGTGTGAAGTCAAAATGGATGTGTGAAGTTATAGAATGGAGGTGTGTGAAGTCACAGAATTGAGGTGTTTGAAGTCATATATTGGAGGTGTGTGAAGTCAAAATGGATGTGTGAAGTCATAGAATGTAGGTGTGTGAAGTCATAGAATGGAGGTGTGTGAAGTCATAGAATGGAGGTGTGTGAAGTCACAGAATGGAGATGTGTGAAGACATAGAATGGAGGTTTGTGAAGTCACAGAATGGAGGTGTGTGAAGTCATAGAATGGAAGTGTGTGAAGTCATAGAATGGAGGTTTGTGAAGTCAGAATGGAGATGTGTGAAGTCACTGAATGGAGTTGTGTGAACTCAGAATGGAGGTGTGTGAAGTCACAGAATGGAGCTTTGTGAAGTGATAGAATGGAGGTGTGTGAAGACATAGAATGGATATTTCTGAAGTAAGAATGAAGGTGTGTGAAGTCACAGAATGGAGGTGTGGGAAGTCATAGAATGGAGGTGTGTGAAGTCATAGAATGGAGGTGTGTGAATTCAGAATGGAGGTGTGTGAAGTCATAGTATGGAGGTGTGTGAAATCATAGAATGGAGTTTTGTGAAGTCACAGAATGGAGCTGTGTGAATTCAGAATGGAGGTGTGTGAAGTCATAGAATGGAGGTGTGTGAAATCAGAGAATTGACTTTTGTGAAGTCACAGAATGGTGGTGTGTGAAGTCATAGAATGGAAGTGTGTGAAGTCATGGAATGGAGGTTTGTGAAGTCATACAATGAAAGGTGTGTGAAGTCATAGAATGGAGGTGTCTGAAGTCACCGAAGGGAGGTGTGTGAAGTCACATAATGGAGGTGTGTGAAGTTAAAATGGAGGTGCGTGACGTCATAAAATGGAGGTGTGTGAAGTCATAGAATGGAGGTGTGTGAAATCATAGAATGGACGTTTATGAAGTCACAGAATGGAGGTGTGTGAAGTCACAGAATGGAGGTTTGTGAAGTCACAGAATGGAGGTGTGTGAAGTCATAGATTGGAGGTGTGTGAAATAACAGAATGGACGGTTATGAAGTCATAGAATTGAGGTGGGTGAAGTCACAATATTGAGGTGTTTGAAGTCATATATTGGAGGTGTGTGAAGTCAAAATGGATGTGTGAAGTCATAGAATGTAGGTGTGTGAAGTCATAGAATGGAGGTGTGTGAAGTCATAGAATGGACTTGTGTGAATTCATAGAATGGAGTTGTGTGAAGTCACAGAATGGAGGTGTTTGAAGTCACAGAATGGAGGTGTGTGAACTCAGAATGGAGGTTTGTGAAGTCACAGAATGGAGGTGTGTGAAGTCACAGAATGGAGGTGTGTGAAGTCAGATTGGAGGTGTGAAGTCATAGAATGGAGGTGGGTGAAATCATGGAAAGGAGGTGTGTGAAGTCATAGAATGGAGGAGTGTGAAGTCATAGAGTGGAGGTAAGTGAAGTCACAGATTCGAGGTCTGTGAAGTCATAGAATTGCGGTGTGTGAAGTCAGAATGGAGGTGTGTGAAGTCATAGAATGGAGTTGTGTGAACTCATAGAATGGAGTTGTGTGATGTCACAATGGAAGTGTGTGAAGTCATAGAAAGGAGGTGTGGGAAGTCATAGAATGGAGGAGTGTGAAGTCATAGAGTGCAGGTGAGTGAGGTCACAGATTCGAGGACTGTGAAGACATAAAATTGAGGTGTGTGATGTCAGAATGGAGGTGTGTGAAGTCATAGAATGGAGGTTTGTGAAGTCACAGAATGGAGGTGTGTGAACTCAGAATGGAGGTCTGTGAAGTCACAGAATGGAGGTGTGTGAAGTCATAGCATGGAGGTGTGTGAAGTCATATAATGGAGGTGTGTGAAGTCACAGAATGGAGGTTTGTGAAGTCACAGAATGGAAGTGTGTGAAGTCAGATTGGAGGTGTGAAGTCATAGAGTGGAGGTGGGTGAAGTCATAGAAAGGAGGTGTGTGAAGTCATAGAATGGAGGAGTGTGAAGTCATAGAGTGGAGGTAAGTGAAGTCACAGATTCGAGGTCTCTGAAGTCATAGAATGCAGGTGTATGAAGTCAGAATGGAGGTGTGTGAAGTAATAGAATGGAGGTGTGTGAACTCATAGAATGGAGTTGTGTGATGTCAAAATGGAAGTGTGTGAAGTCATAGAAAGGAGGTGTGGGAAGTCATAGAATGGAGGAGTGTGAAGTCATAGAGTGCAGGTGAGTGAGGTCACAGATTCGAGGTCTGTGAAGTCATAGAATGGAGGTGTGTGATGTCAGAATGGAGGTGTGCGAAGTCATAGAATAGAGGTGTGTGAAGTCAGAATGGAGGTGGGTGCAGTAATACATGGAGTTGTGTGAAGTCATAGTATGGAGGTGTGTGAAATCATAGAATGGAGGTGTGTGAAGTCACAGAATGGAGCTGTGTGAATTCAGAATGGAGGTGTGTGAAGTCATAGAATGGAGCTGTGTGAAATCAGAGAATGGACGTTTGTGAAGTCACAGAGTGGAGGTGTGTGAAGTCACAGAATGCAGGTTTGTGAAGTCATAGAATGGAGGTATGTGAAGTCAAATTGGAGGTGTGTGAAGTCGGAGAATGCAGGAGTGTGAAGTCACAGAATGGAGGTGGGTGAAGTCACAGAATGGAGGTGTGTGAACTCATAGAATGGAGGTTTGTGAAGTCACAGAATGGACGGGTATGAAGTCATAGAATGGAGGTGTGTGAAGTCACAAAATTGAGGTGTTTGAAGTCATATATCGGAGGTGTGTGAAGTCAAAATGGATGTGTGAAATCATAGAATGGCGGTGTGTGAAGTCATCGAATGGAGGTGTTTGAAGTCACAGAATGGAGGTGTGTGAAGTCATAGAATGGAGGTGTGTGAAATCACAGAATGGAGGTGTGTGAAGTCACAGAATGGAGGTTTGTGAAGTCAAAGAATGGAGGTTTGTGAAGTCACAGAATGGAGGTGTGTGAACTCAGAATGGAGGTGTGTGAAGTCACAGAATGGAGGTGTGTGAAGTCACAGAATGGAGCTGTGTGAAGTCATATAATGGAGGTGTGTGAAGTCACAGAATGGAGGTGTGTGAAGTCACAGAATGGAGGTGTGTGAAGTCAGATTGGAGGTGTGAAGTCAGAATGGAGGTGTGTGAAGTTATAGAATGGAGGTGTGTGAACTCATAGAATGGAGTTGTGTGATGTCACAATGGAAGTGTGTGAAGTCATAATAAGGAGGTGTGGGAAGTCATAGAATGGAGGAGTGTGAAGTCATAGAGTGCAGGTGAGTGAGGTCACAGATTCGAGGTCTGTGAAGTCATAGAATGGAGGTGTGTGATGTCAGAATGGAGGTGTGCGAAGTCATAGAATAGAGGTGTGTGAAGTCAGAATGGAGGTGTGTGAAGTAATACATGGAGTTGTGTGAAGTCATAGTATGGAGGTGTGTGAAATCATAGAATGGAGTTTTGTGAAGTCACAGAATGGAGCTGTGTGAATTCAGAATGGAGGTGTGTGAAGTCATAGAATGGAGGTGTGTGAAGTCACAGAATGGAGGTTTGTGAAGTCATAGAACGGAGGTATTTGAAGTCATATTTGAGGGGTGTGAAGTCGGAGAATGGAGGTGTGTGAAGTCACAGAATGGAGGTGGGTGAAGTCACAGAATGGAGGTGTGTGAATTCAGAATGGAGGTGTGTGAAGTCACAGAATGGAGGTGTGTGAAGTCATAGCATGGAGGTATGTTAAATCATAGAATGGAAGTGTGTGAAGTCATGGAATGGAGGTGTGTGAAGTCATACAATGAAGGTGTGTGAAGTTACAGAATGGAGGTGTGTGAAGTCAGATTGGAGGTGTGAAGTCATAGAATGGAGGTGGGTGAAATCATAGAAAGGAGGTGTGTGAAGTCATAGAATGGAGGTGTGTGAAGTCATAGAATGCAGGTGTGTGAAATCATAGAATGGACGTTTGTGAAGTCACAGAATGGAGGTGTGTGAAGTCACAGAATGGAGGTTTGTGAAGTCACAGAATGGAGGTGTGTGAAGTCATAGCATGGAGGTATGTGAAATCATAGAATGGAAGTGTGTGAAGTCACGGAATGGAGGTTTGTGAAGTCATACAATGAAGGTGTGTGAAGTCATGGAATGGAGGTGTGTGAAGTCACCGCAGGGAGGTGTGTAAAGTCACAAAATGGAGGTGTGTGATGTTAAAATGGAGGTGCGTGACGTCATAAAATGGAGGTGTGTGAAGTCATAGAATGGAGGTGTGTGAAATCATAGAATGTACGTTTGTGAAGTCACAGAATGGAGGTGTGTGAAGTCACAGAATGGAGGTTTCTGAAGTCACAGAATGGAGGTGTGTGAAGTCATAGAATGGAGGTGTGTGAAAGAACAGAATGGACGGGTATGAAGTCATAGAATTGAGGTGTGTGAAGTCACAATATTGAGGTGTTTGAAGTCATATATTGGAGGTGTGTGAAGTCAAAATGGATGTGTGAAGTCATAGAATGTAGGTGTGTGAAGTCATAGAATGGAGGTGTGTGAAGTCATAGAATGGAGTTGTGTGAATTCATAGAATGGAGGTGTGTGAAGTCACAGAATGGAGGTGTTTGAAGTCACAGAATGGAGGTGTGTGAACTCAGAATGGAGGTTTGTGAAGTCACAGAATGGAGGTGTGTGAAGTCATAGAATGGAAGTGTGTGAAGTCATAGAATGGAGGTTTGTGAAGTCAGAATTGAGATGTGTGAAGTCACTGAATGGAGTTGTTTGAACTCAGAATGGAGGTGTGTGAAGTCACAGAATGGAGATTTGTGAAGTGATAGAATTGAGGTGTGTGAAGCCATAGAATGGATATTTCTGAAGTAAGAATGAAGGTGTGTGAAGTCATAGAATGGAGGTGTGTGAACTCATAGAATGGAGGTGTGTGAAGTCACAGAATGGAGGTATGGGAAGTCAGAATGGAGGTGTGTGAAGTCATAGAATGGAGGTATGTGAATTCAGAATGGAGGTGTGTGAAGTCATAGTATGGAGGTGTGTGAAATCATAGAATGGAGTTTTGTGAAGTCATAGAAAGGAGGTGTGGGAAGTCATAGAATGGAGGAGTGTGAAGTCATAGAGTGCAGGTGAGTGAGGTCACAGATTCGAGGACTGTGAAGACATAGAATTGAGGTGTGTGATGTCAGAATGGAGGTGTGTGAAGTCACAGAATGGAGGTGTGTGAAGTCACAGAATGGAGGTGTGTGAACTCAGAATGGAGGTCTGTGAAGTCACAGAAAGGAGGTGTGTGAAATCATAGCATGGAGGTGTGTGAAGTCATATAATGGAGGTGTGTGAAGTCACAGAATGGAGGTTTGTGAAGTCACAGAATGGAGGTGTGTGAAGTCAGATAGGAGGTTTGAAGTCATAGAGTGGAGGTGGGTGAAGTCATAGAAAGGAGGTGTGTGAAGTCATAGAATGGAGGAGTGTGAAGTCATCGAGTGGAGGTAAGTGAAGTCACAGATTCGAGGTCTCTGAAGTCATAGAATGCAGGTGTATGAAGTCAGAATGGAGGTGTGTGAAGTAATAGAATGGAGGTGTGGGAACTCATAGAATGGAGTTGTGTGATGTCACAATGGAAGTGTGTGAAGTCATAGAAAGGAGGTGTGGGAAGTCATAGAATGGAGGAGTGTGAAGTCATAGAGTGCAGGTGAGTGAGGTCACAGATTCGAGGTCTGTGAAGTCATAGAATGGAGGTGTGTGATGTCAGAATGGAGGTGTGCGAAGTCATAGAATAGAGGTGTGTGAAGTCAGAATGGAGGTGTGTGCAGTGATACATGGAGTTGTGTGAAATCATAGTATGGAGGTGTGTGAAATCATAGAATGGAGGTGTGTGAAGTCACAGAATGGAGCTGTGTGAATTCAGAATGGAGGTGTGTGAAGTCATAGAATGGAGCTGTGTGAAATCAGAGAATGGACGTTTGTGAAGTCACAGAGTGGAGGTATGTGAAGTCACAGAATGCAGGTTTGTGAAGTCATAGAATGGAGGTATGTGAAGTCAAATTGGAGGTGTGTGAAGTCGGAGAATGCAGGAGTGTGAAGTCACAGAATGGAGGTGGGTGAAGCCACAGAATGGAGGTGTGTGAACTCATAGAATGGAGGTTTGTGAAGTCACAGAATGGACGGGTATGAAGTCATAGAATGGAGGTGTGTGAAGTCACAAAATTGAGGTGTTTGAAGTCATATATCGGAGGTGTGTGAAGTCAAAATGGATGTGTGAAATCATTGAATGGCGGTGTGTGAAGTCATAGAATGGAGGTGTGTGAAGTCACAGAATGGAGGTGTGTGAAGTCATAGAATGGAGGTGTGTGAAATCACAGAATGGAGGTGTGTGAAGTCACAGAATGGAGGTTTGTGAAGTCAAAGAATGGAGGTTTGTGAAGTCACAGAATGGAGGTGTGTGAACTCAGAATGGAGGTGTGTGAAGTCACAGAATGGAGGTGTGTGAAGTCACAGAATGGAGCTGTGTGAAGTCATATAATGGAGGTGTGTGAAGTCACAGAATGGAGGTGTGTGAAGTCACAGAATGGAGGTGTGTGAAGTCAGATTGGAGGTGTGAAGTCAGAATGGAGGTGTGTGAAGTTATAGAATGGAGGTGTGTGAAATCATAGAATGGAGTTGTGTGATGTCACAATGGAAGTGTGTGAAGTCACAGAATGGAGGTGTGTGAAGTCATAGAATGGAGTTATGTGAAGTCATATTTGAGGGGTGTGAATTCGGAGAATGGAGGTGTGTGAAGTCACAGAATGGAGGTGGGTGAAGTCATATAATGGAGGTGTTTGAAGTCATAGAATGGAGGTGTGTGAAAACACAGAATGGACGGGTATGCAGTCATAGAATGGAGGTGTGTGAAGTCACAGAATTGAGGTGTTTGAAGTAATATATTGGAGGTGTGTGAAATCAAAATGGATGTGTGAAGTCATAGAATGGAGGTGAGTGAAGTCATAGAATGGAGGTGTGTGAAGTCAAAGAATGGAGGTGTGTGAAGTCATAGAATAGAGGTGTGTGAAGTCACAGAATGGAGGTGTGTGAAGTCACCGAATGGACGTGTGTGAACTGAGAATGGAGGTGTGTGAAGTCACAGAATGGAGGTTTGCGAAGACATAGAATGGAGGTGTGTGAAGTCACAGAATGGAGGTGTGAGAAGTCAGCGAATGGACGTGAGTGAACTGAGAATGGAGGTGTGTGAAGTCAAAGAATGGAGGTTTGTGAAGACATAGAATGGAGGTGTGTGAAGTCATAGAATGGAATTGTGTGAAGTCACCAAATGGACGTGTGTGAACTGAGAATGGAGGTTTGTGAAGTCACAGAATGGAGGTTTGCGAAGACATAGAATGGAGGTGTGTGAAGTCATAGAATGGATTTTTCTGAATTAAGAATGAAGGTGTGTGAATTCATAGAATGGAGGTGTGTGAACTCATAGAATGGAGGTGTGTGAAGTCGTGGAATGGAGGTGTGTGAAGTCAAAGAATGGAGGTGTGTGAAGTCATAGAATGGATGTTTCTGAAGTAAGAATGAAGGTGTGTGAGGTCATAGAATGGAGGTGTGTGAACTCATAGAATGGAGGTGTGTGAAGTCAAAGAATGGAGGTGTGTTAAGTCACAATGGAGTTGTGTAGTCATAGATTGGAGGTTGGTGAAGTCATAGAAAGGAGGTGTGGGAAGTCATAGAATGGAGCAGTGTGAAGTCATAGAGTGCAGGTGAGTGAAGTCAGAGTTTCGAGGTCTGTGAAGTCATAGAATGGAGGTGTGTGATGTCAGAATGGGGGTGTGCGAAGTCATAGAATAGAGGTGGGTGAAGTCAGAATGGAGGTGTTTGAAGTCATAGATGGAGTTGTGTGAAGTCATAGTATGGAGGTTTTTGAAATCATAGAATGGAGTTTTGTGAAGTCACAGAATGGAGCAGTGTGAATTCAGAATGGAAGTGTGTGAAGTCACAGTATGGAAGTGTGTGAAGTCAGATTGGAGGTGTGAAGTCATAGAATGGAGGTGGGTCAAATCATAGAAAGGAGGTGTGTGAAGTCATAGAATGGAGGAGTGTGAAGTCAAAGAGTGGAGGTAAGTGAAGTCACAGATTCGAGGTCTGTGATGTCATAGAATGGAGGTGTGAGAAGTCAGAATGGAGGTGTGTGAAGTCATAGAATGGAGTTGTGTGAACTCATAGAATGGAGTTCTGTGATGTCACAATGGAAGTGTGTGTAGTCATAGAAAGGAGGTGTGGGAAGTCATAGAATGGAGGACTGTGAAGTCATAGAGTGCAGGTGAGTGAGGTCACAGATTCGAGGACTGTGAAGTCATAGAATGGAGGTGTGTGATGTCAGAATGGAGGTGTGTGAAGTCATAGAATGGAGGTGTGTGAAGTCACAGAATGGAGGTGTGTGAACTCAGAATGGAGGTGTGTGAAGTCACAGAATGGAGGTGTGTGAAGTCATAGCATGGAGGTGTGTGAAGTCATATAATGGAGGTGTGTGAAGTCACAGAATGGAGGTGTGTGAAGTCACAGAATGGAGGTGTGTGAAGTCAGATTGGAGGTGTGAAGTCATAGAATGGAGGTAGGTGAAATCATAGAAAGGAGGTGTGTGAACTCATAGAATGGAGTTGTGTGATGTCACAATGGAAGTGTGTGAAGTCATAATAAGGAGGTGTGGGAAGTCATAGAATGGAGGAGTGTGAAGTCATAGAGTGCAGGTGAGTGAGGTCACAGATTCGAGGTCTGTGAAGTCATAGAATGGAGGTGTGTGATGTCAGAATTGAGGTGTGCGAAGTCATAGAATAGAGGTGTGTGAAGTCAGAATGGAGGTGTGTGAAGTAATACATGGAGTTGTGTGAAGTCATAGTATGGAGGTGTGTGAAATCATAGAATGGAGTTTTGTGAAGTCACAGAATGGAGCTGTGTGAATTCAGAATGGAGGTGTGTGAAGTCATAGAATGGAGGTGTGTGAAGTCACAGAATGGAGGTGTGTGAAGTCAGATTGGAGGTGTGAAGTCATAGAATGGAGGTGGGTGAAATCATAGAAAGGAGGTGTGTGAAGTCATAGAATGGAGGTGTGTGAAGTCATAGAATGCAGGTGTGTGAAATCATAGAATGGACGTTTGTGAAGTCACAGAATGGAGGTGTGTGAAGTCACAGAATGGAGGTTTGTGAAGTCACAGAATGGAGGTGTGTGAAGTCATAGCATGGAGGTATGTGAAATCATAGAATGGAAGTGTGTGAAGTCATGGAATGGAGGTTTGTGAAGTCATACAATGAAGGTGTGTGAAGTCATAGAATGGAGGTGTGTGAAGTCACCGCAGGGAGGTGTGTGAAGTCACAAAATGGAGGTGTGTGATGTTAAAATGGAGGTGCGTGACGTCATAAAATGGAGGTGTGTGAAGTCATAGAATGGAGGTGTGTGAAATCATAGAATGTACGTTTGTGAAGTCACAGAATGGAGGTGTGTGAAGTCACAGAATGGAGGTTTCTGAAGTCACAGAATGGAGGTGTGTGAAGTCATAGAATGGAGGTGTGTGAAAGAACAGAATGGACGGGTATGAAGTCATAGAATTGAGGTGTGTGAAGTCACAATATTGAGGTGTTTGAAGTCATATATTGGAGGTGTGTGAAGTCAAAAGGGATGTGTGAAGTCATAGAATGTAGGTGTGTGAAGTCATAGAATGGAGGTGTGTGAAGTCATAGAATGGAGTTGTGTGAATTCATAGAATGGAGGTGTGTGAAGTCACAGAATGGAGGTGTTTGAAGTCACAGAATGGAGGTGTGTGAACTCAGAATGGAGGTTTGTGAAGTCACAGAATGGAGGTGTGTGAAGTCATAGAATGGAAGTGTGTGAAGTCATAGAATGGAGGTTTGTGAAGTCAGAATTGAGATGTGTGAACTCACTGAATGGAGTTGTGTGAACTCAGAATGGAGGTGTGTGAAGTCACAGAATGGAGATTTGTGAAGTGATAGAATGGAGGTGTGTGAAGCCATAGAATGGATATTTCTGAAGTAAGAATGAAGGTGTGTGAAGTCATAGAATGGAGGTGTGTGAACTCATAGAATGGAGGTGTGTGAAGTCACAGAATGGAGGTATGGGAAGTCAGAATGGAGGTGTGTGAAGTCATAGAATGGAGGTATGTGAATTCAGAATGGAGGTGTGTGAAGTCATAGTATGGAGGTGTGTGAAATCATAGAATGGAGATTTGTGAAGTCAGAGAATGGAGCTCTGTGAATTCAGAATGGAGGTGTGTGAAGTCATAGAATGGAGGTGTGTGAAATCAGAGAATGGACTTCTGTGAAGTCACAGAATGGAGGTGTGTGAAGTCACAGAATGGAGGTGTGTGAAGTCATAGAATGGAGTTATGTGAAGTCATATTTGAGGGGTGTGAAATCGGAGAATGGAGGTGTGTGAAGTCACAGAATGGAGGTGGGTGAAGTCATAGAATGGAGGTGTTTGAAGTCATAGAATGGAGGTGTGTGAAAACACAGAATGGACGGGCATGCAGTCATAGAATGGAGGTGTGTGAAGTCACAGAATTGAGGTGTTTGAAGTAATATATTGGAGGTGTGTGAAATCAAAATGGATGTGTGAAGTCATAGAATGGAGGTGAGTGAAGTCATAGAATGGAGGTGTGTGAAGTCAAAGAATGGAGGTGTGTGAAGTCATAGATTAGAGGTGTGTGAAGTCACAGAATGGAGGTGTGTGAAGTCACCGAATGGACGTGTGTGAACTGAGAATGGAGGTGTGTGAAGTCACAGAATGGAGGTTTGCGAAGACATAGAATGGAGGTGTGTGAAGTCACAGAATGGAGGTGTGAGAAGTCAGCGAATGGACGTGAGTGAACTGAGAATGGAGGTGTGTGAAGTCACAGAATGGAGGGTTGCGAAGACATAGAATGGAGGTGTGTGAAGTTATAGAATGGAATTGTGTGAAGTCACCAAATGGACGTGTGTGAACTGAGAATGGAGGTGTGTGAAGTCACAGAATGGAGGTTTGCGAAGACATAGAATGGAGGTGTGTGAAGTCATAGAATGGATTTTTCTGAATTAAGAATGAAGGTGTGTGAAGTCATAGAATGGAGGTGTGTGAACTCATAGAATGGAGGTGTGTGAAGTCGTGGAATGGAGGTGTGTGAAGTCAAAGAATGGAGGTGTGTGAAAGAACAGAATGGACGGGTATGAAGTCATAGAATTGAGGTGTGTGAAGTCACAATATTGAGGTGTTTGAAGTCATATATTAGAGGTGTGTGAAGTCAAAAGGGATGTGTGAAGTCATAGAATGTAGGTGTGTGAAGTCATAGAATGGAGGTGTGTGAAGTCATAGAATGGAGTTGTGTGAATTCATAGAATGGAAGTGTGTGAAGTCACAGAATGGAGGTGTTTGAAGTCACAGAATGGAGGTGTGTGAACTCAGAATGGAGGTTTGTGAAGTCACAGAATGGAGGTGTGTGAAGTCATAGAATGGAAGTGTGTGAAGTCATAGAATGGAGGTTTGTGAAGTCAGAATTGAGATGTGTGAACACACTGAATGGAGTTGTGCGAACTCAGAATGGAGGTGTGTGAAGTCACAGAATGGAGATTTGTGAAGTGATAGAATGGAGGTGTGTGAAGTCATAGAATGGAGGTGTGTGAACTCATAGAATGGAGGTGTGTGAAGTCACAGAATGGAGGTATGGGAAGTCAGAATGGAGGTGTGTGAAGTCATAGAATGGAGGTATGTGAATTCAGAATGGAGGTGTGTGAAGTCATAGTATGGAGGTGTGTGAAATCATAGAATGGTGTTTTGTGAAGTCAGAGAATGGAGCTCTGTGAATTCAGAATGGAGGTGTGTGAAGTCATAGAATGGAGGTGTGTGAAATCAGAGAATGGACTTCTGTGAAGTCACAGAATGGAGGTGTGTGAAGTCACAGAATGGAGGTGTGTGAAGTCATAGAATGGAGTTATGTGAAGTCATATTTGAGGGGTGTGAAGTCGGAGAATGGAGGTGTGTGAAGTCACAGAATGGAGGTGGGTGAAGTCATAGAATGGAGGTGTTTGAAGTCATAGAATGGAGGTGTGTGAAAACACAGAATGGACGGGTATGCAGTCATAGAATGGAGGTGTGTGAAGTCACAGAATTGAGGTGTTTGAAGTAATATATTGGAGGTGTGTGAAATCAAAATGGATGTGTGAAGTCATAGAATGGAGGTGAGTGAAGTCATAGAATGGAGGTGTGTGAAGTCAAAGAATGGAGGTGTGTGAAGTCATAGAATAGAGGTGTGTGAAGTCACAGAATGGAGGTGTGTGAAGTCACCGAATGGACGTGTGTGAACTGAGAATGGAGGTGTGTGAAGTCACAGAATGGAGGTTTGCGAAGACATAGAATGGAGGTGTGTGAAGTCACAGAATGGAGGTTTGAGAAGTCAGCGAATGGACGTGAGTGAACTGAGAATGGAGGTGTGTGAAGTCACAGAATGGAGGTTTGCGAAGACATAGAATGGAGGTGTGTGAAGTCATAGAATGGAATTGTGTGAAGTCACCAAATGGACGTGTGTGAACTGAGAATGGAGGTGTGTGAAGTCACAGAATGGAGGTTTGCGAAGACATAGAATGGAGGTGTGTGAAGTCATAGAATGGATTTTTCTGAATTAAGAATGAAGGTGTGTGAAGTCATAGAATGGAGGTGTGTGAACTCATAGAATGGAGGTGTGTGAAGTCGTGGAATGGAGGTGTGTGAAGTCAAAGAATGGAGGTGTGTGAAGTCATAGAATGGATGTTTCTGAAGTAAGAATGAAGGTGTGTGAGGTCATAGAATGGAGGTGTGTGAACTCATAGAATGGAGGTGTGTGAAGTCAAAGAATGGAGGTGTGTTAAGTCACAATGGAGTTGTGTAGTCATAGATTGGAGGTTGGTGAAGTCATAGAAAGGAGGTGTGGGAAGTCATAGAATGGAGCAGTGTGAAGTCATAGAGTGCAGGTGAGTGAAGTCAGAGTTTCGAGGTCTGTGAAGTCATAGAATGGAGGTGTGTGATGTCAGAATGGGGGTGTGCGAAGTCATAGAATAGAGGTGGGTGAAGTCAGAATGGAGGTGTTTGAAGTCATAGATGGAGTTGTGTGAAGTCATAGTATGGAGGTTTTTGAAATCATAGAATGGAGTTTTGTGAAGTCACAGAATGGAGCAGTGTGAATTCAGAATGGAAGTGTGTGAAGTCACAGTATGGAAGTGTGTGAAGTCAGATTGGAGGAGTGAAGTCATAGAATGGAGGTGGGTCAAATCATAGAAAGGAGGTGTGTGAAGTCATAGAATGGAGGAGTGTAAAGTCATAGAGTGGAGGTAAGTGAAGTCACAGATTCGAGGTCTGTGAAGTCATAGAATGGAGGTGTGTGAAGTCAGAATGGAGGTGTGTGAAGTCATAGAATTGAGTTGTGTGAACTCATAGAATGGAGTTCTGTGATGTCACAATGGAAGTGTGTGTAGTCATAGAAAGGAGGTGTGGGAAGTCATAGAATGGAGGACTGTGAAGTCATAGAGTGCAGGTGAGTGAGGTCACAGATTCGAGGACTGTGAAGTCATAGAATGGAGGTGTGTGATGTCAGAATGGAGGTGTGTGAAGTCATAGAATGGAGGTGTGTGAAGTCACAGAATGGAGGTGTGTGAACTCAGAATGGAGGTGTGTGAAGTCACAGAATGGAGGTGTGTGAAGTCATAGCATGGAGGTGTGTGAAGTCATATAATGGAGGTGTGTGAAGTCACAGAATGGAGGTGTGTGAAGTCACAGAATGGAGGTGTGTGAAGTCAGATTGGAGGTGTGAAGTCATAGAATGGAGGTGGGTGAAATCATAGAAAGGAGGTGTGTGAACTCATAGAATGGAGTTCTGTGATGTCACAATGGAAGTGTGTGAAGTCATAATAAGGAGGTGTGGGAAGTCATAGAATGGAGGAGTGTGAAGTCATAGAGTGCAGGTGAGTGAGGTCACAGATTCGAGGTCTGTGAAGTCATAGAATGGAGGTGTGTGATGTCAGAATTGAGGTGTGCGAAGTCATAGAATAGAGGTGTGTGAAGTCAGAATGGAGGTGTGTGAAGTAATACATGGAGTTGTGTGAAGTCATAGTATGGAGGTGTGTGAAATCATAGAATGGAGTTTTGTGAAGTCACAGAATGGAGCTGTGTGAATTCAGAATGGAGGTGTGTGAAGTCATAGAATGGAGGTGTGTGAAGTCACAGAATGGAGGTGTGTGAAGTCAGATTGGAGGTGTGAAGTCATAGAATGGAGGTGGGTGAAATCATAGAAAGGAGGTGTGTGAAGTCATAGAATGGAGGTGTGTGAAGTCATAGAATGCAGGTGTGTGAAATCATAGAATGGACGTTTGTGAAGTCACAGAATGGAGGTGTGTGAAGTCACAGAATGGAGGTTTGTGAAGTCACAGAATGGAGGTGTGTGAAGTCATAGCATGGAGGTATGTGAAATCAGAGAATGGAAGTGTGTGAAGTCATGGAATGGAGGTTTGTGAAGTCATACAATGAAGGTGTGTGAAGTCATAGAATGGAGGTGTGTGAAGTCACCGCAGGGAGGTGTGTGAAGTCACAAAATGGAGGTGTGTGATGTTAAAATGGAGGTGCGTGACGTCATAAAATGGAGGTGTGTGAAGTCATAGAATGGAGGTGTGTGAAATCATAGAATGTACGTTTGTGAAGTCACAGAATGGAGGTGTGTGAAGTCACAGAATGGAGGTTTCTGAAGTCACAGAATGGAGGTGTGTGAAGTCATAGAATGGAGGTGTGTGAAAGAACAGAATGGACGGGTATGAAGTCATAGAATTGAGGTGTGTGAAGTCACAATATTGAGGTGTTTGAAGTCATATATTGGAGGTGTGTGAAGTCAAAAGGGATGTGTGAAGTCATAGAATGTAGGTGTGTGAAGTCATAGAATGGAGGTGTGTGAAGTCATAGAATGGAGTTGTGTGAATTCATAGAATGGAGGTGTGTGAAGTCACAGAATGGAGGTGTTTGAAGTCACAGAATGGAGGTGTGTGAACTCAGAATGGAGGTTTGTGAAGTCACAGAATGGAGGTGTGTGAAGTCATAGAATGGAAGTGTGTGAAGTCATAGAATGGAGGTTTGTGAAGTCAGAATTGAGATGTGTGAACTCACTGAATGGAGTTGTGTGAACTCAGAATGGAGGTGTGTGAAGTCACAGAATGGAGATTTGTGAAGTGATAGAATGGAGGTGTGTGAAGCCATAGAATGGATATTTCTGAAGTAAGAATGAAGGTGTGTGAAGTCATAGAATGGAGGTGTGTGAACTCATAGAATGGAGGTGTGTGAAGTCACAGAATGGAGGTATGGGAAGTCAGAATGGAGGTGTGTGAAGTCATAGAATGGAGGTATGTGAATTCAGAATGGAGGTGTGTGAAGTCATAGTATGGAGGTGTGTGAAATCATAGAATGGAGTTTTGTGAAGTCAGACAATGGAGCTCTGTGAATTCAGAATGGAGGTGTGTGAAGTCATAGAATGGAGGTGTGTGAAATCAGAGAATGGACTTCTGTGAAGTCACAGAATGGAGGTGTGTGAAGTCACAGAATGGAAGTGTGTGAAGTCATAGAATGGAGTTATGTGAAGTCATATTTGAGGGGTGTGAAGTCGGAGAATGGAGGTGTGTGAAGTCACAGAATGGAGGTGGGTGAAGTCATAGAATGGAGGTGTTTGAAGTCATAGAATGGAGGTGTGTGAAAACACAGAATGGACGGGTATGCAGTCATAGAATGGAGGTGTGTGAAGTCACAGAATTGAGGTGTTTGAAGTAATATATTGGAGGTGTGTGAAATCAAAATGGATGTGTGAAGTCATAGAATGGAGGTGAGTGAAGTCATAGAATGGAGGTGTGTGAAGTCAAAGAATGGAGGTGTGTGAAGTCATAGAATAGAGGTGTGTGAAGTCACAGAATGGAGGTGTGTGAAGTCACCGAATGGACGTGTGTGAACTGAGAATGGAGGTGTGTGAAGTCACAGAATGGAGGTTTGCGAAGACATAGAATGGAGGTGTGTGAAGTCACAGAATGGAGGTGTGAGAAGTCAGCGAATGGACGTGAGTGAACTGAGAATGGAGGTGTGTGAAGTCACAGAATGGAGGTTTGCGAAGACATAGAATGGAAGTGTGTGTAGTCATAGAAAGGAGGTGTGGGAAGTCATAGAATGGAGGACTGTGAAGTCATAGAATGCAGGTGAGTGAGGTCACAGATTCGAGGACTGTGAAGTCATAGAATGGAGGTGTGTGATGTCAGAATGGAGGTGTGTGAAGTCATAGAATGGAGGTGTGTGAAGTCACAGACTGGAGGTGTGTGAACTCAGAATGGAGGTGTGTGAAGTCACAGAATGGAGGTGTGTGAAGTCATAGCATGGAGGTGTGTGAAGTCATATAATGGAGGTGTGTGAAGTCACAGAATGGAGGTGTGTGAAGTCACAGAATGGAGGTGTGTGAAGTCAGATTGGAGGTGTGTGAAGTCACAGAATGGAGGTGTGTGAAGTCATAGCATGGAGGTGTGTGAAGTCATATAATGGAGGTGTGTGAAGTCACAGAATGGAGGTGTGTGAAGTCACAGAATGGAGGTGTGTGAAGTCAGATTGGAGGTGTGAAGTCATAGAATGGAGGTGGGTGAAATCATAGAAAGGAGGTGTGTGAACTCATAGAATGGAGTTGTGTGATGTCACAATGGAAGTGTGTGAAGTCATAATAAGGAGGTGTGGGAAGTCATAGAATGGAGGAGTGTGAAGTCATAGAGTGCAGGTGAGTGAGGTCACAGATTCGAGGTCTGTGAAGTCATAGAATGGAGGTGTGTGATGTCAGAATTGAGGTGTGCGAAGTCATAGAATAGAGGTGTGTGAAGTCAGAATGGAGGTGTGTGAAGTAATACATGGAGTTGTGTGAAGTCATAGTATGGAGGTGTGTGAAATCATAGAATGGAGTTTTGTGAAGTCACAGAATGGAGCTGTGTGAATTCAGAATGGAGGTGTGTGAAGTCATAGAATGGAGGTGTGTGAAGTCACAGAATGGAGGTGTGTGAAGTCAGATTGGAGGTGTGAAGTCATAGAATGGAGGTGGGTGAAATCATAGAAAGGAGGTGTGTGAAGTCATAGAATGGAGGTGTGTGAAGTCATAGAATGCAGGTGTGTGAAATCATAGAATGGACGTTTGTGAA
Organism: Megascapheus bottae; assembly: GCA_024803745.1. Lineage (NCBI taxonomy): Eukaryota > Metazoa > Chordata > Mammalia > Rodentia > Geomyidae > Megascapheus > Megascapheus bottae. Next base: position 254,411 of record JANJXV010000848.1, on the reverse strand, counting down.
GTCACAGAATGGAGGTGTGTGAAGTCACAGAATGGAGGTTTGTGAAGTCACAGAATGGAGGTGTGTGAAGTCATAGCATGGAGGTATGTGAAATCAGAGAATGGAAGTGTGTGAAGTCATGGAATGGAGGTTTGTGAAGTCATACAATGAAGGTGTGTGAAGTCATAGAATGGAGGTGTGTGAAGTCACCGCAGGGAGGTGTGTGAAGTCACAAAATGGAGGTGTGTGATGTTAAAATGGAGGTGCGTGACGTCATAAAATGGAGGTGTGTGAAGTCATAGAATGGAGGTGTGTGAAATCATAGAATGTACGTTTGTGAAGTCACAGAATGGAGGTGTGTGAAGTCACAGAATGGAGGTTTCTGAAGTCACAGAATGGAGGTGTGTGAAGTCATAGAATGGAGGTGTGTGAAAGAACAGAATGGACGGGTATGAAGTCATAGAATTGAGGTGTGTGAAGTCACAATATTGAGGTGTTTGAAGTCATATATTGGAGGTGTGTGAAGTCAAAAGGGATGTGTGAAGTCATAGAATGTAGGTGTGTGAAGTCATAGAATGGAGGTGTGTGAAGTCATAGAATGGAGTTGTGTGAATTCATAGAATGGAGGTGTGTGAAGTCACAGAATGGAGGTGTTTGAAGTCACAGAATGGAGGTGTGTGAACTCAGAATGGAGGTTTGTGAAGTCACAGAATGGAGGTGTGTGAAGTCATAGAATGGAAGTGTGTGAAGTCATAGAATGGAGGTTTGTGAAGTCAGAATTGAGATGTGTGAACTCACTGAATGGAGTTGTGTGAACTCAGAATGGAGGTGTGTGAAGTCACAGAATGGAGATTTGTGAAGTGATAGAATGGAGGTGTGTGAAGCCATAGAATGGATATTTCTGAAGTAAGAATGAAGGTGTGTGAAGTCATAGAATGGAGGTGTGTGAACTCATAGAATGGAGGTGTGTGAAGTCACAGAATGGAGGTATGGGAAGTCAGAATGGAGGTGTGTGAAGTCATAGAATGGAGGTATGTGAATTCAGAATGGAGGTGTGTGAAGTCATAGTATGGAGGTGTGTGAAATCATAGAATGGAGTTTTGTGAAGTCAGACAATGGAGCTCTGTGAATTCAGAATGGAGGTGTGTGAAGTCATAGAATGGAGGTGTGTGAAATCAGAGAATGGACTTCTGTGAAGTCACAGAATGGAGGTGTGTGAAGTCACAGAATGGAAGTGTGTGAAGTCATAGAATGGAGTTATGTGAAGTCATATTTGAGGGGTGTGAAGTCGGAGAATGGAGGTGTGTGAAGTCACAGAATGGAGGTGGGTGAAGTCATAGAATGGAGGTGTTTGAAGTCATAGAATGGAGGTGTGTGAAAACACAGAATGGACGGGTATGCAGTCATAGAATGGAGGTGTGTGAAGTCACAGAATTGAGGTGTTTGAAGTAATATATTGGAGGTGTGTGAAATCAAAATAGATGTGTGAAGTCATAGAATGGAGGTGAGTGAAGTCATAGAATGGAGGTGTGTGAAGTCAAAGAATGGAGGTGTGTGAAGTCATAGAATAGAGGTGTGTGAAGTCACAGAATGGAGGTGTGTGAAGTCACCGAATGGACGTGTGTGAACTGAGAATGGAGGTGTGTGAAGTCACAGAATGGAGGTTTGCGAAGACATAGAATGGAGGTGTGTGAAGTCACAGAATGGAGGTGTGAGAAGTCAGCGAATGGACGTGAGTGAACTGAGAATGGAGGTGTGTGAAGTCACAGAATGGAGGTTTGCGAAGACATAGAATGGAAGTGTGTGTAGTCATAGAAAGGAGGTGTGGGAAGTCATAGAATGGAGGACTGTGAAGTCATAGAGTGCAGGTGAGTGAGGTCACAGATTCGAGGACTGTGAAGTCATAGAATGGAGGTGTGTGATGTCAGAATGGAGGTGTGTGAAGTCATAGAATGGAGGTGTGTGAAGTCACAGACTGGAGGTGTGTGAACTCAGAATGGAGGTGTGTGAAGTCACAGAATGGAGGTGTGTGAAGTCATAGCATGGAGGTGTGTGAAGTCATATAATGGAGGTGTGTGAAGTCACAGAATGGAGGTGTGTGAAGTCACAGAATGGAGGTGTGTGAAGTCAGATTGGAGGTGTGAAGTCATAGAATGGAGGTGGGTGAAGTCATAGAAAGGAGGTGTGTGAAGTCATAGAATGGAGGAGTGTGAAGTCATAGAGTGGAGGTAAGTGAAGTCACAGATTTGAGGTCTGTAAAATCATAGAATGGAGGTGTGTGAAGTCAGAATGGAGGTGTGTGAAGTCATAGAATGGAGGTGTGTGAAGTCAAAGAATGGAGGTGTGTGAAGTCATAGAATAGAGGTGTGTGAAGTCACAGAATGGAGGTGTGTGAAGTCACCGAATGGACGTGCGTGAACTGAGAATGGAGGTGTGTGAAGTCACAGAATGGAGGTGTGTGAAGTCACCGAATGGACGTGTGTGAACTGAGAATGGAGGTGTGTGAAGTCACAGAATGGAGGTTTGCGAAGACATAGAATGGAGGTGTGTGAAGTCACAGAATGGAGGTGTGAGAAGTCAGCGAATGGACGTGAGTGAACTGAGAATGGAGGTGTGTGAAGTCACAGAATGGAGGTTTGCGAAGACATAGAATGGAGGTGTGTGAAGTCATAGAATGGAATTGTGTGAAGTCACCAAATGGACGTGTGTGAACTGAGAATGGAGGTGTGTGAAGTCACAGAATGGAGGTTTGCGAAGACATAGAATGGAGGTGTGTGAAGTCATAGAATGGATTTTTCTGAATTAAGAATGAAGGTGTGTGAAGTCATAGAATGGAGGTGTGTGAACTCATAGAATGGAGGTGTGTGAAGTCGTGGAATGGAGGTGTGTGAAGTCAAAGAATGGAGGTGTGTGAAGTCATAGAATGGATGTTTCTGAAGTAAGAATGAAGGTGTGTGAGGTCATAGAATGGAGGTGTGTGAACTCATAGAATGGAGGTGTGTGAAGTCAAAGAATGGAGGTGTGTTAAGTCACAATGGAGTTGTGTAGTCATAGATTGGAGGTTGGTGAAGTCATAGAAAGGAGGTGTGGGAAGTCATAGAATGGAGCAGTGTGAAGTCATAGAGTGCAGGTGAGTGAAGTCAGAGTTTCGAGGTCTGTGAAGTCATAGAATGGAGGTGTGTGATGTCAGAATGGGGGTGTGCGAAGTCATAGAATAGAGGTGGGTGAAGTCAGAATGGAGGTGTTTGAAGTCATAGATGGAGTTGTGTGAAGTCATAGTATGGAGGTTTTTGAAATCATAGAATGGAGTTTTGTGAAGTCACAGAATGGAGCAGGGTGAATTCAGAATGGAAGTGTGTGAAGTCACAGTATGGAAGTGTGTGAAGTCAGATTGGAGGAGTGAAGTCATAGAATGGAGGTGGGTCAAATCATAGAAAGGAGGTGTGTGAAGTCATAGAATGGAGGAGTGTGAAGTCATAGAGTGGAGGTAAGTGAAGTCACAGATTCGAGGTCTGTGAAGTCATAGAATGGAGGTGTGTGAAGTCAGAATGGAGGTGTGTGAAGTCATAGAATGGAGTTGTGTGAACTCATAGAATGGAGTTCTGTGATGTCACAATGGAAGTGTGTGTAGTCATAGAAAGGAGGTGTGGGAAGTCATAGAATGGAGGACTGTGAAGTCATAGAGTGCAGGTGAGTGGGGTCACAGATTCGAGGACTGTGAAGTCATAGAATGGAGGTGTGTGATGTCAGAATGGAGGTGTGTGAAGTCATAGAATGGAGGTGTGTGAAGTCACAGAATGGAGGTGTGTGAACTCAGAATGGAGGTGTGTGAAGTCACAGAATGGAGGTGTGTGAAGTCATAGCATGGAGGTGTGTGAAGTCATATAATGGAGGTGTGTGAAGTCACAGAATGGAGGTGTGTGAAGTCACAGAATGGAGGTGTGTGAAGTCAGATTGGAGGTGTGAAGTCATAGAATGGAGGTGGGTGAAATCATAGAAAGGAGGTGTGTGAACTCATAGAATGGAGTTGTGTGATGTCACAATGGAAGTGTGTGAAGTCATAATAAGGAGGTGTGGGAAGTCATAGAATGGAGGAGTGTGAAGTCATAGAGTGCAGGTGAGTGAGGTCACAGATTCGAGGTCTGTGAAGTCATAGAATGGAGGTGTGTGATGTCAGAATTGAGGTGTGCGAAGTCATAGAATAGAGGTGTGTGAAGTCAGAATGGCGGTGTGTGAAGTAATACATGGAGTTGTGTGAAGTCATAGTATGGAGGTGTGTGAAATCATAGAATGGAGTTTTGTGAAGTCACAGAATGGAGCTGTGTGAATTCAGAATGGAGGTGTGTGAAGTCATAGAATGGAGGTGTGTGAAGTCACAGAATGGAGGTGTGTGAAGTCAGATTGGAGGTGTGAAGTCATAGAATGGAGGTGGGTGAAATCATAGAAAGGAGGTGTGTGAAGTCATAGAATGGAGGTGTGTGAAGTCATAGAATGCAGGTGTGTGAAATCATAGAATCTACGTTTGTGAAGTCACAGAATGGAGGTGTGTGAAGTCACAGAATGGAGGTTTGTGAAGTCACAGAATGGAGGTGTGTGAAGTCATAGAATGGAGGTGTGTGAAATCAGAGAATGGACTTCTGTGAAGTCACAGAATGGAGGTGTGTGAAGTCACAGAATGGAGGTGTGTGAAGTCATAGAATGGAGTTATGTGAAGTCATATTTGAGGGGTGTGAAGTCGGAGAATGGAGGTGTGTGAAGTCACAGAATGGAGGTGGGTGAAGTCATAGAATGGAGGTGTTTGAAGTCATAGAATGGAGGTGTGTGAAAACACAGAATGGACGGGTATGCAGTCATAGAATGGAGGTGTGTGAAGTCACAGAATTGAGGTGTTTGAAGTAATATATTGGAGGTGTGTGAAATCAAAATGGATGTGTGAAGTCATAGAATGGAGGTGAGTGAAGTCATAGAATGGAGGTGTGTGAAGTCAAAGAATGGAGGTGTGTGAAGTCATAGAATAGAGGTGTGTGAAGTCACAGAATGGAGGTGTGTGAAGTCACCGAATGGACGTGTGTGAACTGAGAATGGAGGTGTGTGAAGTCACAGAATGGAGGTTTGCGAAGACATAGAATGGAGGTGTGTGAAGTCACAGAATGGAGGTGTGAGAAGTCAGCGAATGGACGTGAGTGAACTGAGAATGGAGGTGTGTGAAGTCACAGAATGGAGGTTTGCGAAGACATAGAATGGAAGTGTGTGTAGTCATAGAAAGGAGGTGTGGGAAGTCATAGAATGGAGGACTGTGAAGTCATAGAGTGCAGGTGAGTGAGGTCACAGATTCGAGGACTGTGAAATCATAGAATGGAGGTGTGTGATGTCAGAATGGAGGTGTGTGAAGTCATAGAATGGAGGTGTGTGAAGTCACAGACTGGAGGTGTGTGAACTCAGAATGGAGGTGTGTGAAGTCACAGAATGGAGGTGTGTGAAGTCATAGCATGGAGGTGTGTGAAGTCATATAATGGAGGTGTGTGAAGTCACAGAATGGAGGTGTGTGAAGTCACAGAATGGAGGTGTGTGAAGTCAGATTGGAGGTGTGAAGTCATAGAATGGAGGTGGGTGAAATCATAGAAAGGAGGTGTGTGAAGTCATAGAATGGAGGAGTGTGAAGTCATAGAGTGGAGGTAAGTGAAGTCACAGATTTGAGGTCTGTAAAGTCATAGAATGGAGGTGTGTGAAGTCAGAATGGAGGTGTGTGAAGTCATAGAATGGAGGTGTGTGAAGTCAAAGAATGGAGGTGTGTGAAGTCATAGAATAGAGGTGTGTGAAGTCACAGAATGGAGGTGTGTGAAGTCACCGAATGGACGTGCGTGAACTGAGAATGGAGGTGTGTGAAGTCACAGAATGGAGGTGTGTGAAGTCACCGAATGGACGTGTGTGAACTGAGAATGGAGGTGTGTGAAGTCACAGAATGGAGGTTTGCGAAGACATAGAATGGAGGTGTGTGAAGTCACAGAATGGAGGTGTGAGAAGTCAGCGAATGGACGTGAGTGAACTGAGAATGGAGGTGTGTGAAGTCACAGAATGGAGGTTTGCGAAGACATAGAATGGAGGTGTGTGAAGTCATAGAATGGAATTGTGTGAAGTCACCAAATGGACGTGTGTGAACTGAGAATGGAGGTGTGTGAAGTCACAGAATGGAGGTTTGCGAAGACATAGAATGGAGGTGTGTGAAGTCATAGAATGGATTTTTCTGAATTAAGAATGAAGGTGTGTGAAGTCATAGAATGGAGGTGTGTGAACTCATAGAATGGAGGTGTGTGAAGTCGTGGAATGGAGGTGTGTGAAGTCAAAGAATGGAGGTGTGTGAAGTCATAGAATGGATGTTTCTGAAGTAAGAATGAAGGTGTGTGAGGTCATAGAATGGAGGTGTGTGAACTCATAGAATGGAGGTGTGTGAAGTCAAAGAATGGAGGTGTGTTAAGTCACAATGGAGTTGTGTAGTCATAGATTGGAGGTTGGTGAAGTCATAGAAAGGAGGTGTGGGAAGTCATAGAATGGAGCAGTGTGAAGTCATAGAGTGCAGGTGAGTGAAGTCAGAGTTTCGAGGTCTGTGAAGTCATAGAATGGAGGTGTGTGATGTCAGAATGGGGGTGTGCGAAGTCATAGAATAGAGGTGGGTGAAGTCAGAATGGAGGTGTTTGAAGTCATAGATGGAGTTGTGTGAAGTCATAGTATGGAGGTTTTTGAAATCATAGAATGGAGTTTTGTGAAGTCACAGAATGGAGCAGTGTGAATTCAGAATGGAAGTGTGTGAAGTCACAGTATGGAAGTGTGTGAAGTCAGATTGGAGGTGTGAAGTCATAGAATGGAGGTGGGTCAAATCATAGAAAGGAGGTGTGTGAAGTCATAGAATGGAGGAGTGTGAAGTCATAGAGTGGAGGTAAGTGAAGTCACAGATTCGAGGTCTGTGAAGTCATAGAATGGAGGTGTGTGAAGTCAGAATGGAGGTGTGTGAAGTCATAGAATGGAGTTGTGTGAACTCATAGAATGGAGTTCTGTGATGTCACAATGGAAGTGTGTGTAGTCATAGAAAGGAGGTGTGGGAAGTCATAGAATGGAGGACTGTGAAGTCATAGAGTGCAGGTGAGTGAGGTCACAGATTCGAGGACTGTGAAGTCATAGAATGGAGGTGTGTGATGTCAGAATGGAGGTGTGTGAAGTCATAGAATGGAGGTGTGTGAAGTCACAGAATGGAGGTGTGTGAACTCAGAATGGAGGTGTGTGAAGTCACAGAATGGAGGTGTGTGAAGTCATAGCATGGAGGTGTGTGAAGTCATATAATGGAGGTGTGTGAAGTCACAGAATGGAGGTGTGTGAAGTCACAGAATGGAGGTGTGTGAAGTCAGATTGGAGGTGTGAAGTCATAGAATGGAGGTGGGTGAAATCATAGAAAGGAGGTGTGTGAACTCATAGAATGGAGTTGTGTGATGTCACAATGGAAGTGTGTGAAGTCATAATAAGGAGGTGTGGGAAGTCATAGAATGGAGGAGTGTGAAGTCATAGAGTGCAGGTGAGTGAGGTCACAGATTCGAGGTCTGTGAAGTCATAGAATGGAGGTGTGTGATGTCAGAATTGAGGTGTGCGAAGTCATAGAATAGAGGTGTGTGAAGTCAGAATGGAGGTGTGTGAAGTAATACATGGAGTTGTGTGAAGTCATAGTATGGAGGTGTGTGAAATCATAGAATGGAGTTTTGTGAAGTCACAGAATGGAGCTGTGTGAATTCAGAATGGAGGTGTGTGAAGTCATAGAATGGAGGTGTGTGAAGTCACAGAATGGAGGTGTGTGAAGTCAGATTGGAGGTGTGAAGTCATAGAATGGAGGTGGGTGAAATCATAGAAAGGAGGTGTGTGAAGTCATAGAATGGAGGTGTGTGAAGTCATAGAATGCAGGTGTGTGAAATCATAGAATGGACGTTTGTGAAGTCACAGAATGGAGGTGTGTGAAGTCACAGAATGGAGGTTTGTGAAGTCACAGAATGGAGGTGTGTGAAGTCACAGAATGGAGGTGTGTGAAGTCACAGAATGGAGGTGTGTGAAGTCAGATTGGAGGTGTGAAGTCATAGAATGGAGGTGGGTGAAATCATAGAAAGGAGGTGTGTGAACTCATAGAATGGAGTTGTGTGATGTCACAATGGAAGTGTGTGAAGTCATAATAAGGAGGTGTGGGAAGTCATAGAATGGAGGAGTGTGAAGTCATAGAGTGCAGGTGAGTGAGGTCACAGATTCGAGGTCTGTGAAGTCATAGAATGGAGGTGTGTGATGTCAGAATTGAGGTGTGCGAAGTCATAGAATAGAGGTGTGTGAAGTCAGAATGGAGGTGTGTGAAGTAATACATGGAGTTGTGTGAAGTCATAGTATGGAGGTGTGTGAAATCATAGAATGGAGTTTTGTGAAGTCACAGAATGGAGCTGTGTGAATTCAGAATGGAGGTGTGTGAAGTCATAGAATGGAGGTGTGTGAAGTCACAGAATGGAGGTGTGTGAAGTCAGATTGGAGGTGTGAAGTCATAGAATGGAGGTGGGTGAAATCATAGAAAGGAGGTGTGTGAAGTCATAGAATGGAGGTGTGTGAAGTCATAGAATGCAGGTGTGTGAAATCATAGAATGGACGTTTGTGAAGTCACAGAATGGAGGTGTGTGAAGTCACAGAATGGAGGTTTGTGAAGTCACAGAATGGAGGTGTGTGAAGTCATAGCATGGAGGTATGTGAAATCATAGAATGGAAGTGTGTGAAGTCATGGAATGGAGGTTTGTGAAGTCATACAATGAAGGTGTGTGAAGTCATAGAATGGAGGTGTGTGAAGTCACCGCAGGGAGGTGTGTGAAGTCACAAAATGGAGGTGTGTGATGTTAAAATGGAGGTGCGTGACGTCATAAAATGGAGGTGTGTGAAGTCATAGAATGGAGGTGTGTGAAATCATAGAATGTACGTTTGTGAAGTCACAGAATGGAGGTGTGTGAAGTCACAGAATGGAGGTTTCTGAAGTCACAGAATGGAGGTGTGTGAAGTCATAGAATGGAGGTGTGTGAAAGAACAGAATGGACGGGTATGAAGTCATAGAATTGAGGTGTGTGAAGTCACAATATTGAGGTGTTTGAAGTCATATATTGGAGGTGTGTGAAGTCAAAAGGGATGTGTGAAGTCATAGAATGTAGGTGTGTGAAGTCATAGAATGGAGGTGTGTGAAGTCATAGAATGGAGTTGTGTGAATTCATAGAATGGAGGTGTGTGAAGTCACAGAATGGAGGTGTTTGAAGTCACAGAATGGAGGTGTGTGAACTCAGAATGGAGGTTTGTGAAGTCACAGAATGGAGGTGTGTGAAGTCATAGAATGGAAGTGTGTGAAGTCATAGAATGGAGGTGTGTGAAGTCACAGAATGGAGGTGTGTGAAGTCACCGAATGGACGTGTGTGAACTGAGAATGGAGGTGTGTGAAGTCACAGAATGGAGGTTTGCGAAGACATAGAATGGAGGTGTGTGAAGTCACAGAATGGAGGTGTGAGAAGTCAGCGAATGGACGTGAGTGAACTGAGAATGGAGGTGTGTGAAGTCACAGAATGGAGGTTTGCGAACACATAGAATGGAGGTGTGTGAAGTCATAGAATGGAATTGTGTGAAGTCACCAAATGGACGTGTGTGAACTGAGAATGGAGGTGTGTGAAGTCACAGAATGGAGGCTTGCGAAGACATAGAATGGAGGTGTGTGAAGTCATAGAATGGATTTTTCTGAATTAAGAATGAAGGTGTGTGAAGTCATAGAATGGAGGTGTGTGAACTCATAGAATGGAGGTGTGTGAAGTCGTGGAATGGAGGTGTGTGAAGTTAAAGAATGGAGGTGTGTGAAGTCATAGAATGGATGTTTCTGAAGTAAGAATGAAGGTGTGTGAGGTCATAGAATGGAGGTGTGTGAACTCATAGAATGGAGGTGTGTGAAGTCAAAGAATGGAGGTGTGTTAAGTCACAATGGAGTTGTGTAGTCATAGATTGGAGGTTGGTGAAGTCATAGAAAGGAGGTGTGGGAAGTCATAGAATGGAGCAGTGTGAAGTCATAGAGTGCAGGTGAGTGAAGTCAGAGTTTCGAGGTCTGTGAAGTCATAGAATGGAGGTGTGTGATGTCAGAATGGGGGTGTGCGAAGTCATAGAATAGAGGTGGGTGAAGTCAGAATGGAGGTGTTTGAAGTCATAGATGGAGTTGTGTGAAGTCATAGTATGGAGGTTTTTGAAATCATAGAATGGAGTTTTGTGAAGTCACAGAATGGAGCAGTGTGAATTCAGAATGGAAGTGTGTGAAGTCACAGTATGGAAGTGTGTGAAGTCAGATTGGAGGTGTGAAGTCATAGAATGGAGGTGGGTCAAATCATAGAAAGGAGGTGTGTGAAGTCATAGAATGGAGGAGTGTGAAGTCATAGAGTGGAGGTAAGTGAAGTCACAGATTCGAGGTCTGTGAAGTCATAGAATGGAGGTGTGTGAAGTCAGAATGGAGGTGTGTGAAGTCATAGAATGGAGTTGTGTGAACTCATAGAATGGAGTTCTGTGATGTCACAATGGAAGTGTGTGTAGTCATAGAAAGGAGGTGTGGGAAGTCATAGAATGGAGGACTGTGAAGTCATAGAGTGCAGGTGAGTGAGGTCACAGATTCGAGGACTGTGAAGTCATAGAATGGAGGTGTGTGATGTCAGAATGGAGGTGTGTGAAGTCATAGAATGGAGGTGTGTGAAGTCACAGAATGGAGGTGTGTGAACTCAGAATGGAGGTGTGTGAAGTCACAGAATGGAGGTGTGTGAAGTCATAGCATGGAGGTGTGTGAAGTCATATAATGGAGGTGTGTGAAGTCACAGAATGGAGGTGTGTGAAGTCACAGAATGGAGGTGTGTGAAGTCAGATTGGAGGTGTGAAGTCATAGAATGGAGGTGGGTGAAATCATAGAAAGGAGGTGTGTGAACTCATAGAATGGAGTTGTGTGATGTCACAATGGAAGTGTGTGAAGTCATAATAAGGAGGTGTGGGAAGTCATAGAATGGAGGAGTGTGAAGTCATAGAGTGCAGGTGAGTGAGGTCACAGATTCGAGGTCTGTGAAGTCATAGAATGGAGGTGTGTGATGTCAGAATTGAGGTGTGCGAAGTCATAGAATAGAGGTGTGTGAAGTCAGAATGGAGGTGTGTGAAGTAATACATGGAGTTGTGTGAAGTCATAGTATGGAGGTGTGTGAAATCATAGAATGGAGTTTTGTGAAGTCACAGAATGGAGCTGTGTGAATTCAGAATGGAGGTGTGTGAAGTCATAGAATGGAGGTGTGTGAAGTCACAGAATGGAGGTGTGTGAAGTCAGATTGGAGGTGTGAAGTCATAGAATGGAGGTGGGTGAAATCATAGAAAGGAGGTGTGTGAAGTCATAGAATGGAGGTGTGTGAAGTCATAGAATGCAGGTGTGTGAAATCATAGAATGGACGTTTGTGAAGTCACAGAATGGAGGTGTGTGAAGTCACAGAATGGAGGTTTGTGAAGTCACAGAATGGAGGTGTGTGAAGTCATAGCATGGAGGTATGTGAAATCATAGAATGGAAGTGTGTGAAGTCATGGAATGGAGGTTTGTGAAGTCATACAATGAAGGTGTGTGAAGTCATAGAATGGAGGTGTGTGAAGTCACCGCAGGGAGGTGTGTGAAGTCACAAAATGGAGGTGTGTGATGTTAAAATGGAGGTGCGTGACGTCATAAAATGGAGGTGTGTGAAGTCATAGAATGGAGGTGTGTGAAATCATAGAATGTACGTTTGTGAAGTCACAGAATGGAGGTGTGTGAAGTCACAGAATGGAGGTTTCTGAAGTCACAGAATGGAGGTGTGTGAAGTCATAGAATGGAGGTGTGTGAAAGAACAGAATGGACGGGTATGAAGTCATAGAATTGAGGTGTGTGAAGTCACAATATTGAGGTGTTTGAAGTCATATATTGGAGGTGTGTGAAGTCAAAAGGGATGTGTGAAGTCATAGAATGTAGGTGTGTGAAGTCATAGAATGGAGGTGTGTGAAGTCATAGAATGGAGTTGTGTGAATTCATAGAATGGAGGTGTGTGAAGTCACAGAATGGAGGTGTTTGAAGTCACAGAATGGAGGTGTGTGAACTCAGAATGGAGGTTTGTGAAGTCACAGAACGGAGGTGTGTGAAGTCATAGAATGGAAGTGTGTGAAGTCATAGAATGGAGGTGTGTGAAGTCACAGAATGGAGGTGTGTGAAGTCACCGAATGGACGTGTGTGAACTGAGAATGGAGGTGTGTGAAGTCACAGAATGGAGGTTTGCGAAGACATAGAATGGAGGTGTGTGAAGTCACAGAATGGAGGTGTGAGAAGTCAGCGAATGGACGTGAGTGAACTGAGAATGGAGGTGTGTGAAGTCACAGAATGGAGGTTTGCGAAGACATAGAATGGAGGTGTGTGAAGTCATAGAATGGAATTGTGTGAAGTCACCAAATGGACGTGTGTGAACTGAGAATGGAGGTGTGTGAAGTCACAGAATGGAGGTTTGCGAAGACATAGAATGGAGGTGTGTGAAGTCATAGAATGGATTTTTCTGAATTAAGAATGAAGGTGTGTGAAGTCATAGAATGGAGGTGTGTGAACTCATAGAATGGAGGTGTGTGAAGTCGTGGAATGGAGGTGTGTGAAGTTAAAGAATGGAGGTGTGTGAAGTCATAGAATGGATGTTTCTGAAGTAAGAATGAAGGTGTGTGAGGTCATAGAATGGAGGTGTGTGAACTCATAGAATGGAGGTGTGTGAAGTCAAAGAATGGAGGTGTGGGAAGTCACAATGGAGTTGTGTAGTCATAGATTGGAGGTTGGTGAAGTCATAGAAAGGAGGTGTGGGAAGTCATAGAATGGAGCAGTGTGAAGTCATAGAGTGGAGGTGAGTGAAGTCAGAGTTTCGAGGTCTGTGAAGTCATAGAATGGAGGTGTGTGATGTCAGAATGGGGGTGTGCGAAGTCATAGAATAGAGGTGGGTGAAGTCAGAATGGAGGTGTTTGAAGTCATAGATGGAGTTGTGTGAAGTCATAGTATGGAGGTTTTTGAAATCATAGAATGGAGTTTTGTGAAGTCACAGAATGGAGCAGTGTGAATTCAGAATGGAAGTGTGTGAAGTCACAGTATGGAAGTGTGTGAAGTCAGATTGGAGGTGTGAAGTCATAGAATGGAGGTGGGTCAAATCATAGAAAGGAGGTGTGTGAAGTCATAGAATGGAGGAGTGTGAAGTCATAGATTGGAGGTAAGTGAAGTCACAGATTCGAGGTCTGTGAAGTCATAGAATGGAGGTGTGTGAAGTCAGAATGGAGGTGTGTGAAGTCATAGAATGGAGTTGTGTGAACTCATAGAATGGAGTTCTGTGATGTCACAATGGAAGTGTGTGTAGTCATAGAAAGGAGGTGTGGGAAGTCATAGAATGGAGCTGTGTGAATTCAGAATGAAGGTGTGTGAAGTCATAGAATGGAGGTGTGTGAAATCAGAGAATGGACGTTTGTGAAGTCACAGAATGGAGGTTTGTGAAGTCACAGAATGGAGGTGTGTGAAGTCACAGAATGGAGGTATGTGAAGTCAGATTGGAGGTGTGAAGTCATAGAATGGAGGTGTGTGAAGTCATAGCATGGAGGTGTGTGAAGTCATAGAATGGAGGTGTGTGAAGTCATAGAGTGGAGGTAAGTGAAGTCACAGATTCGAGGTCTCTGAAGTCATAGAATGCAGGTGTATGAAGTCAGAATGGAGGTGTGTGAAGTCATAGAATGGAGGTGTGTGAACTCATAGAATGGAGTTGTGTGATGTCACAATGGAAGTGTGTGAAGTCATAGAAAGGAGGTGTGGGAAGTCATAGAATGGAGGAGTGTGAAGTCATAGAGTGCAGGTGAGTGAGGTCACAGATTCGAGGTCTGTGAAGTCATAGAATGGAGGTGTGTGATGTCAGAATGGAGGTGTGCGAAGTCATAGAATACAGGTGTGTGAAGACAGAATGGAGGTGTGTGAAGTAAGACATGGAGTTGTGTGAAGTCATAGTATGGAGGTGTGTGAAATCATAGAATGGAGTTTTGTGAAGTCACAGAATGGAGCTGTGTGAATTCAGAATGGAGGTGTGTGAAGTCATAGAATGGAGGTGTGTGAAGTCACAGAATGGACGTTTGTGAAGTCACAGAATGGAGGTGTGTGAAGTCACAGAATGGAGGTTTGTGAAGTCAAAGAATGGAGGTTTGTGAAGTCACAGAATGGAGGTGTGTCAACTCAGAATGGAGGTGTGTGAAGTCACAGAATGGAGGTGTGTGAAGTCATATAATGGAGGTGTGTGAAGTCACAGAATGGAGGTGTGTGAAGTCACAGAATGGAGGTGTGTGAAGTCAGATTGGAGTTGTGTGAAGTCATACAATGAAGGTGGGTGAAGTCACAGAATGGAGGTGTGTGAAGTCAGATTGGAGGTGTGAAGTCATAGAATGGAGGTGGGTGAAATCATAGAAAGGAGGTGTGAAGTCATAGAATGGAGGTGTGTGAAGTCACAGAATGCAGGTGTGTGAAGTAAGAATGGAGGTGTGTGAAGTCATACAATGAAGGTGTGTGAAGTCACAGATTGGAGGTGTGTGAAGTCAGATTGGAGGTGTGAAGTCATAGAATGGAGGTGGGTGAAATCATAGAAAGGAGGTGTGTGAAGTCAAAGAATGGAGGTTTGTGAAGTCAGAATGGAGTTGTGTAGTCATAGATTGGAGGTTGGTGAAGTCATAGAAAGGAGGTGTGGGAAGTCATAGAATGGAGCAGTGTGAAGTCATAGAGTGCAGGTGAGTGAAGTCAGAGATTCGAGGTCTGTGAAGTCATAGAATGGAGGTGTGTGATGTCAGAATGGGGGTATGAGAAGTCATAGAATAGAGGTGTGTGAAGTCAGAATGGAGGTGTGTAAAGTCATAGATGGACTTGTGTGAAGTCATAGTATGGAGGTTTTTGAAATCATAGAATGGAATTTTGTGAAGTCACAGAATGGAGCAGTGTGAATTCAGAATGGAAGTGTGTGAAGTCATAGTATGGAGGTGTGTGAAGTCAGAATGTAGGTGTGTGAACTCATAGAATGGAGGTGTGTGATGTCACAATGGAAGTGTGTGAAGTCATAGAATGGAGGTGTGTGAAGTCACAGAATGGAGGTGTGTGAAGTCATAGAATGGAGGTGTGTGAAGTCACAGAATGGGGTGTGTGACGTCAAAAATGGAGGTGTGTGAAGTCATAGAATGGAGCTGTGTGAAGTCAGAATTTAGGTGTGTGAAGTCAAAGAATGGAGGTGTGTGAAGTGATAGAATGGAGGTGTGTGAAGTCATAGAATGGAGGTGTGTGAAGTAATAGAATGGAGGTGTGTGAACTCAAGAATGGAAATGTGTGAAGTCATATAATGGAGGTGCGTGAAGTCACAGAATGGAGGTGTGTGATGTCAGAATGGGGGTATGAGAAGTCATAGAATAGAGGTGTGTGAAGTCAGAATGGAGGTGTGTAAAGTCATAGATGGACTTGTGTGAAGTCATAGTATGGAGGTTTTTGAAATCATAGAATGGAATTTTGTGAAGTCACAGAATGGAGCAGTGTGAATTCAGAATGGAAGTGTGTGAAGTCATAGTATGGAGGTGTGTGAAGTCAGAATGGAGGTGTGTGAACTCATAGAATGGAGGTGTGTGATGTCACAATGGAAGTGTGTGAAGTCATAGAATGGAGGTGTGTGAAGTCACAGAATGGAGGTGTGTGAAGTCATAGAATGGAGGTGTGTGAAGTCACAGAATGGGGTGTGTGACGTCAAAAATGGAGGTGTGTGAAGTCATAGAATGGAGCTGTGTGAAGTCAGAATTTAGGTGTGTGAAGTCAAAGAATGGAGGTGTGTGAAGTCATAGAATGGAGGTGTGTGAAGTCGTGGAATGGAGGTGTGTGAAGTCAAAGAATGGAGGTGTGGAAGTCATAGAATGGATGTTTCTGAAGTAAGAATGAAGGTGTGTGAAGTCATAGAATGGAGGTGTGTGAAGTCACAGAATGGAGGTGTGTGAAGTCATATAATGGAGGTGCGTGAAGTCACAGAATGGAGGTGTGTGAAGTCAGAATGGAGGTGTGAAGTCATAGAATGGAGGTGGGTGAAGTCATAGAAATGAGGTTTGGGAAGTCATAGAATGGAGGAGTGTGAAGTCAAAGAGGGGAGGTGAGTGAAGTCACAGATTAGAGGTCTGTGAAGTCATAGAATGGAGGAGTGTGAAGTCATAGAGTGGAGGTGAGTGAAGTCACAGATTCGAGGTCTTTGAAGTCCTAGAATGGAGGTGTGTGAAGTCAGAATGGAGGTGTGTGAAGTCATAGAATGGAGGTGTGTTAACTCATAGAATGGAGGTGTGTGATGTCACAGATTGGAGGTGTATGAAGTCAAAATGGAGGTGTGTGACGTCCTAAAATGAAGGTGTGTGAAGTCATAGAATGGAGGTGTGTGAAATCACAGAAAGGAGGTGTGTGAAGTCACAGAATTGAGGTGTGTGAACTCAGAATGGAGGTTTGCGAAGTCATAGAATGCAGGTGTGTAAAGTCATAGAATGGATGTTTATGAATTAAGAATGAAGGTGACTGAAGTCATAGAATGGAGGTGTGTGAACTCAAGAATGGAAGTGTGTGAAGTCGTGGAATGGAGGTGTGTGAAGTCAAAGAATGGAGGTGTGGAAGTCATAGAATGGATGTTTCTGAAGTAAGAATGAAGGTGTGTGAAGTCATAGAATGGAGGTGTGTGAAGTCACAGAATGGAGGTGTGTGAAGGCATATAATGGAGGTGTGTGAAGTCACAGAATGGAGGTGTGTGAAGTCAGAATGGAGGGGTGAAGTCACAGAATGGAGGTGTGTGAAGTCATAGAATGGAGGTGTGTGAACACATAGAATGGAGGTGTGTGACGTCACAATGGAAGTATGTGAAGTCATAGAATGGAGGTGTGTGAAGTCACAGAATGGAGGTGTGTGGAGTGAAAATGGAGGTGTGTTACGTCCTAAAATGTAGGTGTGTGAAGTCATAGAATGGAGGTGTGTAAAATCTTAGAATGGAGGTGTGTGAAGTCATAGAATGGAGGTGTGTGAGGTCATACAATGAAGGTGTGTGAAGTCATAGAATGGAGGTGTGTGATGTAACCGAAGGTAGGTGTGTGAATTCACATAATGGAGGTGTGTGAAGTTAAAATGTAGGTCCTTGACGTCATAAAATGGACGTGTGTGAAGTCATAGCATGGAGGTATGTGAAATCATAGAATGGACGTTTGTGAAGTCACAGAATGGAGGTGTGTGAAGTCACAGAATGAAGGATTGTGAAGTCACAGAATGGAGGTGTGTGAAGTCATAGAATGGAGGTGTGTGAAATAACAGAATGGACGGGTATGAAGTCATAGAATTGAGGTGTGTGAAGTCACAATATTGAGGTGTTTGAAGTCATTTATTGGAGGTGTGTGAAGTCAAAATGGATGTGTGAAGTCATAGAATGGAGGTTTGTGAAGTGACAGAATTGAGGTGTTTGAAGTCATATATTGGAGGTGTGTGAAGTCAAAATGGATGTGTGAAGTCATAGAATGGAGGTTTGTGAAGTGACAGAATTGAGGTGTTTGAAGTCATATATTGGAGGTGTGTGAAGTCAAAATGGATGTGTGAAGTCATAGAATGGAGGTGTGTGAAGTAATAAAATGGAGGTGTGTGAAGTCATAGAATGGAGGTGTGTGAAGTCATAGAATGGAGGTTTGTGAAGTCACAGAATGGAGGTGTGTGAAGTCATAGAATGGAGTTGGGTGAAGTCAGAATGGAGGTGTGTGAAATCACCGAATGGAGGTGTGTGAACTCAGAATGGAGGTGTGTGAAGTCACAGAATGGAGGTTTGCGAAGTCATAGAATGGTGGTGTGTGAAGTCATAGAATGGATGTTTATGAATTAAGAATGAAGGTGTGTGATGTCATAGAATGGAGGTGTGTGAACTCATAGAATGGAGGTGTGTGAAGTCGTGGAATGGAGGTGTGTGAAGTCAAAGAATGGAGGTGTGGGAAGTCATAGAATGGATGTTTCTGAAGTAAGAATGAAGGTGTGTGAAGTCATAGAAAGGAGGTGTGGGAAGTCATACAGTGGAGGTAAGTGAAGTCACAGATTCGAGGTCTGTGAAGTCATAGAATGCAGGTGTGTGAAGTCAGAATGGAGGTGTGTGAAGTCATAGAATGGAGGTGTGTGAACTCATAGAATGGAGTTGTGTGATGTCACAATGGATGTGTGTGAAGTCATAGAAAGGAGGTGTGGGAAGTCATAGAATGGAGGAGTGTGAAGTCATAGAGTGCAGGTGAGTGAAGTCACAGTTTCGAGGTCTGTGAAGTCATAGAATGGAGGTGTGTGATGTCAGAATGGGGGTGTGCGAAGGCACAGAATAGAGGTGTGTGAAGTCAGAATGGAGGTGTGTGAAGTCTTAGATGGAGTTGTTTGAAGTCATAGTATGGAGGTGTTTGAAATCATAAAATGGAGTTTTGTAAAGTCACAGAATGGAGCTGTGTGAAGTCAGAATGGAGGTGTGTGAACTCATAGAATAGAGGTGTGTGACGTCACAATGGAAGCGTGTGAAGTCATTGAATGGAGGTGTGTGAAGTCACAGAATGCAGGTGTGTGATGTCATAGAATGGAGGTGTGTGAAGTCACAGAATGGAGGTGTGTGATGTCAAAGAATGGAGGTGTGTGAAGTCATAGAATGGAGCTGTGTGAAGTCAGAATTTAGGTGTGTGAAGTCAAAGAATGGAGGTGTGTGAAGTCATAGAATGGAGGTGTGTGAAGTCAGAATGGTGGTTTGTGAAGTCACAGAATTGAGGTGTGTGAACATAGAATGGAGGTGTGTAATGTCAAAGAATGGAGGTGTGTGAAGTCATAGAATGGAGGTATGTAAAGTCATATAATGTATGTTTGTGAAGTAAGAATGAAGGTGTGTGAAGTCATAGAATGGAGGTGTGTGAAGTCAGAAAATGTAGGTGTGTGAAGTCACAGAAGGAGGTGTGTGAAGTCATATAATGGAGGTGTGTGAAGTCAAAAAATGGAGGTGTGTGAAGTCACAGATTGGAGGTGTGTGAATCCAGATTGGAGGTGTGAAGTCATAGAATGGAGGTGGGTGCAATCGTAGAAAGGAGGTGTGTGAAGTCATAGAATGGATGAGTGTGAAGTCATAGAGTGGAGTTAAGTGAAGTCACAGATTCGAGGTCTGTGAAGTCATAGAATGGAGGTGTGTGAAGTCAGAATGGAGGTGGGTGAATTCATAGAATGGAGTTGTGTGAACTCATAGAATGGAGTTGTGTGATGTCAAAATGGAAGTGTGTGAAGTCAAAGAAAGGAGGTGTGGGAAGTCATAGAATGGAGAAGTGTGAAGTCATAGAGTGCAGGTGAGTGAGGTCACAGATTTGAGGTCTGTGATGTCATAGAATGGAGGTGTGTGATGTCAGAATGGAGGTGTGTGAAGTCATAGAATGGAGGTGTGTGAAGTTACAGAATGGAGGTGTGTGAACTCAGAATGGAGGTCTGTGAAGTCACAGAATGGAGGTGTGTGAAGTCATAGCATGGAGGTGTGTGAAGTCATATAATGGAGGTGTGTGAAGTCACAGAATGGAGGTGTGTGAAGTCACAGAATGGAGGTGTGTGAAGTCAGATTGGACGTGTGAAGTCATAGGATGGAGGTGGGTGAAATCATAGAAAGGAGGTGTGCCAAGTCATAGAATGGAGGAGTGTGAAGTCATAGAGTGGAGGTAAGTGAAGTCACAGATTCGAGGTCTGTGAAGTCATAGAATGTAGGTGTGTGACGTCAGAATGGATGTCTGTGAAGTCATAGAATGGAGTGTGTGAACTCATAGAATGGAGTTGTGTGATGTCACAATGGAAGTGTGTGAAGTCATAGAAAGGAGGTGTGGGAAGTCATAGAATGGAGGAGTGTGAAGTCATAGAGTGCAGGTGAGTGAGGTCACAGATTCGAGGTCTGTGAAGTCATAGAATGGAGGTGTGTGATGTCAGAATGGAGGTGTGCGAAGTCATAGAATAGAGGTGTGTGAAGTCAGAATGGAGGTGTGTGAAGTAATACATGGAGTTGTGTGAAGTCATAGTATGGAGGTGTGTGAAATCATAGAATGGAGTTTTGTGAAGTCACAGAATGGAGCTGTGTAAATTCAGAATGGAGGTGTGTGAAGTCATAGAATGGAGCTGTGTGAAATCAGAGAATGGACGTTTGTGAAGTCACAGAATGGAGGTGTGTGAAGTCACAGAATGGAGGTTTGTGAAGTCATAAAATGGAGGTATGTGAAGTCAAATTGGAGGGGTGTGAAGTCGGAGAATGCAGGTGTGTGAAGTCACAGAGTAGAGGTGGGTGAAGTCACACAATGGAGGTGTGTGAACCCATAGAACGGAGGTGTGTGAAGTCACAGAATGGACGGGTATGAAGTCATAGAATGGAGGTGTGTGAACTCACAAAACTGAGGTGTTTGAAGTCATATATTGGAGGTGTGTGAATGCAAAATGGATGTGTGAAGTCATAGAATGGCGGTGTGTGAAGTCATAGAATGGAGGTGTGTGAAGTCACAGAATGGAGGTGTGTGAAGTCATAGAATGGAGGTGTGTGAACTCAGAATGGAGGTGTGTGAAGTCACAGAATGGAGGTGTGTGAAGTCACAGAATGGAGCTGTGTGAAGTCATATAATGGAGGTGTCTGAAGTCACAGAATGGAGGTGTGTGACGTTACAGAATGGAGGTGTGTGAAGTCAGATTGGAGGTGTGAAGTCATAGAATGGAGGTGGGTGAAATCATAGAAAGGAGGTGTGCGAAGTCATAGAATGGAGGAGTGTGAAGTCATAGAGTGCAGGTGAGTGATGTCACAGATTCGAGGTCTGTGAAGTCATAGAATGGAGGTGTGTGATGTCAGAATGGAGGTGTGCGAAGTCATAGAATAGAGGTGTGTGAAGTCAGAATGGAGGTGTGTGAAGTAATACATGGAGTTGTGTGAAGTCATAGTATGGAGGTGTGAGAAATCATAGAATGGAGTTTTGTGAAGTCACAGAATGGAGCTGTGTGAATTCAGAATGGAGGTGTGTGAAGTCATAGAATGGAGGTGTGTGAACTCAGAATGGAGGTGTGTGAAGTCACAAAATGGAGGTGTGTGAAGTAATAGCATGGAGGTATGTGAAATCATAGAATGGAAGTGTGTGAAGTCATGGAATGGAGGTGTGTGAAGTCATACAATGAAGGTGTGTGAAGTCACAGAATGGAGGTGTGTGAAGTCAGATTGGAGGTGTGAAGTCATAGAATGGAGGTTGTTGAAATCATAGAAAGGAGGTGTGTGAAGTCATAGAATGGAGGTGTGTGAAGTCATAGAATGGAGGTGTGTGAAATCATAGAATGGACGTTTGTGAAGTCACAGAATGGAGGTGTGTGAAGTCACAGAATGGAGGTTTGTGAAGTCACAGAATGGAGGTGTGTGAAGTCATAGCATGGAGGTATGTGAAATCATAGAATGGAAGTGTGTGAAGTTATGGAATGGAGGTGTGTGAAGTCATACAATGAAGGTGTGTGAAGTCATAGAATGGAGGTGTGTGAAGTCACCGAAGGGAGGTGTGTGAAGTCACATAATGGAGGTGTGTGAAGTTAAAATGGAGGTGCGTGACGTCATAAAATGGAGGTGTGTGAAGTCATAGAATGGAGGTGTGTGAAATCATAGAATGGACGTTTGTGAAGTCACAGAATGGAGGTGTGTGAAGTCACAGAATGGAGGTTTGTGAAGTCACAGAATGGAGGTGTGTGAAGTCATAGAATGGAGGTGTGTGAAATAACAGAATGGACGGGTATGAAGTCATAGAATTGAGGTGTGTGAATTCACAATATTGAGGTGTTTGAAGTCATATATTGGAGGTTTGTGAAGTCAAAATGGATGTGTGAAGTTATAGAATGGAGGTGTGTGAAGTCACAGAATTGAGGTGTTTTAAGTCATATATTGGAGGTGTGTGAAGTCAAAATGGATGTGTGAAGTCATAGAATGTAGGTGTGTGAAGTCATAGAATGGAGGTGTGTGAAGTCATAGAATGGAGTTGTGTGAATTCATAGAATGGAGGTGTGTGAAGTCACAGAATGGAGGTGTGTGAACTCAGAATGGAGGTTTGTGAAGTCACAGAATGGAGGTGTGTGAAGTCATAGAATGGAAGTGTGTGAAGTCATAGAATGGAGGTTTGTGAAGTCAGAATGGAGATGTGTGAAGTCACTGAATGGAGTTGTGTGAACTCAGAATGGAGGTGTGTGAAGTCACAGAATGGAGCTTTGTGAAGTGATAGAATGGAGGTGTGTGAAGACATAGAATGGATATTTCTGAAGTAAGAATGAAGGTGTGTGAAGTCACAGAATGGAGGTGTGTGAAGTCATAGAATGGAGGTGTGTGAATTCAGAATGGAGGTGTGTGAAGTCATAGTATGGAGGTGTGTGAAATCATAGAATGGAGTTTTGTGAAGTCACAGAATGGAGCTGTGTGAATTCAGAATGGAGGTGTGTGAAGTCACAGAATGGAGGTTTGCGAAGACATAGAATGGAAGTGTGTGTAGTCATAGAAAGGAGGTGTGGGAAGTCATAGAATGGAGGACTGTGAAGTCATAGAGTGCAGGTGAGTGAGGTCACAGATTCGAGGACTGTGAAGTCATAGAATGGAGGTGTGTGATGTCAGAATGGAGGTGTGTGAAGTCATGGAATGGAGGTGTGTGAAGTCACAGAATGGAGGTGTGTGAACTCAGAATGGAGGTGTGTGAAGTCACAGAATGGAGGTGTGTGAAGTCATAGCATGGAGGTGTGTGAAGTCATATAATGGAGGTGTGTGAAGTCACAGAATGGAGGTGTGTGAAGTCACAGAATGGAGGTGTGTGAAGTCAGATTGGAGGTGTGAAGTCATAGAATGGAGGTGGGTGAAGTCATAGAAAGGAGGTGTGTGAAGTCATAGAATGGAGGAGTGTGAAGTCATAGAGTGGAGGTAAGTGAAGTCACATATTCGAGGTCTGTAAAGTCATAGAATGGAGGTGTGTGAAGTCAGAATGGAGGTGTGTGAAGTCATAGAATGGAGGTGTGTGAAGTCAAAGAATGGAGGTGTGTGAAGTCATAGAATAGACGTGTGTGAAGTCACAGAATGGAGGTGTGTGAAGTCACCGAATGGACGTGCGTGAACTGAGAATGGAGGTGTGTGAAGTCACAGAATGGAGGTGTGAGAAGTCAGCGAATGGACGTGAGTGAACTGAGAATGGAGGTGTGTGAAGTCACAGAATGGAGGTTTCGAAGACATAGAATGGAGGTGTGTGAAGTCATAGAATGGAGGTGTGTGAAATCGCCGAATGGACCTGTGTGAACTGAGAATGGAGGTGTGTGAAGTCACAGAATGGAGTTTGCGAAGTCATAGAATGGAGGTGTGTGAAGTCATAGAATGGATTTTTCTGAATTAAGAATGAAGGTGTGTGAAGACATAGAATGGAGGTGTGTGAACTCATAGAATGGAGGTGTGTGAAGTCGTGGAATGGAGGTGTGTGAAGTCAAAGAATGGAGGTGTGTGAAGTCATAGAATGGATGTTTCTGAAGTAAGAATGAAGGTGTGTGAGGTCATAGAATGGAGGTGTGTGAACACATAGAATGGAGGTGTGTGAAGTCAAAGAATGGAGGTGTGTGAAGTCAGAATGGAGTTGTGTAGTCATAGATTGGAGGTTGGTGAAGTCATAGAATGGAGGTGTGGGAAGTCATAGAATGGAGCAGTGTGAAGTCATAGAGTGCAGGTGAGTGAAGTCAGAGATTCGAGGTCTGTGAAGTCATAGAATGGAGGTGTGTGATGTCAGAATGGGGGTGTGCGAAGTCATAGAATAGAGGTGGGTGAAGTCAGAATGGAGGTGTTTGAAGTCATAGATGGACGTGTGTGAAGTCATAGTATGGAGGTTTTTGAAATCATAGAATGGAGTTTTGTGAAGTCACAGAATGGAGCAGTGTGAATTCAGAATGGAAGTGTGTGAAGTCACAGTATGGAAGTGTGTGAAGTCAGATTGGAGGTGTGAAGTCATAGAATGGAGGTGGGTGAAATCATAGAAAGGAGGTGTGTGAAGTCATAGAATGGAGGAGTGTGAAGTCATAGAGTGCAGGTGAGTGAAGTCAGAGATTCGAGGTCTGTGAAGTCATAGAATGGAGGTGTGTGAAGTCAGAATGGAGGTGTGTGAAGTCATAGAATGGAGTTGTGTGAACTCATAGAATGGAGTTCTGTGATGTCACAATGGAAGTGTGTGTAGTCATAGAAAGGAGGTGTGGGAAGTCATAGAATGAAGGAGTGTGAAGTCATAGAGTGCAGGTGAGTGAGGTCACAGTTTCGAGGACTGTGAAGTCATAGAATGGAGGTGTGTGATGTCAGAATGGAGGTGTGTGAAGTCATAGAATGGAGGTGTGTGAAGTCACAGAATGGAGGTGTGTGAACTCAGAATGGAGGTGTGTGAAGTCACAGAATGGAGGTGTGTGAAGTCATAGCATGGAGGTGTGTGAAGTCATATAATGGAGGTGTGTGAAGTCACAGAATGGAGGTGGGTGAAGTCACAGAATGGAGGTGTGTGAAGTCAGATTGGAGGTGTGAAGTCATAGAATGGAGGTCGGTGAAGTCATAGAAAGGAGGTGTGTGAAGTCATAGAATGGAGGAGTGTGAAGTCATAGAGTGGAGGTAAGTGAAGTCACAGATTCGAGGTCTGTGAAGTCATAGAATGGAGGTGTGTGAAGTCAGAATGGAGGTGTGTGAAGTCATAGAATGGAGGTGTGTGAACTCATAGATTGGAGTTGTGTGATGTCACAATGGATGTGTGTGAAGTCATAGAAAGGAGGTGTGGGAAGTCATAGAATGGAGGAGTGTGAAGTCATAGATGCAGGTGTGTGAGGTCACAGATTCGAGGTCTGTGAAGTCATATAATGGAGGTGTGTGTTGTCAGAATGGAGGTGTGCGAAGTCATAGAACCGAGGTGTGTGAAGTCAGAATGGAGGTGTGTGAAGTAATACATGGAGTTGTGTGAAGTCATAGTATGGAGGTGTGTGAAATCATAGAATGGAGTTTTGTGAAGTCACAGAATGGAGCTGTGTGAATTCAGAATGAAGGTGTGTGAAGTCATAGAATGGAGGTGTGTGAAATCAGAGAATGGACGTTTGTGAAGTCACAGAATGGAGGTTTGTGAAGTCACAGAATGGAGGTGTGTGAAGTCACAGAATGGAGGTATGTGAAGTCAGATTGGAGGTGTGAAGTCATAGAATGGAGGTGGGTGAAATCATGGAAAGGAGGTGTGTGAAGTCATAGAATGGAGGAGTGTGAAGTCATAGAGTGGAGGTAAGTGAAGTCACAGATTCGAGGTCTCTGAAGTCATAGAATGCAGGTGTATGAAGTCAGAATGGAGGTGTGTGAAGTCATAGAATGGAGGTGTGTGAACTCATAGAATGGAGTTGTGTGATGTCACAATTGAAGTGTGTGAAGTCATAGAAAGGAGGTGTGGGAAGTCATAGAATGGAGGAGTGTGAAGTCATAGAGTGCAGGTGAGTGAGGTCACAGATTCGAGGTCTGTGAAGTCATAGAATGGAGGTGTGTGATGTCAGAATGGAGGTGTGCGAAGTCATAGAATACAGGTGTGTGAAGACAGAATGGAGGTGTGTGAAGTAAGACATGGAGTTGTGTGAAGTCATAGTATGGAGGTGTGTGAAATCATAGAATGGAGGTGTGTGAAGTCACAGAATGGAGCTGTGTGAATTCAGAATGGAGGTGTGTGAAGTCATAGAATGGAGCTCTGTGAAATCAGAGAATGGACGTTTGTGAAGTCACAGAATGGAGGTGTGTGAAGTCACAGAATGGAGGTTTGTGAAGTCAAAGAATGGAGGTTTGTGAAGTCACAGAATGGAGGTGTGTGAACTCAGAATGGAGGTGTGTGAAGTCACAGAATGGAGGTGTGTGAAGTCATATAATGGAGGTGTGTGAAGTCACAGAATGGAGGTGTGTGAAGTCACAGAATGGAGGTGTGTGAAGTCAGATTGGAGTTGTGTGAAGTCATACAATGAAGGTGGGTGAAGTCACAGAATGGAGGTGTGTGAAGTCAGATTGGAGGTGTGAAGTCATAGAATGGAGGTGGGTGAAATCATAGAAAGGAGGTGTGAAGTCATAGAATGGAGGTGTGTGAAGTCACAGAATGCAGGTGTGTGAAGTCAGAATGGAGGTGTGTGAAGTCATACAATGAAGGTGTGTAAAGTCACAGATTGGAGGTGTGTGAAGTCAGATTGGAGGTGTGAAGTCATAGAATGGAGGTGGGTGAAATCATAGAAAGGAGGTGTGTGAAGTCAAAGAATGGAGGTTTGTGAAGTCAGAATGGAGTTGTGTAGTCATAGATTGGAGGTTGGTGAAGTCATAGAAAGGAGGTGTGGGAAGTCATAGAATGGAGCAGTGTGAAGTCATAGAGTGCAGGTGAGTGAAGTCAGAGATTCGAGGTCTGTGAAGTCATAGAATGGAGGTGTGTGATGTCAGAATGGGGGTATGAGAAGTCATAGAATAGAGGTGTGTGAAGTCAGAATGGAGGTGTGTAAAGTCATAGATGGACTTGTGTGAAGTCATAGTATGGAGGTTTTTGAAATCATAGAATGGAATTTTGTGAAGTCACAGAATGGAGCAGTGTGAATTCAGAATGGAAGTGTGTGAAGTCATAGTATGGAGGTGTGTGAAGTCAGAATGTAGGTGTGTGAACTCATAGAATGGAGGTGTGTGATGTCACAATGGAAGTGTGTGAAGTCATAGAATGGAGGTGTGTGAAGTCACAGAATGGAGGTGTGTGAAGTCATAGAATGGAGGTGTGTGAAGTCACAGAATGGGGTGTGTGACGTCAAAAATGGAGGTGTGTGAAGTCATAGAATGGAGCTGTGTGAAGTCAGAATTTAGGTGTGTGAAGTCAAAGAATGGAGGTGTGTGAAGTCATAGAATGGAGGTGTGTGAAGTCATAGAATGGAGGTGTGTGAAGTAATAGAATGGAGGTGTGTGAACTCAAGAATGGAAATGTGTGAAGTCATATAATGGAGGTGCGTGAAGTCACAGAATGGAGGTGTGTGATGTCAGAATGGGGGTATGAGAAGTCATAGAATAGAGGTGTGTGAAGTCAGAATGGAGGTGTGTAAAGTCATAGATGGACTTGTGTGAAGTCATAGTATGGAGGTTTTTGAAATCATAGAATGGAATTTTGTGAAGTCACAGAATGGAGCAGTGTGAATTCAGAATGGAAGTGTGTGAAGTCATAGTATGGAGGTGTGTGAAGTCAGAATGGAGGTGTGTGAACTCATAGAATGGAGGTGTGTGATGTCACAATGGAAGTGTGTGAAGTCATAGAATGGAGGTGTGTGAAGTCACAGAATGGAGGTGTGTGAAGTCATAGAATGGAGGTGTGTGAAGTCACAGAATGGGGTGTGTGACGTCAAAAATGGAGGTGTGTGAAGTCATAGAATGGAGCTGTGTGAAGTCAGAATTTAGGTGTGTGAAGTCAAAGAATGGAGGTGTGTGAAGTCATAGAATGGAGGTGTGTGAAGTCGTGGAATGGAGGTGTGTGAAGTCAAAGAATGGAGGTGTGGAAGTCATAGAATGGATGTTTCTGAAGTAAGAATGAAGGTGTGTGAAGTCATAGAATGGAGGTGTGTGAAGTCACAGAATGGAGGTGTGTGAAGTCATATAATGGAGGTGCGTGAAGTCACAGAATGGAGGTGTGTGAAGTCAGAATGGAGGTGTGAAGTCATAGAATGGAGGTGGGTGAAGTCATAGAAATGAGGTTTGGGAAGTCATAGAATGGAGGAGTGTGAAGTCAAAGAGGGGAGGTGAGTGAAGTCACAGATTAGAGGTCTGTGAAGTCATAGAATGGAGGAGTGTGAAGTCATAGAGTGGAGGTGAGTGAAGTCACAGATTCGAGGTCTTTGAGGTCCTAGAATGGAGGTGTGTGAAGTCAGAATGGAGGTGTGTGAAGTCATAGAATGGAGGTGTGTTAACTCATAGAATGGAGGTGTGTGATGTCACAGATTGGAGGTGTATGAAGTCAAAATGGAGGTGTGTGACGTCCTAAAATGAAGGTGTGTGAAGTCATAGAATGGAGGTGTGTGAAATCACAGAAAGGAGGTGTGTGAAGTCACAGAATTGAGGTGTGTGAACTCAGAATGGAGGTTTGCGAAGTCATAGAATGCAGGTGTGTAAAGTCATAGAATGGATGTTTATGAATTAAGAATGAAGGTGACTGAAGTCATAGAATGGAGGTGTGTGAACTCAAGAATGGAAGTGTGTGAAGTCGTGGAATGGAGGTGTGTGAAGTCAAAGAATGGAGGTGTGGAAGTCATAGAATGGATGTTTCTGAAGTAAGAATGAAGGTGTGTGAAGTCATAGAATGGAGGTGTGTGAAGTCACAGAATGGAGGTGTGTGAAGGCATATAATGGAGGTGTGTGAAGTCACAGAATGGAGGTGTGTGAAGTCAGAATGGAGGGGTGAAGTCACAGAATGGAGGTGTGTGAAGTCATAGAATGGAGGTGTGTGAACACATAGAATGGAGGTGTGTGACGTCACAATGGAAGTATGTGAAGTCATAGAATGGAGGTGTGTGAAGTCACAGAATGGAGGTGTGTGGAGTCAAAATGGAGGTGTGTTACGTCCTAAAATGTAGGTGTGTGAAGTCATAGAATGGAGGTGTGTAAAATCTTAGAATGGAGGTGTGTGAAGTCATAGAATGGAGGTGTGTGAGGTCATACAATGAAGGTGTGTGAAGTCATAGAATGGAGGTGTGTGATGTAACCGAAGGTAGGTGTGTGAATTCACATAATGGAGGTGTGTGAAGTTAAAATGTAGGTCCATGACGTCATAAAATGGACGTGTGTGAAGTCATAGCATGGAGGTATGTGAAATCATAGAATGGACGTTTGTGAAGTCACAGAATGGAGGTGTGTGAAGTCACAGAATGAAGGATTGTGAAGTCACAGAATGGAGGTGTGTGAAGTCATAGAATGGAGGTGTGTGAAATAACAGAATGGACGGGTATGAAGTCATAGAATTGAGGTGTGTGAAGTCACAATATTGAGGTGTTTGAAGTCATTTATTGGAGGTGTGTGAAGTCAAAATGGATGTGTGAAGTCATAGAATGGAGGTTTGTGAAGTGACAGAATTGAGGTGTTTGAAGTCATATATTGGAGGTGTGTGAAGTCAAAATGGATGTGTGAAGTCATAGAATGGAGGTTTGTGAAGTGACAGAATTGAGGTGTTTGAAGTCATATATTGGAGGTGTGTGAAGTCAAAATGGATGTGTGAAGTCATAGAATGGAGGTGTGTGAAGTAATAAAATGGAGGTGTGTGAAGTCATAGAATGGAGGTGTGTGAAGTCATAGAATGGAGGTTTGTGAAGTCACAGAATGGAGGTGTGTGAAGTCATAGAATGGAGTTGGGTGAAGTCAGAATGGAGGTGTGTGAAATCACCGAATGGAGGTGTGTGAACTCAGAATGGAGGTGTGTGAAGTCACAGAATGGAGGTTTGCGAAGTCATAGAATGGAGGTGTGTGAAGTCATAGAATGGATGTTTATGAATTAAGAATGAAGGTGTGTGATGTCATAGAATGGAGGTGTGTGAACTCATAGAATGGAGGTGTGTGAAGTCGTGGAATGGAGGTGTGTGAAGTCAAAGAATGGAGGTGTGGGAAGTCATAGAATGGATGTTTCTGAAGTAAGAATGAAGGTGTGTGAAGTCATAGAAAGGAGGTGTGGGAAGTCATACAGTGGAGGTAAGTGAAGTCACAGATTCGAGGTCTGTGAAGTCATAGAATGCAGGTGTGTGAAGTCAGAATGGAGGTGTGTGAAGTCATAGAATGGAGGTGTGTGAACTCATAGAATGGAGTTGTGTGATGTCACAATGGATGTGTGTGAAGTCATAGAAAGGAGGTGTGGGAAGTCATAGAATGGAGGAGTGTGAAGTCATAGAGTGCAGGTGAGTGAAGTCACAGTTTCGAGGTCTGTGAAGTCATAGAATGGAGGTGTGTGATGTCAGAATGGGGGTGTGCGAAGGCACAGAATAGAGGTGTGTGAAGTCAGAATGGAGGTGTGTGAAGTCTTAGATGGAGTTGTTTGAAGTCATAGTATGGAGGTGTTTGAAATCATAAAATGGAGTTTTGTAAAGTCACAGAATGGAGCTGTGTGAAGTCAGAATGGAGGTGTGTGAACTCATAGAATAGAGGTGTGTGACGTCACAATGGAAGCGTGTGAAGTCATTGAATGGAGGTGTGTGAAGTCACAGAATGCAGGTGTGTGATGTCATAGAATGGAGGTGTGTGAAGTCACAGAATGGAGGTGTGTGATGTCAAAGAATGGAGGTGTGTGAAGTCATAGAATGGAGCTGTGTGAAGTCAGAATTTAGGTGTGTGAAGTCAAAGAATGGAGGTGTGTGAAGTCATAGAATGGAGGTGTGTGAAGTCAGAATGGTGGTTTGTGAAGTCACAGAATTGAGGTGTGTGAACATAGAATGGAGGTGTGTAATGTCAAAGAATGGAGGTGTGTGAAGTCATAGAATGGAGGTATGTAAAGTCATATAATGTATGTTTGTGAAGTAAGAATGAAGGTGTGTGAAGTCATAGAATGGAGGTGTGTGAAGTCAGAAAATGTAGGTGTGTGAAGTCACAGAAGGAGGTGTGTGAAGTCATATAATGGAGGTGTGTGAAGTCAAAAAATGGAGGTGTGTGAAGTCACAGATTGGAGGTGTGTGAATCCAGATTGGAGGTGTGAAGTCATAGAATGGAGGTGGGTGCAATCGTAGAAAGGAGGTGTGTGAAGTCATAGAATGGATGAGTGTGAAGTCATAGAGTGGAGTTAAGTGAAGTCACAGATTCGAGGTCTGTGAAGTCATAGAATGGAGGTGTGTGAAGTCAGAATGGAGGTGGGTGAATTCATAGAATGGAGTTGTGTGAACTCATAGAATGGAGTTGTGTGATGTCAAAATGGAAGTGTGTGAAGTCAAAGAAAGGAGGTGTGGGAAGTCATAGAATGGAGAAGTGTGAAGTCATAGAGTGCAGGTGAGTGAGGTCACAGATTTGAGGTCTGTGATGTCATAGAATGGAGGTGTGTGATGTCAGAATGGAGGTGTGTGAAGTCATAGAATGGAGGTGTGTGAAGTTACAGAATGGAGGTGTGTGAACTCAGAATGGAGGTCTGTGAAGTCACAGAATGGAGGTGTGTGAAGTCATAGCATGGAGGTGTGTGAAGTCATATAATGGAGGTGTGTGAAGTCATAGAATGGAGGTGTGTGAAGTCAAAGAATGGAGGTGTGTGAAGTCATAGAATAGACGTGTGTGAAGTCACAGAATGGAGGTGTGTGAAGTCACCGAATGGACGTGCGTGAACTGAGAATGGAGGTGTGTGAAGTCACAGAATGGAGGTGTGAGAAGTCAGCGAATGGACGTGAGTGAACTGAGAATGGAGGTGTGTGAAGTCACAGAATGGAGGTTTCGAAGACATAGAATGGAGGTGTGTGAAGTCATAGAATGGAGGTGTGTGAAATCGGCGAATGGACCTGTGTGAACTGAGAATGGAGGTGTGTGAAGTCACAGAATGGAGTTTGCGAAGTCATAGAATGGAGGTGTGTGAAGTCATAGAATGGATTTTTCTGAATTAAGAATGAAGGTGTGTGAAGACATAGAATGGAGGTGTGTGAACTCATAGAATGGAGATGTGTGAAGTCGTGGAATGGAGGTGTGTGAAGTCAAAGAATGGAGGTGTGTGAAGTCATAGAATGGATGTTTCTGAAGTAAGAATGAAGGTGTGTGAGGTCATAGAATGGAGGTGTGTGAACACATAGAATGGAGGTGTGTGAAGTCAAAGAATGGAGGTGTGTGAAGTCAGAATGGAGTTGTGTAGTCATAGATTGGAGGTTGGTGAAGTCATAGAATGGAGGTGTGGGAAGTCATAGAATGGAGCAGTGTGAAGTCATAGAGTGCAGGTGAGTGAAGTCAGAGATTCGAGGTCTGTGAAGTCATAGAATGGAGGTGTGTGATGTCAGAATGGGGGTGTGCGAAGTCATAGAATAGAGGTGGGTGAAGTCAGAATGGAGGTGTTTGAAGTCATAGATGGACGTGTGTGAAGTCATAGTATGGAGGTTTTTGAAATCATAGAATGGAGTTTTGTGAAGTCACAGAATGGAGCAGTGTGAATTCAGAATGGAAGTGTGTGAAGTCACAGTATGGAAGTGTGTGAAGTCAGATTGGAGGTGTGAAGTCATAGAATGGAGGTGGGTGAAATCATAGAAAGGAGGTGTGTGAAGTCATAGAATGGAGGAGTGTGAAGTCATAGAGTTGAGGTAAGTGAAGTCACAGATTCGAGGTCTGTGAAGTCATAGAATGGAGGTGTGTGAAGTCAGAATGGAGGTGTGTGAAGTCATAGAATGGAGTTGTGTGAACTCATAGAATGGAGTTCTGTGATGTCACAATGGAAGTGTGTGTAGTCATAGAAAGGAGGTGTGGGAAGTCATAGAATGAAGGAGTGTGAAGTCATAGAGGGCAGGTGAGTGAGGTCACAGTTTCGAGGACTGTGAAGTCATAGAATGGAGGTGTGTGATGTCAGAATGGAGGTGTGTGAAGTCATAGAATGGAGGTGTGTGAAGTCACAGAATGGAGGTGTGTGAACTCAGAATGGAGGTGTGTGAAGTCACAGAATGGAGGTGTGTGAAGTCATAGCATGGAGGTGTGTGAAGTCATATAATGGAGGTGTGTGAAGTCACAGAATGGAGGTGGGTGAAGTCACAGAATGGAGGTGTGTGAAGTCAGATTGGAGGTGTGAAGTCATAGAATGGAGGTCGGTGAAGTCATAGAAAGGAGGTGTGTGAAGTCATAGAATGGAGGAGTGTGAAGTCATAGAGTGGAGGTAAGTGAAGTCACAGATTCGAGGTCTGTGAAGTCATAGAATGGAGGTGTGTGAAGTCAGAATGGAGGTGTGTGAAGTCATAGAATGGAGGTGTGTGAACTCATAGATTGGAGTTGTGTGATGTCACAATGGATGTGTGTGAAGTCATAGAAAGGAGGTGTGGGAAGTCATAGAATGGAGGAGTGTGAAGTCATAGATGCAGGTGTGTGAGGTCACAGATTCGAGGTCTGTGAAGTCATATAATGGAGGTGTGTGTTGTCAGAATGGAGGTGTGCGAAGTCATAGAACCGAGGTGTGTGAAGTCAGAATGGAGGTGTGTGAAGTAATACATGGAGTTGTGTGAAGTCATAGTATGGAGGTGTGTGAAATCATAGAATGGAGTTTTGTGAAGTCACAGAATGGAGCTGTGTGAATTCAGAATGAAGGTGTGTGAAGTCATAGAATGGAGGTGTGTGAAATCAGAGAATGGACGTTTGTGAAGTCACAGAATGGAGGTTTGTGAAGTCACAGAATGGAGGTGTGTGAAGTCACAGAATGGAGGTATGTGAAGTCAGATTGGAGGTGTGAAGTCATAGAATGGAGGTGGGTGAAATCATGGAAAGGAGGTGTGTGAAGTCATAGAATGGAGGAGTGTGAAGTCATAGAGTGGAGGTAAGTGAAGTCACAGATTCGAGGTCTCTGAAGTCATAGAATGCAGGTGTATGAAGTCAGAATGGAGGTGTGTGAAGTCATAGAATGGAGGTGTGTGAACTCATAGAATGGAGTTGTGTGATGTCACAATGGAAGTGTGTGAAGTCATAGAAAGGAGGTGTGGGAAGTCATAGAATGGAGGAGTGTGAAGTCATAGAGTGCAGGTGAGTGAGGTCACAGATTCGAGGTCTGTGAAGTCATAGAATGGAGGTGTGTGATGTCAGAATGGAGGTGTGCGAAGTCATAGAATACAGGTGTGTGAAGACAGAATGGAGGTGTGTGAAGTAAGACATGGAGTTGTGTGAAGTCATAGTATGGAGGTGTGTGAAATCATAGAATGGAGGTGTGTGAAGTCACAGAATGGAGCTGTGTGAATTCAGAATGGAGGTGTGTGAAGTCATAGAATGGAGCTCTGTGAAATCAGAGAATGGACGTTTGTGAAGTCACAGAATGGAGGTGTGTGAAGTCACAGAATGGAGGTTTGTAAAGTCAAAGAATGGAGGTTTGTGAAGTCACAGAATGGAGGTGTGTGAACTCAGAATGGAGGTGTGTGAAGTCACAGAATGGAGGTGTGTGAAGTCATATAATGGAGGTGTGTGAAGTCACAGAATGGAGGTGTGTGAAGTCACAGAATGGAGGTGTGTGAAGTCAGATTGGAGTTGTGTGAAGTCATACAATGAAGGTGGGTGAAGTCACAGAATGGAGGTGTGTGAAGTCAGATTGGAGGTGTGAAGTCATAGAATGGAGGTGGGTGAAATCATAGAAAGGAGGTGTGAAGTCATAGAATGGAGGTGTGTGAAGTCACAGAATGCAGGTGTGTGAAGTCAGAATGGAGGTGTGTGAAGTCATACAATGAAGGTGTGTGAAGTCACAGATTGGAGGTGTGTGAAGTCAGATTGGAGGTGTGAAGTCATAGAATGGAGGTGGGTGAAATCATAGAAAGGAGGTGTGTGAAGTCAAAGAATGGAGGTTTGTGAAGTCAGAATGGAGTTGTGTAGTCATAGATTGGAGGTTGGTGAAGTCATAGAAAGGAGGTGTGGGAAGTCATAGAATGGAGCAGTGTGAAGTCATAGAGTGCAGGTGAGTGAAGTCAGAGATTCGAGGTCTGTGAAGTCATAGAATGGAGGTGTGTGATGTCAGAATGGGGGTATGAGAAGTCATAGAATAGAGGTGTGTGAAGTCAGAATGGAGGTGTGTAAAGTCATAGATGGACTTGTGTGAAGTCATAGTATGGAGGTTTTTGAAATCATAGAATGGAATTTTGTGAAGTCACAGAATGGAGCAGTGTGAATTCAGAATGGAAGTGTGTGAAGTCATAGTATGGAGGTGTGTGAAGTCAGAATGTAGGTGTGTGAACTCATAGAATGGAGGTGTGTGATGTCACAATGGAAGTGTGTGAAGTCATAGAATGGAGGTGTGTGAAGTCACAGAATGGAGGTGTGTGAAGTCATAGAATGGAGGTGTGTGAAGTCACAGAATGGGGTGTGTGACGTCAAAAATGGAGGTGTGAGAAGTCATAGAATGGAGCTGTGTGAAGTCAGAATTTAGGTGTGTGAAGTCAAAGAATGGAGGTGTGTGAATTCATAGAATGGAGGTGTGTGAAGTCATAGAATGGAGGTGTGTGAAGTAATAGAATGGAGGTGTGTGAACTCAAGAATGGAAGTGTGTGAAGTCATATAATGGAGGTGCGTGAAGTCACAGAATGGAGGTGTGTGATGTCAGAATGGGGGTATGAGAAGTCATAGAATAGAGGTGTGTGAAGTCAGAATGGAGGTGTGTAAAGTCATAGATGGACTTGTGTGAAGTCATAGTATGGAGGTTTTTGAAATCATAGAATGGAATTTTGTGAAGTCACAGAATGGAGCAGTGTGAATTCAGAATGGAAGTGTGTGAAGTCATAGTATGGAGGTGTGTGAAGTCAGAATGGAGGTGTGTGAACTCATAGAATGGAGGTGTGTGATGTCACAATGGAAGTGTGTGAAGTCATAGAATGGAGGTGTGTGAAGTCACAGAATGGAGGTGTGTGAAGTCATAGAATGGAGGTGTGTGAAGTCACAGAATGGGGTGTGTGACGTCAAAAATGGAGGTGTGTGAAGTCATAGAATGGAGCTGTGTGAAGTCAGAATTTAGGTGTGTGAAGTCAAAGAATGGAGGTGTGTGAAGTCATAGAATGGAGGTGTGTGAAGTCGTGGAATGGAGGTGTGTGAAGTCAAAGAATGGAGGTGTGGAAGTCATAGAATGGATGTTTCTGAAGTAAGAATGAAGGTGTGTGAAGTCATAGAATGGAGGTGTGTGAAGTCACAGAATGGAGGTGTGTGAAGTCATATAATGGAGGTGCGTGAAGTCACAGAATGGAGGTGTGTGAAGTCAGAATGGAGGTGTGAAGTCATAGAATGGAGGTGGGTGAAGTCATAGAAATGAGGTTTGGGAAGTCATAGAATGGAGGAGTGTGAAGTCAAAGAGGGGAGGTGAGTGAAGTCACAGATTAGAGGTCTGTGAAGTCATAGAATGGAGGAGTGTGAAGTCATAGAGTGGAGGTGAGTGAAGTCACAGATTCGAGGTCTTTGAAGTCCTAGAATGGAGGTGTGTGAAGTCAGAATGGAGGTGTGTGAAGTCATAGAATGGAGGTGTGTGAACTCATAGAATGGAGGTGTGTGATGTCACAGATTGGAGGTGTATGAAGTCAAAATGGAGGTGTGTGACGTCCTAAAATGAAGGTGTGTGAAGTCATAGAATGGAGGTGTGCGAAATCACAGAAAGGAGGTGTGTGAAGTCACAGAATTGAGGTGTGTGAACTCAGAATGGAGGTTTGCGAAGTCATAGAATGCAGGTGTGTAAAGTCATAGAATGGATGTTTATGAATTAAGAATGAAGGTGACTGAAGTCATAGAATGGAGGTGTGTGAACTCAAGAATGGAAGTGTGTGAAGTCGTGGAATGGAGGTGTGTGAAGTCAAAGAATGGAGGTGTGGAAGTCATAGAATGGATGTTTCTGAAGTAAGAATGAAGGTGTGTGAAGTCATAGAATGGAGGTGTGTGAAGTCACAGAATGGAGGTGTGTGAAGGCATATAATGGAGGTGTGTGAAGTCACAGAATGGAGGTGTGTGAAGTCAGAATGGAGGGGTGAAGTCACAGAATGGAGGTGTGTGAAGTCATAGAATGGAGGTGTGTGAACACATAGAATGGAGGTGTGTGACGTCACAATGGAAGTATGTGAAGTCATAGAATGGAGGTGTGTGAAGTCACAGAATGGAGGTGTGTGGAGTCAAAATGGAGGTGTGTTACGTCCTAAAATGTAGGTGTGTGAAGTCATAGAATGGAGGTGTGTAAAATCTTAGAATGGAGGTGTGTGAAGTCATAGAATGGAGGTGTGTGAGGTCATACAATGAAGGTGTGTGAAGTCATAGAATGGAGGTGTGTGATGTAACCGAAGGTAGGTGTGTGAATTCACATAATGGAGGTGTGTGAAGTTAAAATGTAGGTCCATGACGTCATAAAATGGACGTGTGTGAAGTCATAGCATGGAGGTATGTGAAATCATAGAATGGACGTTTGTGAAGTCACAGAATGGAGGTGTGTGAAGTCACAGAATGAAGGATTGTGAAGTCACAGAATGGAGGTGTGTGAAGTCATAGAATGTAGGTGTGTGAAATAACAGAATGGACGGGTATGAAGTCATAGAATTGAGGTGTGTGAAGTCACAA
Source organism: Megascapheus bottae (assembly GCA_024803745.1). Classification (NCBI taxonomy): domain Eukaryota; kingdom Metazoa; phylum Chordata; class Mammalia; order Rodentia; family Geomyidae; genus Megascapheus; species Megascapheus bottae. The sequence continues at coordinate 217,047 of JANJXV010000848.1, read as the reverse complement.
TATTGAGGTGTTTGAAGTCATTTATTGGAGGTGTGTGAAGTCAAAATGGATGTGTGAAGTCATAGAATGGAGGTTTGTGAAGTGACAGAATTGAGGTGTTTGAAGTCATATATTGGAGGTGTGTGAAGTCAAAATGGATGTGTGAAGTCATAGAATGGAGGTTTGTGAAGTGACAGAATTGAGGTGTTTGAAGTCATATATTGGAGGTGTGTGAAGTCAAAATGGATGTGTGAAGTCATAGAATGGAGGTGTGTGAAGTAATAAAATGGAGGTGTGTGAAGTCATAGAATGGAGGTGTGTGAAGTCATAGAATGGAGGTTTGTGAAGTCACAGAATGGAGGTGTGTGAAGTCATAGAATGGAGTTGGGTGAAGTCAGAATGGAGGTGTGTGAAATCACCGAATGGAGGTGTGTGAACTCAGAATGGAGGTGTGTGAAGTCACAGAATGGAGGTTTGCGAAGTCATAGAATGGAGGTGTGTGAAGTCATAGAATGGATGTTTATGAATTAAGAATGAAGGTGTGTGATGTCATAGAATGGAGGTGTGTGAACTCATAGAATGGAGGTGTGTGAAGTCGTGGAATGGAGGTGTGTGAAGTCAAAGAATGGAGGTGTGGGAAGTCATAGAATGGATGTTTCTGAAGTAAGAATGAAGGTGTGTGAAGTCATAGAAAGGAGGTGTGGGAAGTCATAGAATGGAGGAGTGTGAAGTCATAGAGTGCAGGTGAGTGAAGTCACAGTTTCGAGGTCTGTGAAGTCATAGAATGGAGGTGTGTGATGTCAGAATGGGGGTGTGCGAAGGCACAGAATAGAGGTGTGTGAAGTCAGAATGGAGGTGTGTGAAGTCTTAGATGGAGTTGTTTGAAGTCATAGTATGGAGGTGTTTGAAATCATAAAATGGAGTTTTGTAAAGTCACAGAATGGAGCTGTGTGAAGTCAGAATGGAGGTGTGTGAACTCATAGAATAGAGGTGTGTGACGTCACAATGGAAGCGTGGGAAGTCATTGAATGGAGGTGTGTGAAGTCACAGAATGCAGGTGTGTGATGTCATAGAATGGAGGTGTGTGAAGTCACAGAATGGAGGTGTGTGATGTCAAAGAATGGAGGTGTGTGAAGTCATAGAATGGAGCTGTGTGAAGTCAGAATTTAGGTGTGTGAAGTCAAAGAATGGAGGTGTGTGAAGTCATAGAATGGAGGTGTGTGAAGTCAGAATGGTGGTTTGTGAAGTCACAGAATTGAGGTGTGTGAACATAGAATGGAGGTGTGTAATGTCAAAGAATGGAGGTGTGTGAAGTCATAGAATGGAGGTATGTAAAGTCATATAATGTATGTTTGTGAAGTAAGAATGAAGGTGTGTGAAGTCATAGAATGGAGGTGTGTGAAGTCAGAAAATGGAGGTGTGTGAAGTCACAGAAGGAGGTGTGTGAAGTCATATAATGGAGGTGTGTGAAGTCAAAAAATGGAGGTGTGTGAAGTCACAGATTGGAGGTGTGTGAATCCAGATTGGAGGTGTGAAGTCATAGAATGGAGGTGGGTGCAATCGTAGAAAGGAGGTGTGTGAAGTCATAGAATGGATGAGTGTGAAGTCATAGAGTGGAGTTCAGTGAAGTCACAGATTCGAGGTCTGTGAAGTCATAGAATGGAGGTGTGTTAAGTCAGAATGGAGGTGGGTGAATTCATAGAATGGAGTTGTGTGAACTCATAGAATGGAGTTGTGTGATGTCAAAATGGAAGTGTGTGAAGTCAAAGAAAGGAGGTGTGGGAAGTCATAGAATGGAGAAGTGTGAAGTCATAGAGTGCAGGTGAGTGAGGTCACAGATTTGAGGTCTGTGATGTCATAGAATGGAGGTGTGTGATGTCAGAATGGAGGTGTGTGAAGTCATAGAATGGAGGTGTGTGAAGTTACAGAATGGAGGTGTGTGAACTCAGAATGGAGGTCTGTGAAGTCACAGAATGGAGGTGTGTGAAGTCATAGCATGGAGGTGTGTGAAGTCATATAATGGAGGTGTGTGAAGTCACAGAATGGAGGTGTGTGAAGTCACAGAATGGAGGTGTGTGAAGTCAGATTGGAGGTGTGAAGTCATAGGATGGAGGTGGGTGAAATCATAGAAAGGAGGTGTGCCAAGTCATAGAATGGAGGAGTGTGAAGTCATAGAGTGGAGGTAAGTGAAGTCACAGATTCGAGGTCTGTGAAGTCATAGAATGTAGGTGTGTGACGTCAGAATGGAGGTCTGTGAAGTCATAGAATGGAGGTGTGTGAACTCATAGAATGGAGTTGTGTGATGTCACAATGGAAGTGTGTGAAGTCATAGAAAGGAGGTGTGGGAAGTCATAGAATGGAGGAGTGTGAAGTCATAGAGTGCAGGTGAGTGAGGTCACAGATTCGAGGTCTGTGAAGTCATAGAATGGAGGTGTGTGATGTCAGAATGGAGGTGTGCGAAGTCATAGAATAGAGGTGTGTGAAGTCAGAATGGAGGTGTGTGAAGTAATACATGGAGTTGTGTGAAGTCATAGTATGGAGGTGTGTGAAATCATAGAATGGAGTTTTGTGAAGTCACAGAATGGAGCTGTGTAAATTCAGAATGGAGGTGTGTGAAGTCATAGAATGGAGCTGTGTGAAATCAGAGAATGGACGTTTGTGAAGTCACAGAATGGAGGTGTGTGAAGTCACAGAATGGAGGTTTGTGAAGTCATAAAATGGAGGTATGTGAAGTCAAATTGGAGGGGTGTGAAGTCGGAGAATGCAGGTGTGTGAAGTCACAGAGTACAGGTGGGTGAAGTCACACAATGGAGGTGTGTGAACCCATAGAATGGAGGTGTGTGAAGTCACAGAATGGACGGGTATGAAGTCATAGAATGGAGGTGTGTGAACTCACAAAACTGAGGTGTTTGAAGTCATATATTGGAGGTGTGTGAATGCAAAATGGATGTGTGAAGTCATAGAATGGCGGTGTGTGAAGTCATAGAATGGAGGTGTGTGAAGTCACAGAATGGAGGTGTGTGAAGTCATAGAATGGAGGTGTGTGAAATCTCAGAATGGATGTGTGTGAAGTCACAGAATGGAGGTTTGTGAAGTCAAAGAATGGAGGTTTGTGAAGTCACAGAATGGAGGTGTGTGAACTCAGAATGGAGGTTTGTGAAGTCACAGAATGGAGGTGTGTGAAGTCACAGAATGGAGCTGTGTGAAGTCATATAATGGAGGTGTCTGAAGTCACAGAATGGAGGTGTGTGACGTTACAGAATGGAGGTGTGTGAAGTCAGATTGGAGGTGTGAAGTCATAGAATGGAGGTGGGTGAAATCATAGAAAGGAGGTGTGCGAAGTCATAGAATGGAGGAGTGTGAAGTCATAGAGTGCAGGTGAGTGAGGTCACAGATTCGAGGTCTGTGAAGTCATAGAATGGAGGTGTGTGATGTCAGAATGGAGGTGTGCGAAGTCATAGAATAGAGGTGTGTGAAGTCAGAATGGAGGTGTGTGAAGTAATACATGGAGTTGTGTGAAGTCATAGTATGGAGGTGTGAGAAATCATAGAATGGAGTTTTGTGAAGTCACAGAATGGACCTGTGTGAATTCAGAATGGAGGTGTGTGAAGTCATAGAATGGAGGTGTGTGAACTCAGAATGGAGGTGTGTGAAGTCACAAAATGGAGGTGTGTGAAGTAATAGCATGGAGGTATGTGAAATCATAGAATGGAAGTGTGTGAAGTCATGGAATGGAGGTGTGTGAAGTCATACAATGAAGGTGTGTGAAGTCACAGAATGGAGGTGTGTGAAGTCAGATTGGAGGTGTGAAGTCATAGAATGGAGGTTGTTGAAATCATAGAAAGGAGGTGTGTGAAGTCATAGAATGGAGGTGTGTGAAGTCATAGAATGGAGGTGTGTGAAATCATAGATGGACGTTTGTGAAGTCACAGAATGGAGGTGTGTGAAGTCACAGAATGGAGGTTTGTGAAGTCACAGAATGGAGGTGTGTGAAGTCATAGCATGGAGGTATGTGAAATCATAGAATGGAAGTGTGTGAAGTTATGGAATGGAGGTGTGTGAAGTCATACAATGAAGGTGTGTGAAGTCATAGAATGGAGGTGTGTGAAGTCACCGAAGGGAGGTGTGTGAAGTCACATAATGGAGGTGTGTGAAGTTAAAATGGAGGTGCGTGACGTCATAAAATTTAGGTGTGTGAAGTCATAGAATGGAGGTGTGTGAAATCATAGAATGGACGTTTGTGAAGTCACAGAATGGAGGTGTGTGAAGTCACAGAATGGAGGTTTGTGAAGTCACAGAATGGAGGTGTGTGAAGTCATAGAATGGAGGTGTGTGAAATAACATAATGGACGGGTATGAAGTCATAGAATTGAGGTGTGTGAAGTCACAATATTGAGGTGTTTGAAGTCATATATTGGAGGTGTGTGAAGTCAAAATGGATGTGTGAAGTTATAGAATGGAGGTGTGTGAAGTCACAGAATTGAGGTGTTTTAAGTCATATATTGGAGGTGTGTGAAGTCAAAATGGATGTGTGAAGTCATAGAATGTAGGTGTGTGAAGTCATAGAATGGAGGTGTGTGAAGTCATAGAATGGAGTTGTGTGAATTCATAGAATGGAGGTGTGTGAAGTCACAGAATGGAGGTGTGTGAACTCAGAATGGAGGTTTGTGAAGTCACAGAATGGAGGTGTGTGAAGTCATAGAATGGAAGTGTGTGAAGTCATAGAATGGAGGTTTGTGAAGTCAGAATGGAGATGTGTGAAGTCACTGAATGGAGTTGTGTGAACTCAGAATGGAGGTGTGTGAAGTCACAGAATGGAGCTTTGTGAAGTGATAGAATGGAGGTGTGTGAAGACATAGAATGGATATTTCTGAAGTAAGAATGAAGGTGTGTGAAGTCACAGAATGGAGGTGTGGGAAGTCATAGAATGGAGGTGTGTGAAGTCATAGAATGGAGGTGTGTGAATTCAGAATGGAGGTGTGTGAAGTCATAGTATGGAGGTGTGTGAAATCATAGAATGGAGTTTTGTGAAGTCACAGAATGGAGCTGTGTGAATTCAGAATGGAGGTGTGTGAAGTCATAGAATGGAGGTGTGTGAACTCAGAATGGAGGTGTGTGAAGTCACAAAATGGAGGTGTGTGAAGTAATAGCATGGAGGTATGTGAAATCATAGAATGGAAGTGTGTGAAGTCATGGAATGGAGGTGTGTGAAGTCATACAATGAAGGTGTGTGAAGTCACAGAATGGAGGTGTGTGAAGTCAGATTGGAGGTGTGAAGTCATAGAATGGAGGTTGTTGAAATCATAGAAAGGAGGTGTGTGAAGTCATAGAATGGAGGTGTGTGAAGTCATAGAATGGAGGTGTGTGAAATCATAGAATGGACGTTTGTGAAGTCACAGAATGGAGGTGTGTGAAGTCACAGAATGGAGGTTTGTGAAGTCACAGAATGGAGGTGTGTGAAGTCATAGCATGGAGGTATGTGAAATCATAGAATGGAAGTGTGTGAAGTTATGGAATGGAGGTGTGTGAAGTCATACAATGAAGGTGTGTGAAGTCATAGAATGGAGGTGTGTGAAGTCACCGAAGGGAGGTGTGTGAAGTCACATAATGGAGGTGTGTGAAGTTAAAATGGAGGTGCGTGACGTCATAAAATGGAGGTGTGTGAAGTCATAGAATGGAGGTGTGTGAAATCATAGAATGGACGTTTGTGAAGTCACAGAATGGAGGTGTGTGAAGTCACAGAATGGAGGTTTGTGAAGTCACAGAATGGAGGTGTGTGAAGTCATAGAATGGAGGTGTGTGAAATAACAGAATGGACGGGTATGAAGTCATAGAATTGAGGTGTGTGAAGTCACAATATTGAGGTGTTTGAAGTCATATATTGGAGTTGTGTGAAGTCAAAATGGATGTGTGAAGTTATAGAATGGAGGTGTGTGAAGTCACAGAATTGAGGTGTTTTAAGTCATATATTGGAGGTGTGTGAAGTCAAAATGGATGTGTGAAGTCATAGAATGTAGGTGTGTGAAGTCATAGAATGGAGGTGTGTGAAGTCATAGAATGGAGTTGTGTGAATTCATAGAATGGAGGTGTGTGAAGTCACAGAATGGAGGTGTGTGAACTCAGAATGGAGGTTTGTGAAGTCACAGAATGGAGGTGTGTGAAGTCATAGAATGGAAGTGTGTGAAGTCATAGAATGGAGGTTTGTGAAGTCAGAATGGAGATGTGTGAAGTCACTGAATGGAGTTGTGTGAACTCAGAATGGAGGTGTGTGAAGTCACAGAATGGAGCTTTGTGAAGTGATAGAATGGAGGTGTGTGAAGACATAGAATGGATATTTCTGAAGTAAGAATGAAGGTGTGTGAAGTCACAGAATGGAGGTGTGGGAAGTCATAGAATGGAGGTGTGTGAAGTCATAGAATGGAGGTGTGTGAATTCAGAATGGAGGTGTGTGAAGTCATAGTATGGAGGTGTGTGAAATCATAGAATGGAGTTTTGTGAAGTCACAGAATGGAGCTGTGTGAATTCAGAATGGAGGTGTGTGAAGTCATAGAATGGAGGTGTGTGAAATCAGAGAATTGACTTTTGTGAAGTCACAGAATGGTGGTGTGTGAAGTCATAGAATGGAGGTGTGTGAAGTCATAGAATGGAGGAGTGTGAAGTCAAAGAGTGCAGGTGAGTGAGGTCACAGATTCGAGGACTGTGAAGTCATAGAATGGAGGTGTGTGATGTCAGAATGGAGGTGTGTGAAGTCATACAATGGAGGTGTGTGAAGTCACAGAATGGAGGTGTGTGAAGTCATAGCATGGAGGTGTGTGAAGTCATATAATGGAGGTGTGTGAAGTCACAGAATGGAGGTGGGTGAAGTCACAGAATGGAGGTGTGTGAAGTCAGATTGGAGGTGTGAAGTCATAGAATGGAAGTGTGTGATGTCAGAATGGAGGTGTGCGAAGTCATAGAATAGAGGTGTGTGAAGTCAGAATGGAGGTGTGTGCAGTAATACATGGAGTTGTGTGAAATCATAGTATGTAGGTGTGTGAAATCATAGAATGGAGGTGTGTGAAGTCACAGAATGGAGCTGTGTGAATTCAGAATGGAGGTGTGTGAAGTCATAGAATGGAGCTGTGTGAAATCAGAGAATGGACGTTTGTGAAGTCACAGAGTGGAGGTATGTGAAGTCACAGAATGCAGGTTTGTGAAGTCATAGAATGGAGGTATGTGAAGTCAAATTGGAGGTGTGTGAAGTCGGAGAATGCAGGAGTGTGAAGTCACAGAATGGAGGTGGGTGAAGTCACAGAATGGAGGTGTGTGAACTCATAGAATGGAGGTTTGTGAAGTCACAGAATGGACGGGTATGAAGTCATAGAATGGAGGTGTGTGAAGTCACAAAATTGAGGTGTTTGAAGTCATATATCGGAGGTGTGTGAAGTCAAAATGGATGTGTGAAATCATTGAATGGCGGTGTGTGAAGTCATAGAATGGAGGTGTGTGAAGTCACAGAATGGAGGTGTGTGAAGTCATAGAATGGAGGTGTGTGAAATCACAGAATGGAGGTGTGTGAAGTCACAGAATGGAGGTTTGTGAAGTCAAAGAATGGAGGTTTGTGAAGTCACAGAATGGAGGTGTGTGAAGTCACAGAATGGAGGTGTGTGAAGTCACAGAATGGAGCTGTGTGAAGTCATATAATGGAGGTGTGTGAAGTCACAGAATGGAGGTGTGTGAAGTCACAGAATGGAGGTGTGTGAAGTCAGATTGGAGGTGTGAAGTCAGAATGGAGGTGTGTGAAGTTATAGAATGGAGGTGTGTGAAATCATAGAATGGAGTTGTGTGATGTCACAATGGAAGTGTGTGAAGTCATAATAAGGAGGTGTGGGAAGTCATAGAATGGAGGAGTGTGAAGTCATACAGTGCAGGTGAGTGAGGTCACAGATTCGAGGTCTGTGAAGTCATAGAATGGAGGTGTGTGATGTCAGAATTGAGGTGTGCGAAGTCATAGAATAGAGGTGTGTGAAGTCAGAATGGAGGTGTGTGAAGTAATACATGGAGTTGTGTGAAGTCATAGTATGGAGGTGTGTGAAATCATAGAATAGAGTTTTGTGAAGTCACAAAATGGAGCTGTGTGAATTCAGAATGGAGGTGTGTGAAGTCATAGAATGGAGGTGTGTGAAGTCACAGAATGGAGGTTTGTGAAGTCATAGAACGGAGGTATTTGAAGTCATATTTGAGGGGTGTGAAGTCGGAGAATGGAGGTGTGTGAAGTCACAGAGTGGAGGTGGGTGAAGTCACAAAATGGAGGTGTGTGAACTCAGAATGGAGGTGTGTGAAGTCACAGAATGGAGGTGTGTGAAGTCATAGCATGGAGGTATGTGAAATCATAGAATGGAAGTGTGTGAAGTCATGGAATGGAGGTGTGTGAAGTCATACAATGAAGGTGTGTGAAGTCACAGAATGGAGGTGTGTGAAGTCAGATTGGAGGTGTGAAGTCATAGAATGGAGGTGGGTGAAATCATAGAAAGGAGGTGTGTGAAGTCATAGAATGGAGGTGTGTGAAGTCATAGAATGCAGGTGTGTGAAATCATAGAATGGACGTTTGTGAAGTCACAGAATGGAGGTGTGTGAAGTCACAGAATGGAGGTTTGTGAAGTCACAGAATGGAGGTGTGTGAAGTCATTGCATGGAGGTATGTGAAATCATAGAATGGAAGTGTGTGAAGTCATGGAATGGAGGTTTGTGAAGTCATACAATGAAGGTGTGTGAAGTCATAGAATGGAGGTGTGTGAAGTCACCGCAGGGAGGTGTGTGAAGTCACAAAATGGAGGTGTGTGATGTTAAAATGGAGGTGCGTGACGTCATAAAATGGAGGTGTGTGAAGTCATAGAATGGAGGTGTGTGAAATCATAGAATGTACGTTTGTGAAGTCACAGAATGGAGGTGTGTGAAGTCACAGAATGGAGGTTTCTGAAGTCACAGAATGGAGGTGTGTGAAGTCATAGAATGGAGGTGTGTGAAAGAACAGAATGGACGGGTATGAAGTCATAGAATTGAGGTGTGTGAAGTCACAATATTGAGGTGTTTGAAGTCATATATTGGAGGTGTGTGAAGTCAAAAGGGATGTGTGAAGTCATAGAATGTAGGTGTGTGAAGTCATAGAATGGAGGTGTGTGAAGTCATAGAATGGAGTTGTGTGAATTCATAGAATGGAGGTGTGTGAAGTCACAGAATGGAGGTGTTTGAAGTCACAGAATGGAGGTGTGTGAACTCAGAATGGAGGTTTGTGAAGTCACAGAATGGAGGTGTGTGAAGTCATAGAATGGAAGTGTGTGAAGTCATAGAATGGAGGTTTGTGAAGTCAGAATTGAGATGTGTGAACACACTGAATGGAGTTGTGCGAACTCAGAATGGAGGTGTGAGAAGTCACAGAATGGAGATTTGTGAAGTGATAGAATGGAGGTGTGTGAAGCCATAGAATGGATATTTCTGAAGTAAGAATGAAGGTGTGTGAAGTCATAGAATGGAGGTGTGTGAACTCATAGAATGGAGGTGTGTGAAGTCACAGAATGGAGGTATGGGAAGTCAGAATGGAGGTGTGTGAAGTCATAGAATGGAGGTATGTGAATTCAGAATGGAGGTGTGTGAAGTCATAGTATGGAGGTGTGTGAAATCATAGAATGGAGTTTTGTGAAGTCAGAGAATGGAGCTCTGTGAATTCAGAATGGAGGTGTGTGAAGTCATAGAATGGAGGTGTGTGAAATCAGAGAATGGACTTCTGTGAAGTCACAGAATGGAGGTGTGTGAAGTCACAGAATGGAGGTGTGTGAAGTCATAGAATGGAGTTATGTGAAGTCATATTTGAGGGGTGTGAAGTCGGAGAATGGAGGTGTGTGAAGTCACAGAATGGAGGTGGGTGAAGTCATAGAATGGAGGTGTTTGAAGTCATAGAATGGAGGTGTGTGAAAACACAGAATGGACGGGTATGCAGTCATAGAATGGAGGTGTGTGAAGTCACAGAATTGAGGTGTTTGAAGTAATATATTGGAGGTGTGTGAAATCAAAATGGATGTGTGAAGTCATAGAATGGAGGTGAGTGAAGTCATAGAATGGAGGTGTGTGAAGTCAAAGAATGGAGGTGTGTGAAGTCATAGAATAGAGGTGTGTGAAGTCACAGAATGGAGGTGTGTGAAGTCACCGAATGGACGTGTGTGAACTGAGAATGGAGGTGTGTGAAGTCACAGAATGGAGGTTTGCGAAGACATAGAATGGAGGTGTGTGAAGTCACAGAATGGAGGTGTGAGAAGTCAGCGAATGGACGTGAGTGAACTGAGAATGGAGGTGTGTGAAGTCAAAGAATGGAGGTTTGCGAAGACATAGAATGGAGGTGTGTGAAGTCATAGAATGGAATTGTGTGAAGTCACCAAATGGACGTGTGTGAACTGAGAATGGAGGTTTGTGAAGTCACAGAATGGAGGTTTGCGAAGACATAGAATGGAGGTGTGTGAAGTCATAGAATGGATTTTTCTGAATTAAGAATGAAGGTGTGTGAAGTCATAGAATGGAGGTGTGTGAACTCATAGAATGGAGGTGTGTGAAGTCGTGGAATGGAGGTGTGTGAAGTCAAAGAATGGAGGTGTGTGAAGTCATAGAATGGATGTTTCTGAAGTAAGAATGAAGGTGTGTGAGGTCATAGAATGGAGGTGTGTGAACTCATAGAATGGAGGTGTGTGAAGTCAAAGAATGGAGGTGTGTTAAGTCACAATGGAGTTGTGTAGTCATAGATTGGAGGTTGGTGAAGTCATAGAAAGGAGGTGTGGGAAGTCATAGAATGGAGCAGTGTGAAGTCATAGAGTGCAGGTGAGTGAAGTCAGAGTTTCGAGGTCTGTGAAGTCATAGAATGGAGGTGTGTGATGTCAGAATGGGGGTGTGCGAAGTCATAGAATAGAGGTGGGTGAAGTCAGAATGGAGGTGTTTGAAGTCATAGATGGAGTTGTGTGAAGTCATAGTATGGAAGTTTTTGAAATCATAGAATGGAGTTTTGTGAAGTCACAGAATGGAGCAGTGTGAATTCAGAATGGAAGTGTGTGAAGTCACAGTATGGAAGTGTGTGAAGTCAGATTGGAGGTGTGAAGTCATAGAATGGAGGTGGGTCAAATCATAGAACGGAGGTGTGTGAAGTCATAGAATGGAGGTGTGTGAAATCATAGAATGTACGTTTGTGAAGTCACAGATTCGAGGTCTGTGAAGTCACAGAATGGAGGTTTCTGAAGTCACAGAATGGAGGTGTGTGAAGTCATAGAATGGAGGTGTGTGAAAGAACAGAATGGACGGGTATGAAGTCATAGAATTGAGGTGTGTGAAGTCACAATATTGAGGTGTTTGAAGTCATATATTGGAGGTGTGTGAAGTCAAAAGGGATGTGTGAAGTCATAGAATGTAGGTGTGTGAAGTCATAGAATGGAGGTGTGTGAAGTCATAGAATGGAGTTGTGTGAATTCATAGAATGGAGGTGTGTGAAGTCACAGAATGGAGGTGTTTGAAGTCACAGAATGGAGGTGTGTGAACTCAGAATGGATGTTTGTGAAGTCACAGAATGGAGGTGTGTGAAGTCATAGAATGGAAGTGTGTGAAGTCATAGAATGGAGGCTTGTGAAGTCAGAATTGAGATGTGTGAACTCACTGAATGGAGTTGTGTGAACTCAGAATGGAGGTGTGTGAAGTCACAGAATGGAGATTTGTGAAGTGATAGAATGGAGGTGTGTGAAGCCATAGAATGGATATTTCTGAAGTAAGAATGAAGGTGTGTGAAGTCATAGAATGGAGGTGTGTGAAGTCATAGAATGGAGGTGTGTGAAGTCACAGAATGGAGGTATGGGAAGTCAGAATGGAGGTGTGTGAAGTCATAGAATGGAGGTATGTGAATTCAGAATGGAGGTGTGTGAAGTCATAGTATGGAGGTGTGTGAAATCATAGAATGGAGTTTTGTGAAGTCAGAGAATGGAGCTCTGTGAATTCAGAATGGAGGTGTGTGAAGTCATAGAATGGAGGTGTGTGAAATCAGAGAATGGACTTCTGTGAAGTCACAAAATGGAGGTGTGTGAAGTCACAGAATGGAGGTGTGTGAAGTCATAGAATGGAGTTATGTGAAGTCATATTTGAGGGGTGTGAAGTCGGAGAATGGAGGTGTGTGAAGTCACAGAATGGAGGTGGGTGAAGTCATAGAATGGAGGTGTTTGAAGTCATAGAATGGAGGTGTGTGAAAACACAGAATGGACGGGTATGCAGTCATAGAATGGAGGTGTGTGAAGTCACAGAATTGAGGTGTTTGAAGTAATATATTGGAGGTGTGTGAAATCAAAATGGATGTGTGAAGTCATAGAATGGAGGTGAGTGAAGTCATAGAATGGAGGTGTGTGAAGTCAAAGAATGGAGGTGTGTGAAGTCATAGAATAGAGGTGTGTGAAGTCACAGAATGGAGGTGTGTGAAGTCACCGAATGGACGTGTGTGAACTGAGAATGGAGGTGTGTGAAGTCACAGAATGGAGGTTTGCGAAGACATAGAATGGAGGTGTGTGAAGTCACAGAATGGAGGTGTGAGAAGTCAGCGAATGGACGTGAGTGAACTGAGAATGGAGGTGTGTGAAGTCAAAGAATGGAGGTTTGCGAAGACATAGAATGGAGGTGTGTGAAGTCATAGAATGGAATTGTGTGAAGTCACCAAATGGACGTGTGTGAACTGAGAATGGAGGTTTGTGAAGTCACAGAATGGAGGTTTGCGAAGACATAGAATGGAGGTGTGTGAAGTCATAGAATGGATTTTTCTGAATTAAGAATGAAGGTGTGTGAAGTCATAGAATGGAGGTGTGTGAACTCATAGAATGGAGGTGTGTGAAGTCGTGGAATGGAGGTGTGTGAAGTCAAAGAATGGAGGTGTGTGAAGTCATAGAATGGATGTTTCTGAAGTAAGAATGAAGGTGTGTGAGGTCATAGAATGGAGGTGTGTGAACTCATAGAATGGAGGTGTGTGAAGTCAAAGAATGGAGGTGTGTTAAGTCACAATGGAGTTGTGTAGTCATAGATTGGAGGTTGGTGAAGTCATAGAAAGGAGGTGTGGGAAGTCATAGAATGGAGCAGTGTGAAGTCATAGAGTGCAGGTGAGTGAAGTCAGAGTTTCGAGGTCTGTGAAGTCATAGAATGGAGGTGTGTGATGTCAGAATGGGGGTGTGCGAAGTCATAGAATAGAGGTGGGTGAAGTCAGAATGGAGGTGTTTGAAGTCATAGATGGAGTTGTGTGAAGTCATAGTATGGAGGTTTTTGAAATCATAGAATGGAGTTTTGTGAAGTCACAGAATGGAGCAGTGTGAATTCAGAATGGAAGTGTGTGAAGTCACAGTATGGAAGTGTGTGAAGTCAGATTGGAGGTGTGAAGTCATAGAATGGAGGTGGGTCAAATCATAGAAAGGAGGTGTGTGAAGTCATAGAATGGAGGAGTGTGAAGTCATAGAGTGGAGGTAAGTGAAGTCACAGATTCGAGGTCTGTGAAGTCATAGAATGGAGGTGTGTGAAGTCAGAATGGAGGTGTGTGAAGTCATAGAATGGAGTTGTGTGAACTCATAGAATGGAGTTCTGTGATGTCACAATGGAAGTGTGTGTAGTCATAGAAAGGAGGTGTGGGAAATCATAGAATGGAGGACTGTGAAGTCATAGAGTGCAGGTGAGTGAGGTCACAGATTCGAGGACTGTGAAGTCATAGAATGGAGGTGTGTGATGTCAGAATGGAGGTGTGTGAAGTCATAGAATGGAGGTGTGTGAAGTCACAGAATGGAGGTGTGTGAACTCAGAATGGAGGTGTGTGAAGTCACAGAATGGAGGTGTGTGAAGTCATAGCATGGAGGTCTGTGAAGTCATATAATGGAGGTGTGTGAAGTCACAGAATGGAGGTGTGTGAAGTCACAGAATGGAGGTGTGTGAAGTCAGATTGGAGGTGTGAAGTCATAGAATGGAGGTAGGTGAAATCATAGAAAGGAGGTGTGTGAACTCATAGAATGGAGTTGTGTGATGTCACAATGGAAGTGTGTGAAGTCATAATAAGGAGGTGTGGGAAGTCATAGAATGGAGGAGTGTGAAGTCATAGAGTGCAGGTGAGTGAGGTCACAGATTCGAGGTCTGTGAAGTCATAGAATGGAGGTGTGTGATGTCAGAATTGAGGTGTGCGAAGTCATAGAATAGAGGTGTGTGAAGTCAGAATTGAGGTGTGTGAAGTAATACATGGAGTTGTGTGAAGTCATAGTATGGAGGTGTGTGAAATCATAGAATGGAGTTTTGTGAAGTCACAGAATGGAGCTGTGTGAATTCAGAATGGAGGTGTGTGAAGTCATAGAATGGAGGTGTGTGAAGTCACAGAATGGAGGTGTGTGAAGTCAGATTGGAGGTGTGAAGTCATAGAATTGAGGTGGGTGAAATCATAGAAAGGAGGTGTGTGAAGTCATAGAATGGAGGTGTGTGAAGTCATAGAATGCAGGTGTGTGAAATCATAGAATGGACGTTTGTGAAGTCACAGAATGGAGGTGTGTGAAGTCACAGAATGGAGGTTTGTGAAGTCACAGAATGGAGGTGTGTGAAGTCATAGCATGGAGGTATGTGAAATCATAGAATGGAAGTGTGTGAAGTCATGGAATGGAGGTTTGTGAAGTCATACAATGAAGGTGTGTGAAGTCATAGAATGGAGGTGTGTGAAGTCACCGCAGGGAGGTGTGTGAAGTCACAAAATGGAGGTGTGTGATGTTAAAATGGAGGTGCGTGACGTCATAAAATGGAGGTGTGTGAAGTCATAGAATGGAGGTGTGTGAAATCATAGAATGTACGTTTGTGAAGTCACAGAATGGAGGTGTGTGAAGTCACAGAATGGAGGTTTCTGAAGTCACAGAATGGAGGTGTGTGAAGTCATAGAATGGAGGTGTGTGAAAGAACAGAATGGACGGGTATGAAGTCATAGAATTGAGGTGTGTGAAGTCACAATATTGAGGTGTTTGAAGTCATATATTGGAGGTGTGTGAAGTCAAAAGGGATGTGTGAAGTCATAGAATGTAGGTGTGTGAAGTCATAGAATGGAGGTGTGTGAAGTCATAGAATGGAGTTGTGTGAATTCATAGAATGGAGGTGTGTGAAGTCACAGAATGGAGGTGTTTGAAGTCACAGAATGGAGGTGTGTGAACTCAGAATGGATGTTTGTGAAGTCACAGAATGGAGGTGTGTGAAGTCATAGAATGGAAGTGTGTGAAGTCATAGAATTTTGGCTTGTGAAGTCAGAATTGAGATGTGTGAACTCACTGAATGGAGTTGTGTGAACTCAGAATGGAGGTGTGTGAAGTCACAGAATGGAGATTTGTGAAGTGATAGAATGGAGGTGTGTGAAGCCATAGAATGGATATTTCTGAAGTAAGAATGAAGGTGTGTGAAGTCATAGAATGGAGGTGTGTGAAGTCATAGAATGGAGGTGTGTGAAGTCACAGAATGGAGGTATGGGAATCAGAATGGAGGTGTGTGAAGTCATAGTATGGAGGTGTGTGAAATCATAGAATGGAGTTTTGTGAAGTCAGAGAATGGAGCTCTGTGAATTCAGAATGGGGGTGTGTGAAGTCATAGAATGGAGGTGTGTGAAATCAGAGAATGGACTTCTGTGAAGTCACAAAATGGAGGTGTGTGAAGTCACAGAATGGAGGTGTGTGAAGTCATAGAATGGAGTTATGTGAAGTCATATTTGAGGGGTGTGAAGTCGGAGAATGGAGGTGTGTGAAGTCACAGAATGGAGGTGGGTGAAGTCATAGAATGGAGGTGTTTGAAGTCATAGAATGGAGGTGTGTGAAAACACAGAATGGACGGGTATGCAGTCATAGAATGGAGGTGTGTGAAGTCACAGAATTGAGGTGTTTGAAGTAATATATTGGAGGTGTGTGAAATCAAAATGGATGTGTGAAGTCATAGAATGGAGGTGAGTGAAGTCATAGAATGGAGGTGTGTGAAGTCAAAGAATGGAGGTGTGTGAAGTCATAGAATAGAGGTGTGTGAAGTCACAGAATGGAGGTGTGTGAAGTCACCGAATGGACGTGTGTGAACTGAGAATGGAGGTGTGTGAAGTCACAGAATGGAGGTTTGCGAAGACATAGAATGGAGGTGTGTGAAGTCACAGAATGGAGGTGTGAGAAGTCAGCGAATGGACGTGAGTGAACTGAGAATGGAGGTGTGTGAAGTCACAGAATGGAGGTTTGCGAAGACATAGAATGGAAGTGTGTGTAGTCATAGAAAGGAGGTGTGGGAAGTCATAGAATGGAGGACTGTGAAGTCATAGAGTGCAGGTGAGTGAGGTCACAGATTCGAGGACTGTGAAGTCATAGAATGGAGGTGTGTGATGTCAGAATGGAGGTGTGTGAAGTCATAGAATGGAGGTGTGTGAAGTCACAGAATGGAGGTGTGTGAAATCAGAATGGAGGTGTGTGAAGTCACAGAATGGAGGTGTGTGAAGTCATAGCATGGAGGTGTGTGAAGTCATATAATGGAGGTGTGTGAAGTCACAGAATGGAGGTGTGTGAAGTCACAGAATGGAGGTGTGTGAAGTCAGATTGGAGGTGTGTAGTCATAGATTGGAGGTGGGTGAAGTCATAGAAAGGAGGTGTGTGAAGTCATAGAATGGAGGAGTGTGAAGTCATAGAGTGGAGGTAAGTGAAGTCACAGATTCGAGGTCTGTCAAGTCATAGAATGGAGGTGTGTGAAGTCAGAATGGAGGTGTGTGAAGTCATAGAATGGAGGTGTGTGAAGTCAAAGAATGGAGGTGTGTGAAGTCATAGAATAGAGGTGTGTGAAGTCACAGAATGGAGGTGTGTGAAGTCACCGAATGGACGTGCGTGAACTGAGAATGGAGGTGTGTGAAGTCACAGAATGGAGGTTTCGAAGACATAGAATGGAGGTGTGTGAAGTCATAGAATGGAGGTGTGTGAAATCGCCGAATGGACGTGTGTGAACTGAGAATGGAGGTGTGTGAAGTCACAGAATGGAGTTTGCGAAGTCATAGAATGGAGGTATGTGAAGTCATAGAATGGATTTTTCTGAATTAAGAATGAAGGTGTGTGAAGACATAGAATGGAGGTGTGTGAACTCATAGAATGGAGGTGTGTTAAGTCGTGGAATGGAGGTGTGTGAAGTCAAAGAATGGAGGGGTGTGAAGTCATAGAATGGATGTTTCTGAAGTAAGAATGAAGGTGTGTGAGGTCATAGAATGGAGGTGTGTGAACACATAGAATGGAGGTGTGTGAAGTCAAAGAATGGAGGTGTGTGAAGTCAGAATGGAGTTGTGTAGTCATAGATTGGAGGTTGGTGAAGTCATAGAATGGAGGTGTGGGAAGTCATAGAATGGAGCAGTGTGAAGTCATAGAGTGCAGGTGAGTGAAGTCAGAGATTCGAGGTCTGTGAAGTCATAGAATGGAGGTGTGTGATGTCAGAATGGGGGTGTGCGAAGTCATAGAATAGAGGTGGATGAAGTCAGAATGGAGGTGTTTGAAGTCATAGATGGACGTGTGTGAAGTCATAGTATGGAGGTTTTTGAAATCATAGAATGGAGTTTTGTGAAGTCACAGAATGGAGCAGTGTGAATTCAGAATGGAAGTGTGTGAAGTCACAGTATGGAAGTGTGTGAAGTCAGATTGGAGGTGTGAAGTCATAGAATGGAGGTGGGTGAAATCATAGAAAGGAGGTGTGTGAAGTCATAGAATGGAGTTGTGTGAACTCATAGAATGGAGTTCTGTGATGTCACAATGGAAGTGTGTGTAGTCATAGAAAGGAGGTGTGGGAAGTCATAGAATGAAGGAGTGTGAAGTCATAGAGTGCAGGTGAGTGAGGTCAGAGTTTCGAGGACTGTGAAGTCATAGAATGGAGGTGTGTGATGTCAGAATGGAGGTGTGTGAAGTCATAGAATGGAGGTGTGTGAAGTCACAGAATGGAGGTGTGTGAACTCAGAATGGAGGTGTGTGAAGTCACAGAATGGAGGTGTGTGAAGTCATAGCATGGAGGTGTGTGAAGTCATATAATGGAGGTGTGTGAAGTCACAGAATGGAGGTGGGTGAAGTCACAGAATGGAGGTGTGTGAAGTCAGATTGGAGGTGTGAAGTCATAGAATGGAGGTCGGTGAAGTCATAGAAAGGAGGTGTGTGAAGTCATAGAATGGAGGAGTGTGAAGTCATAGAGTGGAGGTAAGTGAAGTCACAGATTCGAGGTCTGTGAAGTCATAGAATGGAGGTGTGTGAAGTCAGAATGGAGGTGTGTGAAGTCATAGAATGGAGGTGTGTGAACTCATAGATTGGAGTTGTGTGATGTCACAATGGATGTGTGTGAAGTCATAGAAAGGAGGTGTGGGAAGTCATAGAATGGAGGAGTGTGAAGTCATAGATGCAGGTGTGTGAGGTCACAGATTCGAGGTCTGTGAAGTCATATAATGGAGGTGTGTGTTGTCAGAATGGAGTTGTGCGAAGTCATAGAACCGAGGTGTGTGAAATCAGAATGGAGGTGTGTGAAGTAATACATGGAGTTGTGTGAAGTCATAGTATGGAGGTGTGTGAAATCATAGAATGGAGTTTTGTGAAGTCACAGAATGGAGCTGTGTGAATTCAGAATGGAGGTGTGTGAAGTCATAGAATGGAGGTGTGTGAAATCAGAGAATGGACGTTTGTGAAGTCACAGAATGGAGGATTGTGAAGTCACAGAATGGAGGTGTGTGAAGTCACAGAATGGAGGTATGTGAAGTCAGATTGGAGGTGTGAAGTCATAGAATGGAGGTGGGTGAAATCATGGAAAGGAGGTGTGTGAAGTCATAGAATGGAGGAGTGTGAAGTCATAGAGTGGAGGTAAGTGAAGTCACAGATTCGAGGTCTCTGAAGTCATAGAATGCAGGTGTATGAAGTCAAAATGGAGGTGTGTGAAGTCATAGAATGGAGGTGTGGGAACTCATAGAATGGAGTTGTGTGATGTCACAATGGAAGTGTGTGAAGTCATAGAAAGGAGGTGTGGGAAGTCATAGAATGGAGGAGTGTGAAGTCATAGAGTGCAGGTGAGTGAGGTCACAGATTCGAGGTCTGTGAAGTCATAGAATGGAGGTGTGTGATGTCAGAATGGAGGTGTGCGAAGTCATGGAATACAGGTGTGTGAAGACAGAATGGAGGTGTGTGAAGTAAGACATGGAGTTGTGTGAAGTCATAGTATGGAGGTGTGTGAAATCATAGAATGGAGGTGTGTGAAGTCACAGAATGGAGCTGTGTGAATTCAGAATGGAGGTGTGTGAAGTCGTGGAATGGAGGTGTGTGAAGTCAAAGAATGGAGGTGTGTGAAGTCATAGAATGGATGTTTCTGAAGTAAGAATGAAGGTGTGTGAGGTCATAGAATGGAGGTGTGTGAACTCATAGAATGGAGGTGTGTGAAGTCAAAGAATGGAGGTGTGTTAAGTCACAATGGAGTTGTGTAGTCATAGATTGGAGGTTGGTGAAGTCATAGAAAGGAGGTGTGGGAAGTCATAGAATGGAGCAGTGTGAAGTCATAGAGTGCAGGTGAGTGAAGTCAGAGTTTCGAGGTCTGTGAAGTCATAGAATGGAGGTGTGTGATGTCAGAATGGGGGTGTGCGAAGTCATAGAATAGAGGTGGGTGAAGTCAGAATGGAGGTGTTTGAAGTCATAGATGGAGTTGTGTGAAGTCATAGTATGGAGGTTTTTGAAATCATAGAATGGAGTTTTGTGAAGTCACAGAATGGAGCAGTGTGAATTCAGAATGGAAGTGTGTGAAGTCACAGTATGGAAGTGTGTGAAGTCAGATTGGAGGTGTGAAGTCATAGAATGGAGGTGGGTCAAATCATAGAAAGGAGGTGTGTGAAGTCATAGAATGGAGGAGTGTGAAGTCATAGAGTGGAGGTAAGTGAAGTCACAGATTCGAGGTCTGTGAAGTCATAGAATGGAGGTGTGTGAAGTCAGAATGGAGGTGTGTGAAGTCATAGAATGGAGTTGTGTGAACTCATAGAATGGAGTTCTGTGATGTCACAATGGAAGTGTGTGTAGTCATAGAAAGGAGGTGTGGGAAATCATAGAATGGAGGACTGTGAAGTCATAGAGTGCAGGTGAGTGAGGTCACAGATTCGAGGACTGTGAAGTCATAGAATGGAGGTGTGTGATGTCAGAATGGAGGTGTGTGAAGTCATAGAATGGAGGTGTGTGAAGTCACAGAATGGAGGTGTGTGAACTCAGAATGGAGGTGTGTGAAGTCACAGAATGGAGGTGTGTGAAGTCATAGCATGGAGGTCTGTGAAGTCATATAATGGAGGTGTGTGAAGTCACAGAATGGAGGTGTGTGAAGTCACAGAATGGAGGTGTGTGAAGTCAGATTGGAGGTGTGAAGTCATAGAATGGAGGTAGGTGAAATCATAGAAAGGAGGTGTGTGAACTCATAGAATGGAGTTGTGTGATGTCACAATGGAAGTGTGTGAAGTCATAATAAGGAGGTGTGGGAAGTCATAGAATGGAGGAGTGTGAAGTCATAGAGTGCAGGTGAGTGAGGTCACAGATTCGAGGTCTGTGAAGTCATAGAATGGAGGTGTGTGATGTCAGAATTGAGGTGTGCGAAGTCATAGAATAGAGGTGTGTGAAGTCAGAATTGAGGTGTGTGAAGTAATACATGGAGTTGTGTGAAGTCATAGTATGGAGGTGTGTGAAATCATAGAATGGAGTTTTGTGAAGTCACAGAATGGAGCTGTGTGAATTCAGAATGGAGGTGTGTGAAGTCATAGAATGGAGGTGTGTGAAGTCACAGAATGGAGGTGTGTGAAGTCAGATTGGAGGTGTGAAGTCATAGAATTGAGGTGGGTGAAATCATAGAAAGGAGGTGTGTGAAGTCATAGAATGGAGGTGTGTGAAGTCATAGAATGCAGGTGTGTGAAATCATAGAATGGACGTTTGTGAAGTCACAGAATGGAGGTGTGTGAAGTCACAGAATGGAGGTTTGTGAAGTCACAGAATGGAGGTGTGTGAAGTCATAGCATGGAGGTATGTGAAATCATAGAATGGAAGTGTGTGAAGTCATGGAATGGAGGTTTGTGAAGTCATACAATGAAGGTGTGTGAAGTCATAGAATGGAGGTGTGTGAAGTCACCGCAGGGAGGTGTGTGAAGTCACAAAATGGAGGTGTGTGATGTTAAAATGGAGGTGCGTGACGTCATAAAATGGAGGTGTGTGAAGTCATAGAATGGAGGTGTGTGAAATCATAGAATGTACGTTTGTGAAGTCACAGAATGGAGGTGTGTGAAGTCACAGAATGGAGGTTTCTGAAGTCACAGAATGGAGGTGTGTGAAGTCATAGAATGGAGGTGTGTGAAAGAACAGAATGGACGGGTATGAAGTCATAGAATTGAGGTGTGTGAAGTCACAATATTGAGGTGTTTGAAGTCATATATTGGAGGTGTGTGAAGTCAAAAGGGATGTGTGAAGTCATAGAATGTAGGTGTGTGAAGTCATAGAATGGAGGTGTGTGAAGTCATAGAATGGAGTTGTGTGAATTCATAGAATGGAGGTGTGTGAAGTCACAGAATGGAGGTGTTTGAAGTCACAGAATGGAGGTGTGTGAACTCAGAATGGATGTTTGTGAAGTCACAGAATGGAGGTGTGTGAAGTCATAGAATGGAAGTGTGTGAAGTCATAGAATTTTGGCTTGTGAAGTCAGAATTGAGATGTGTGAACTCACTGAATGGAGTTGTGTGAACTCAGAATGGAGGTGTGTGAAGTCACAGAATGGAGATTTGTGAAGTGATAGAATGGAGGTGTGTGAAGCCATAGAATGGATATTTCTGAAGTAAGAATGAAGGTGTGTGAAGTCATAGAATGGAGGTGTGTGAAGTCATAGAATGGAGGTGTGTGAAGTCACAGAATGGAGGTATGGGAATCAGAATGGAGGTGTGTGAAGTCATAGTATGGAGGTGTGTGAAATCATAGAATGGAGTTTTTTGAAGTCAGAGAATGGAGCTCTGTGAATTCAGAATGGGGGTGTGTGAAGTCATAGAATGGAGGTGTGTGAAATCAGAGAATGGACTTCTGTGAAGTCACAAAATGGAGGTGTGTGAAGTCACAGAATGGAGGTGTGTGAAGTCATAGAATGGAGTTATGTGAAGTCATATTTGAGGGGTGTGAAGTCGGAGAATGGAGGTGTGTGAAGTCACAGAATGGAGGTGGGTGAAGTCATAGAATGGAGGTGTTTGAAGTCATAGAATGGAGGTGTGTGAAAACACAGAATGGACGGGTATGCAGTCATAGAATGGAGGTGTGTGAAGTCACAGAATTGAGGTGTTTGAAGTAATATATTGGAGGTGTGTGAAATCAAAATGGATGTGTGAAGTCATAGAATGGAGGTGAGTGAAGTCATAGAATGGAGGTGTGTGAAGTCAAAGAATGGAGGTGTGTGAAGTCATAGAATAGAGGTGTGTGAAGTCACAGAATGGAGGTGTGTGAAGTCACCGAATGGACGTGTGTGAACTGAGAATGGAGGTGTGTGAAGTCACAGAATGGAGGTTTGCGAAGACATAGAATGGAGGTGTGTGAAGTCACAGAATGGAGGTGTGAGAAGTCAGCGAATGGACGTGAGTGAACTGAGAATGGAGGTGTGTGAAGTCACAGAATGGAGGTTTGCGAAGACATAGAATGGAAGTGTGTGTAGTCATAGAAAGGAGGTGTGGGAAGTCATAGAATGGAGGACTGTGAAGTCATAGAGTGCAGGTGAGTGAGGTCACAGATTCGAGGACTGTGAAGTCATAGAATGGAGGTGTGTGATGTCAGAATGGAGGTGTGTGAAGTCATAGAATGGAGGTGTGTGAAGTCACAGAATGGAGGTGTGTGAAATCAGAATGGAGGTGTGTGAAGTCACAGAATGGAGGTGTGTGAAGTCATAGCATGGAGGTGTGTGAAGTCATATAATGGAGGTGTGTGAAGTCACAGAATGGAGGTGTGTGAAGTCACAGAATGGAGGTGTGTGAAGTCAGATTGGAGGTGTGTAGTCATAGATTGGAGGTGGGTGAAGTCATAGAAAGGAGGTGTGTGAAGTCATAGAATGGAGGAGTGTGAAGTCATAGAGTGGAGGTAAGTGAAGTCACAGATTCGAGGTCTGTCAAGTCATAGAATGGAGGTGTGTGAAGTCAGAATGGAGGTGTGTGAAGTCATAGAATGGAGGTGTGTGAAGTCAAAGAATGGAGGTGTGTGAAGTCATAGAATAGAGGTGTGTGAAGTCACAGAATGGAGGTGTGTGAAGTCACCGAATGGACGTGCGTGAACTGAGAATGGAGGTGTGTGAAGTCACAGAATGGAGGTTTCGAAGACATAGAATGGAGGTGTGTGAAGTCATAGAATGGAGGTGTGTGAAATCGCCGAATGGACGTGTGTGAACTGAGAATGGAGGTGTGTGAAGTCACAGAATGGAGTTTGCGAAGTCATAGAATGGAGGTATGTGAAGTCATAGAATGGATTTTTCTGAATTAAGAATGAAGGTGTGTGAAGACATAGAATGGAGGTGTGTGAACTCATAGAATGGAGGTGTGTTAAGTCGTGGAATGGAGGTGTGTGAAGTCAAAGAATGGAGGGGTGTGAAGTCATAGAATGGATGTTTCTGAAGTAAGAATGAAGGTGTGTGAGGTCATAGAATGGAGGTGTGTGAACACATAGAATGGAGGTGTGTGAAGTCAAAGAATGGAGGTGTGTGAAGTCAGAATGGAGTTGTGTAGTCATAGATTGGAGGTTGGTGAAGTCATAGAATGGAGGTGTGGGAAGTCATAGAATGGAGCAGTGTGAAGTCATAGAGTGCAGGTGAGTGAAGTCAGAGATTCGAGGTCTGTGAAGTCATAGAATGGAGGTGTGTGATGTCAGAATGGGGGTGTGCGAAGTCATAGAATAGAGGTGGATGAAGTCAGAATGGAGGTGTTTGAAGTCATAGATGGACGTGTGTGAAGTCATAGTATGGAGGTTTTTGAAATCATAGAATGGAGTTTTGTGAAGTCACAGAATGGAGCAGTGTGAATTCAGAATGGAAGTGTGTGAAGTCACAGTATGGAAGTGTGTGAAGTCAGATTGGAGGTGTGAAGTCATAGAATGGAGGTGGGTGAAATCATAGAAAGGAGGTGTGTGAAGTCATAGAATGGAGTTGTGTGAACTCATAGAATGGAGTTCTGTGATGTCACAATGGAAGTGTGTGTAGTCATAGAAAGGAGGTGTGGGAAGTCATAGAATGAAGGAGTGTGAAGTCATAGAGTGCAGGTGAGTGAGGTCAGAGTTTCGAGGACTGTGAAGTCATAGAATGGAGGTGTGTGATGTCAGAATGGAGGTGTGTGAAGTCATAGAATGGAGGTGTGTGAAGTCACAGAATGGAGGTGTGTGAACTCAGAATGGAGGTGTGTGAAGTCACAGAATGGAGGTGTGTGAAGTCATAGCATGGAGGTGTGTGAAGTCATATAATGGAGGTGTGTGAAGTCACAGAATGGAGGTGGGTGAAGTCACAGAATGGAGGTGTGTGAAGTCAGATTGGAGGTGTGAAGTCATAGAATGGAGGTCGGTGAAGTCATAGAAAGGAGGTGTGTGAAGTCATAGAATGGAGGAGTGTGAAGTCATAGAGTGGAGGTAAGTGAAGTCACAGATTCGAGGTCTGTGAAGTCATAGAATGGAGGTGTGTGAAGTCAGAATGGAGGTGTGTGAAGTCATAGAATGGAGGTGTGTGAACTCATAGATTGGAGTTGTGTGATGTCACAATGGATGTGTGTGAAGTCATAGAAAGGAGGTGTGGGAAGTCATAGAATGGAGGAGTGTGAAGTCATAGATGCAGGTGTGTGAGGTCACAGATTCGAGGTCTGTGAAGTCATATAATGGAGGTGTGTGTTGTCAGAATGGAGTTGTGCGAAGTCATAGAACCGAGGTGTGTGAAATCAGAATGGAGGTGTGTGAAGTAATACATGGAGTTGTGTGAAGTCATAGTATGGAGGTTTGTGAAATCATAGAATGGAGTTTTGTGAAGTCACAGAATGGAGCTGTGTGAATTCAGAATGGAGGTGTGTGAAGTCATAGAATGGAGGTGTGTGAAATCAGAGAATGGACGTTTGTGAAGTCACAGAATGGAGGATTGTGAAGTCACAGAATGGAGGTGTGTGAAGTCACAGAATGGAGGTATGTGAAGTCAGATTGGAGGTGTGAAGTCATAGAATGGAGGTGGGTGAAATCATGGAAAGGAGGTGTGTGAAGTCATAGAATGGAGGAGTGTGAAGTCATAGAGTGGAGGTAAGTGAAGTCACAGATTCGAGGTCTCTGAAGTCATAGAATGCAGGTGTATGAAGTCAAAATGGAGGTGTGTGAAGTAATAGAATGGAGGTGTGGGAACTCATAGAATGGAGTTGTGTGATGTCACAATGGAAGTGTGTGAAGTCATAGAAAGGAGGTGTGGGAAGTCATAGAATGGAGGAGTGTGAAGTCATAGAGTGCAGGTGAGTGAGGTCACAGATTCGAGGTCTGTGAAGTCATAGAATGGAGGTGTGTGATGTCAGAATGGAGGTGTGCGAAGTCATAGAATACAGGTGTGTGAAGACAGAATGGAGGTGTGTGAAGTAAGACATGGAGTTGTGTGAAGTCATAGTATGGAGGTGTGTGAAATCATAGAATGGAGGTGTGTGAAGTCACAGAATGGAGCTGTGTGAATTCAGAATGGAGGTGTGTGAAGTCACAGAATGGAGGTTTGTGTAGTCATAGAATGGTGGTATGTGAAGTCAAATTGGAGGGGTGTGAAGTCGGAGAATGCAGGTGTGTGAAGTCACAGAATGGAGGTGAATGAAGTCACAGAATGGAGGTGTGTGAACTCATAGAATGGAGGTTTGTGAAGTCACAGAATGGACGGGTATGAAGTCATAGAATGGAGGTGTGTGAAGTCACAAAATTGAGGTGTTTGAAGTCATATATTGGAGGTGTGTGAAGTCAAAATGGATGTGTGAAATCATAGAATGGCGGTGTGTGAAGTCATAGAATGGAGGTGTGTGAAGTCACAGGATGGAGGTGTGTGAAGTCATAATATGGAGGTGTGTGAAATCACAGAATGGAGGTGTGTGAAGTCACAGAATGGAGGTTTGTGAAGTCAAAGAATGGAGGTTTGTGAAGTCATAGAATGGAGGTGTGTGAACTCAGAATGGAGGTGTGTGAAGTCACAGAATGGAGGTGTGTGAAGTCACAGAATGGAGCTGTGTGAAGTCATATAATGGAGGTGTGTGAAGTCACAGAATGGAGGTGTGTGAAGTCACAGAATGGAGGTGTGTGAAGTCAGATTGGAGGTGTGAAGTCATACAATGGAGGTGGGTGAAATCATAGAAAGGAGGTGTGTGAAGTCATAGAATGGAGGAGTGTAAAGTCATAGAGTGGATGTAAGTGAAGTCACAGATTCGAGGTCTGTGAAATCATAGAATGCAGGTGTGTGAAGTCAGAATGGAGGTGTGTGAAGTTATAGAATGGAGGTGTGTGAACTCATAGAATGGAGTTGGGTGATGTCACAATGGAAGTGTGTGAAGTCATAGAAAGGAGGTGTGGGAAGTCATAGAATGGAGGAGTGTGAAGTCATAGAGTGCAGGTGAGTGAGGTCACAGATTCGAGGTCTGTGAAGTCATAGAATGGAGGTGTGTGATGTCAGAATTGAGGTGTGCGAAGTCATAGAATAGAGGTGTGTGAAGTCAGAATGGAGGTGTGTGAAGTAATACATGGAGTTGTGTGAAGTCATATTATGGAGGTGTGTGAAATCATAGAATGGAGTTTTGTGAAGTCACAGAATGGAGCTGTGTGAATTCAGAATGGAGGTGTGTGAAGTCATAGAATGGAGGTGTGTGAAGTCACAGAATGGAGGTGTGTGAAGTCAGATTGGAGGTGTGAAGTCATAGAATGGAGGTGGGTGAAATCATAGAAAGGAGGTGTGTGAAGTCATAGAATGGAGGTGTGTGAAGTCATAGAATGCAGGTGTGTGAAATCATAGAATGGACGTTTGTGAAGTCACAGAATGGAGGTGTGTGAAGTCACAGAATGGAGGTTTGTGAAGTCACAGAATGGAGGTGTGTGAAGTCATAGCATGGAGGTATGTGAAATCATAGAATGGAAGTGTGTGAAGTCATGGAATGGAGGTTTGTGAAGTCATACAATGAAGGTGTGTGAAGTCGTAGAATGGAGGTGTGTGAAGTCACCGCAGGGAGGTGTGTGAAGTCACAAAATGGAGGTGTGTGATGTTAAAATGGAGGTGCGTGACGTCATAAAATGGAGGTGTGTGAAGTCATAGAATGGAGGTGTGTGAAATCATAGAATGTACGTTTGTGAAGTCACAGAATGGAGGTGTGTGAAGTCACAGAATGGAGGTTTGTGAAGTCACAGAATGGAGGTGTGTGAAGTCATAGAATGGAGGTGTGTGAAAGAACAGAATGGACGGGTATGAGATCATAGAATCGAGGTGTGTGAAGTCACAATATTGAGGTGTTTGAAGTCATATATTGGAGGTGTGTGAAGTCAAAAGGGATGTGTGAAGTCATAGAATGTAGGTGTGTGAAGTCATAGAATGGAGGTGTGTGAAGTCATAGAATGGAGTTGTGTGAATTCATAGAATGGAGGTGTGTGAAGTCACAGAATGGAGGTGTTTGAAGTCACAGAATGGAGGTGTGTGAACTCAGAATGGAGGTTTGTGAAGTCACAGAATGGAGGTGTGTGAAGTCATAGAATGGAAGTGTGTGAAGTCATAGAATGGAGGTTTGTGAAGTGAGAATTGAGATGTGTGAACTCACTGAATGGAGTTGTGTGAACTCAGAATGGAGGTGTGTGAAGTCACAGAATGGAGATTTGTGAAGTGATAGAATGGAGGTGTGTGAAGCCATAGAATGGATATTTCTGAAGTAAGAATGAAGGTGTGTGAAGTCATAGAATGGAGGTGTGTGAACTCATAGAATGGAGGTGTGTGAAGTCACAGAATGGAGGTATGGGAAGTCAGAATGGAGGTGTGTGAAGTCATAGAATGGAGGTATGTGAATTCAGAATGGAGGTGTGTGAAGTCATAGTATGGAGGTGTGTGAAATCATAGAATGGAGTTTTGTGAAGTCAGAGAATGGAGCTCTGTGAATTCAGAATGGAGGTGTGTGAAGTCATAGAATGGAGGTGTGTGAAATCAGAGAATGGACTTCTGTGAAGTCACAGAATGGAGGTGTGTGAAGTCACAGAATGGAGGTGTGTGAAGTCATAGAATGGAGTTATGTGAAGTCATATTTGAGGGGTGTGAAGTCGGAGAATGGAGGTGTGTGAAGTCACAGAATGGAGGTGGGTGAAGTCATAGAATGGAGGTGTTTGAAGTCATAGAATGGAGGTGTGTGAAAACACAGAATGGACGGGTATGCAGTCATAGAATGGAGGTGTGTGAAGTCACAGAATTGAGGTGTTTGAAGTAATATATTGGAGGTGTGTGAAATCAAAATGGATGTGTGAAGTCATAGAATGGAGGTGAGTGAAGTCATAGAATGGAGGTGTGTGAAGTCATAGAATGGAGGTGTGTGAAGTCATAGAATAGAGGTGTGTGAAGTCACAGAATGGAGGTGTGTGAAGTCACCGAATGGACGTGTGTGAACTGAGAATGGAGGTGTGTGAAGTCACAGAATGGAGGTTTGCGAAGACATAGAATGGAGGTGTGTGAAGTCACAGAATGGAGGTGTGAGAAGTCAGCGAATGGACGTGAGTGAACTGAGAATGGAGGTGTGTGAAGTCACAGAATGGAGGTTTGCGAAGACATAGAATGGAAGTGTGTGTAGTCATAGAAAGGAGGTGTGGGAAGTCATAGAATGGAGGACTGTGAAGTCATAGAGTGCAGGTGAGTGAGGTCACAGATTCGAGGACTGTGAAGTCATAGAATGGAGGTGTGTGATGTCAGAATGGAGGTGTGTGAAGTCATAGAATGGAGGTGTGTGAAGTCACAGAATGGAGGTGTGTGAAATCAGAATGGAGGTGTGTGAAGTCACAGAATGGAGGTGTGTGAAGTCATAGCATGGAGGTGTGTGAAGTCATATAATGGAGGTGTGTGAAGTCACAGAATGGAGGTGTGTGAAGTCACAGAATGGAGGTGTGTGAAGTCAGATTGGAGGTGTGAAGTCATAGATTGGAGGTGGGTGAAGTCATAGAAAGGAGGTGTGTGAAGTCATAGAATGGAGGAGTGTGAAGTCATAGAGTGGAGGTAAGTGAAGTCACAGATTCGAGGTCTGTAAAGTCATAGAATGGAGGTGTGTGAAGTCAGAATGGAGGTGTGTGAAGTCATAGAATGGAGGTGTGTGAAGTCAAAGAATGGAGGTGTGTGAAGTCATAGAATAGAGGTGTGTAGTCACAGAATGGAGGTGTGTGAAGTCACCGAATGGACGTGCGTGAACTGAGAATGGAGGTGTGTGAAGTCACAGAATGGAGGTTTCGAAGACATAGAATGGAGGTGTGTGAAGTCATAGAATGGAGGTGTGTGAAATCGCCGAATGGACGTGTGTGAACTGAGAATGGAGGTGTGTGAAGTCACAGAATGGAGTTTGCGAAGTCATAGAATGGAGGTGTGTGAAGTCATAGAATGGATTTTTCTGAATTAAGAATGAAGGTGTGTGAAGACATAGAATGGAGGTGTGTGAACTCATAGAATGGAGGTGTGTTAAGTCGTGGAATGGAGGTGTGTGAAGTCAAAGAATGGAGGGGTGTGAAGTCATAGAATGGATGTTTCTGAAGTAAGAATGAAGGTGTGTGAGGTCATAGAATGGAGGTGTGTGAACACATAGAATGGAGGTGTGTGAAGTCAAAGAATGGAGGTGTGTGAAGTCAGAATGGAGTTGTGTAGTCATAGATTGGAGGTTGGTGAAGTCATAGAATGGAGGTGTGGGAAGTCATAGAATAGAGCAGTGTGAAGTCATAGAGTGCAGGTGAGTGAAGTCAGAGATTCGAGGTCTGTGAAGTCATAGAATGGAGGTGTGTGATGTCAGAATGGGGGTGTGCGAAGTCATAGAATAGAGGTGGGTGAAGTCAGAATGGAGGTGTTTGAAGTCATAGATGGACGTGTGTGAAGTCATAGTATGGAGGTTTTTGAAATCATAGAATGGAGTTTTGTGAAGTCACAGAATGGAGCAGTGTGAATTCAGAATGGAAGTGTGGGAAGTCAGAGTATGGAAGTGTGTGAAGTCAGATTGGAGGTGTGAAGTCATAGAATGGAGGTGGGTGAAATCATAGAAAGGAGGTGTGTGAAGTCATAGAATGGAGGAGTGTGAAGTCATAGAGTTGAGGTAAGTGAAGTCACAGATTCGAGGTCTGTGAAGTCATAGAATGGAGGTGTGTGAAGTCAGAATGGAGGTGTGTGAAGTCATAGAATGGAGTTGTGTGAACTCATAGAATGGAGTTCTGTGATGTCACAATGGAAGTGTGTGTAGTCATAGAAAGGAGGTGTGGGAAGTCATAGAATGAAGGAGTGTGAAGTCATAGAGTGCAGGTGAGTGAGGTCAGAGTTTCGAGGACTGTGAAGTCATAGAATGGAGGTGTGTGATGTCAGAATGGAGGTGTGTGAAGTCATAGAATGGAGGTGTGTGAAGTCACAGAATGGAGGTGTGTGAACTCAGAATGGAGGTGTGTGAAGTCACAGAATGGAGGTGTGTGAAGTCATAGCATGGAGGTGTGTGAAGTCATATAATGGAGGTGTGTGAAGTCACAGAATGGAGGTGGGTGAAGTCACAGAATGGAGGTGTGTGAAGTCAGATTGGAGGTGTGAAGTCATAGAATGGAGGTCGGTGAAGTCATAGAAAGGAGGTGTGTGAAGTCATAGAATGGAGGAGTGTGAAGTCATAGAGTGGAGGTAAGTGAAGTCACAGATTCGAGGTCTGTGAAGTCATAGAATGGAGGTGTGTGAAGTCAGAATGGAGGTGTGTGAAGTCATAGAATGGAGGTGTGTGAACTCATAGATTCGAGTTGTGTGATGTCACAATGGATGTGTGTGAAGTCATAGAAAGGAGGTGTGGGAAGTCATAGAATGGAGGAGTGTGAAGTCATAGATGCAGGTGTGTGAGGTCACAGATTCGAGGTCTGTGAAGTCATATAATGGAGGTGTGTGTTGTCAGAATGGAGGTGTGCGAAGTCATAGAACCGAGGTGTGTGAAGTCAGAATGGAGGTGTGTGAAGTAATACATGGAGTTGTGTGAAGTCATAGTATGGAGGTGTGTGAAATCATAGAATGGAGTTTTGTGAAGTCACAGAATGGAGCTGTGTGAATTCAGAATGGAGGTGTGTGAAGTCATAGAATGGAGGTGTGTGAAATCAGAGAATGGACGTTTGTGAAGTCACAGAATGGAGGATTGTGAAGTCACAGAATGGAGGTGTGTGAAGTCACAGAATGGAGGTATGTGAAGTCAGATTGGAGGTGTGAAGTCATAGAATGGAGGTGGGTGAAATCATGGAAAGGAGGTGTGTGAAGTCATAGAATGGAGGAGTGTGAAGTCATAGAGTGGAGGTAAGTGAAGTCACAGATTCGAGGTCTCTGAAGTCATAGAATGCAGGTGTATGAAGTCAGAATGGAGGTGTGTGAAGTCATAGAATGGAGGTGTGGGAACTCATAGAATGGAGTTGTGTGATGTCACAATGGAAGTGTGTGAAGTCATAGAAAGGAGGTGTGGGAAGTCATAGAATGGAGGAGTGTGAAGTCATAGAGTGCAGGTGAGTGAGGTCACAGATTCGAGGTCTGTGAAGTCATAGAATGGAGGTGTGTGATGTCAGAATGGAGGTGTGCGAAGTCATAGAATACAGGTGTGTGAAGACAGAAGGGAGGTGTGTGAAGTAAGACATGGAGTTGTGTGAAGTCATAGTATGGAGGTGTGTGAAATCATAGAATGGAGGTGTGTGAAGTCACAGAATGGAGCTGTGTGAATTCAGAATGGAGGTGTGTGAAGTCATAGAATGGAGCTCTGTGAAATCCGAGAATGGACGTTTGTGAAGTCACAGAATGGAGGTGTGTGAAGTCACAGAATGGAGGTTTGTGTAGTCATAGAATGGTGGTATGTGAAGTCAAATTGGAGGGGTGTGAAGTGGAGAATGCAGGTGTGTGAAGTCACAGAATGGAGGTGAGTGAAGTCACAGAATGGAGGTGTGTGAACTCATAGAATGGAGGTTTGTGAAGTCACAGAATGGACGGGTATGAAGTCATAGAATGGAGGTGTGTGAAGTCACAAAATTGAGGTGTTTGAAGTCATATATTGGAGGTGTGTGAAGTCAAAATGGATGTGTGAAATCATAGAATGGCGGTGTGTGAAGTCATAGAATGGAGGTGTGTGAAGTCACAGGATGGAGGTGTGTGAAGTCATAATATGGAGGTGTGTGAAATCACAGAATGGAGGTGTGTGAAGTCACAGAATGGAGGTTTGTGAAGTCAAAGAATGGAGGTTTGTGAAGTCACAGAATGGAGGTGTGTGAACTCAGAATGGAGGTGTGTGAAGTCACAGAATGGAGGTGTGTGAAGTCACAGAATGGAGCTGTGTGAAGTCATATAATGGAGGTGTGTGAAGTCACAGAATGGAGGTGTGTGAAGTCACAGAATGGAGGTGTGTGAAGTCAGATTGGAGGTGTGAAGTCATAGAATGGAGGTGGGTGAAATCATAGAAAGGAGGTGTGTGAAGTCATAG
The DNA here is from genome assembly GCA_024803745.1 of Megascapheus bottae. Lineage (NCBI taxonomy): Eukaryota > Metazoa > Chordata > Mammalia > Rodentia > Geomyidae > Megascapheus > Megascapheus bottae. The sequence continues at coordinate 184,349 of JANJXV010000848.1, read as the reverse complement.
AATGGAGGAGTGTAAAGTCATAGAGTGGATGTAAGTGAAGTCACAGATTCGAGGTCTGTGAAATCATAGAATGCAGGTGTGTGAAGTCAGAATGGAGGTGTGTGAAGTTATAGAATGGAGGTGTGTGAACTCGTAGAATGGAGTTGGGTGATGTCACAATGGAAGTGTGTGTAGTCATAGAAAGGAGGTGTGGGAAGTCATAGAATGGAGGAGTGTGAAGTCATAGAGTGCAGGTGAGTGAGGTCACAGATTCGAGGTCTGTGAAGTCATAGAATGGAGGTGTGTGATGTCAGAATGGAGGTGTGCGAAGTCATAGAATAGAGGTGTGTGAAGTCAGAATGGAGGTGTGTGAAGTAATACATGGAGTTGTGTGAAGTCATAGTATGGAGGTGTGTGAAATCATAGAATGGAGTTTTGTGAAGTCACAGAATGGAGCTGTGTGAATTCAGAATGGAGGTGTGTGAAGTCATAGAATGGAGGTGTGTGAAGTCACAGAATGGAGGTTTGTGAAGTCATAGAATGGAGGTATTTGAAGTCATATTTGAGGGGTGTGAAGTCGGAGAATGGAGGTGTGTGAAGTCACAGAATGGAGGAGGGTGAAGTCACAGAATGGAGGTGTTTGAAGTCATAGAATGGAGGTGTGTGAACTCAGAATGGAGGTTTGTGAAGTCACAGAACGGAGGTGTGTGAAGTCATAGAATGGAAGTGTGTGAAGTCATAGAATAGAGGTTTGTGAAGTCAGAATTGAGATGTGTGAAGTCACTGAATGGAGTTGTGTGAATTTAGAATGGAGGTGTGTGAAGTCACAGAATGGAGATTTGTGAAGTGATAGAATGGAGGTGTGTGAAGCCATAGAATGGATATTTCTGAAGTAAGAATGAAGGTGTGTGAAGTCATAGAATGGAGGTGTGTGAACTCATAGAATGGAGGTGTGTGAAGTCACAGAATGGAGGTATGGGAAGTCAGAATGGAGGTGTGTGAAGTCATAGAATGGAGGTGTGTGAATTTAGAATGGAGGTGTGTGAAGTCATAGAATGGAGGTGTGTTAAATCAGATAATGGACTTTTGTGAAGTCACAGAATGGAGGTGTGTGAAGTCACACAATGGAGGTTTGTGAAGTCATAGAATGGAGTTATGTGAAGTCATATTTGAGGGGTGTGAAGTCGGAGAATGGAGGTGTGGGAAGTCACAGAATGGAGGTGGGTGAAGTCACAGAATGGAGGTGTTTGAAGTCATAGAATGGAGGTGTGTGAAAACACAGAATGGACGGGTATGAAGTCATAGAATGGAGGTGTGTGAAGTCAAAGAGTTGAGGTGTTTGAAGTAATATATTGGAGGTGTGTGAAATCAAAATGGATGTGTGAAGTCATAGAATGGAGGTGTGTGAAGTCATAGAATGGAGGTGTGTGAAGTCAAAGCATGGAGGTGTGTGAAGTCATAGAATAGAGGTGTGTGAAGTCACAGAATGGAGGTGTGTGAAGTCACGGAATGGACGTCTGTGAACTGAGAATGGAGGTGTGTGAAGTCACAGAATGGAGGTGTTTGAAGTCACCGAATGGACGTGTGTGAACTGAGAATTGAGGTGTGTGAAGTCACAGAATGGAGGTTTGCGAAGACATAGAATGGAGGTGTGTGAAGTCATAGAATGGATTTTTCTGAATTAAGAATGAAGGTGTGTGAAGTCATAGAATGGAGGTGTGTGAACTCATAGAATGGAAGTGTGTGAAGTCGTGCAATGGAGGTGTGTGAAGTCAAAGAATGGAGGTGTGTGAAGTCATAGAATGGATGTTTCTGAAGTAAGAATGAAGGTGTGTGAGGTCATAGAATGGAGGTGTGTGAACTCATAGAATGGAGGTGTGTGAAGTCAAAGAATGGAGGTGTGTGAAGTCAGAATGCAGTTGTGTAGTCATAGATTGTAGGTTGGTGAAGTCATAGAAAGGAAGTGTGGGAAGTCATAGAATGGAGCAGTGTGAAGTCATAGAGTGCAGGTGAGTGAAGTCAGAGATTCGAGGTCTGTGAAGTCATAGAATGGAGGTGTGTGATGTCAGAATGGGGGTGTGCGAAGTCATAGAATAGAGGTGTGTGAAGTCAGAATGGAGGTGTATAAAGTCATAGATGGAGTTGTGTGAAGTCTTAGTATGGAGATTTTTGAAATCATAGAATGGAGTTTTGTGAAGTCACAGAATGGAGCAGTGTGAATTCAGAATGGAAGTGTGTGAAGTCACAGTATGGAAGTGTGTGTAGTCAGATTGGAGGTGTGAAGTCATAGAATGGAGGTGGGTGAAATCATAGAAAGGAGGTGTGTGAAGTCATAGCATGGAGGAGTGTGAAGTCATAGAGTGGAGGTAAGTGAAGTCACAGATTCGAGGTCTGTGAAGTCATAGAATGGAGGTGTGTGAAGTCAGAATGGAGGTGTGTGAAGTCATAGAATGGAGTTGTGTGAACTCATAGAATGGAGTTGTGTGATGTCACAATGGAAGTGTGTGAAGTCATAGAAAGGAGGTGTGGGAAGTCATAGAATGGAGGAGTGTGAAGTCATAGAGTGCAGGTGAGTGAGGTCACAGATTCGAGGACTGTGAAGTCATAGAATGGAGGTGTGTGATGTCAGAATGGAGGTGTGTGAAGTCATACAATGGAGGTGTGTGAAGTCACAGAATGGAGGTGTATGAAGTCATAGCATGGAGGTGTGTGAAGTCATATAATGGAGGTGTGTGAAGTCACAGAATGGAGGTGTGTGAAGTCACAGAATGGAGGTTTGTGAAGTCACCGAATGGACGTGTGTGAACTGAGAATGGAGGTGTGTGAAGTCACAGAATGGAGGTTTGCGAAGACATAGAATGGAGGTGTGTGAAGTCATACAATGGAGGTGTGTGAAGTCACCGAATGGAGGTGTGTGAACTGAGAATGGAGGTGTGTGAAGTCACAAAATGGAGGTTTGCGAAGACATAGAATGGAGGTGTGTGAAGTCACAGAATGGAGGTGGGTGAAGTCACAGAAAGGAGGTGTGTGAAGTCAGATTGGAGGTGTGAAGTCATAGAATGGAGGTGTGTGATGTCAGAATGGAGGTGTGCGAAGTCAGAGAATAGAGGTGTGTGAAGTCAGAATGGAGGTGTGTGAAGTAATACATGGAGTTGTGTGAAGTCATAGTATGGAGGTGTGTGAAATCATAGAATGGAGTTTTGTGAAGTCACAGAATGGAGCTGTGTGAATTCAGAATGGAGGTGTGTGAAGTCATAGAATGGAGGTGTGTGAAATCAGAGAATGGACGTTTGTGAAGTCACAGAATGGAGGTGTGTGAAGTCACAGAATGGAGGTTTGTGAAGTCATAGAATGGAGGTATGTGAAGTCATATTTGAGGGGTGTGAAGTCGGAGAATGGAGGTGTGTGAAGTCACAGAATGGAGGTGGGTGAAGTCACAGAATGGAGGTGTCTGAACTCAGAATGGAGGTGTGTGAAGTCACAGAATGGAGGTGTGTGAAGTCATAGCATGGAGGTATATGAAATCATAGAATGGAAGTATGTGAAGTCATGGAATGGAGGTGTGTGAAGTCATACAATGAAGGTGTGTGAAGTCACAGAATGGAGGTGTGTGAAGTCAGATTGTAGGTGTGAAGTCATAGAATGGAGGTGGGTGAAATCACAGAAAGGAGGTGTGGAAAGTCATAGAATGGAGGTGTGTGAAGTCATAGAATGGAGGTGTGTGAAATCATAGAATGGACGTTTGTGAAGTCACAGAATGGAGGTGTGTGAAGTCACAGAATGGAGGTTTGTGAAGTCACAGAATGTAGGTGTGTGAAGTCATAGCATGGAGGGATGTGAAATCATAGAATGGAAGTGTGTGAAGTCATGGAATGGAGGTGTGTGAAGTCATACAATGAAGGTGTGTGAAGTCATAGAATGGAGGTGTGTGAAGTCACCGAAGGGAGGTGTGTGAAGTCACATAATGGAGGTGTGTGAAGTTAAAATGGAGGTGCGTGATGTCATAAAATGGAGGTGAGTGAAGTCATAGAATGGAGGTGTGTGAAATCATAGAATGGACGTTTGTGAAGTCACAGAATGGAGGTGTGTGAAGTCACAGTTGGAGGTTTGTGAAGTCACAGAATTGAGGTGTGTGAAGTCATAGAATGGAGGTGTGTGAAATAACAGAATGGACGGGTATGAAGTCATAGAATTGAGGTGTGTGAAGTCACAATATTGAGGTGTTTGAAGTCATATATTGGAGGTGTGTGAAGTCAAAATGGATGTGTGAAGTTATAGAATGGAGGTGTGTGAAGTCACAGAATTGAGATGTTTGAAGTCATATATTGGAGGTGTGTGAAGTCAAAATGCATGTGTGAAGTCATAGAATGTAGGTGTGTGAAGTCATAGAATGGAGGTGTGTGAAGTCATAGAATGAAGTTGTGTGAATTCATAGAATGGAGGTGTGTGAAGTCACAGAATGGAGGTGTTTGAAGTCACAGAATGGAGGTGTGTGAACTCAGAATGGAGGTTTGTGAAGTCATAGAATGGAGGTGTGTGAAGTCATAGAATGGAAGTGTGTGAAGTCATAGAATGGAGGTTTGTGAAGTCAGAATGGAGATGTGTGAAGTCACTGAATGGAGTTGTGTGAACTCAGAATGGAGGTGTGTGAAGTCACAGAATGGAGATTTGTGAAGTGATAGAATGGAGGTGTGTGAAGACATAGAATGGATATTTCTGAAGTAAGAATGAAGGTGTGTGAAGTCATAGAATGGAGGTGTGTGAACTCATAGAATGGAGGTGTGTGAAGTCACAGAATGGAGGTGTGGGAAGTCAGCATGGAGGTGTGTGAAGTCATAGAATGGAGGTGTGTGAATTCAGAATGTAGGTGTGTGAAGTCATAGTATGGAGGTGTGTGAAATCATAGAATGGAGCTTTGTGAAGTCACAGAATGGATCTGTGTGAATTCAGAATGGAGGTGTGTGAAGTCATAGAATGGAGGTGTGTGAAATCAGAGAATGGACTTTTGTGAAGTCACAGAATGGAGGTGTGCGAAGTAACAAAATGGAGGTTTCTAAAGTCATAGAATGGAGATAAGTGAAGTCATATTTGAGGGGTGTGAAGTCGGAGAATGGAGGTGTGTGAAGTCACAGAATGGAGGTGTGTGAAGTCATAGAATGGAAGTGTGTGAAGTCATAGAATGGAGGTTTGTGAAGTCAGAATGGAGATGTGTGAAGTCACTGAATGGAGTTGTGTGAACTCAGAATGGAGGTGTGTGAAGTCACAGAATGGAGATTTGTGAAGTGACAGAATGGAGGTGTGTGAAGACATAGAATGGATATTTCTGAAGTAAATATGAAGGTGTGTGAAGTCATAGAATGGAGGTGTGTGAACTCATAGAATGGAGGTGTGTGAAGTCACAGAACGGAGGTGTGGGAAGTCAGAATGGAGGTGTGTGAAGTCAAAGAATGGAGGTGTGTGAATTCAGAATGGAGGTGTGTGAAGTCATAGAATGGAGGTGTGTGAATTCAGAATGGAGGTGTGTGAAGTCATAGAATGGAGGTGTGTGAAATCAGAGAATGGAATTTTGTGAAGTCACAGAATGGAGGTGTGCGAAGTAACAAAATGGAGGTTTGTAAAGTCATAGAATGGAGTTATGTGAAGTCATATTTGAGGGGTGTGAAGTCGGAAAATGGAGGTGTGTGAAGTCTCAGAATGGAGGTCGGTGAAGTCACAGAATGGAGGTGTTTGAAGTCATAGAATGGAGGTGTGTGAAAACACAGAATGGACAGGTATGAAGTCATAGAATGGAGGTGTGTGAAGTCACAGAATTGAGGTGTTTGAAGTAATATATTGGAGGTGTGTGAAATCAAAATGGATGTGTGAAGTCATAGAATGGAGGTCTGTGAAGTCATAGAATGGAGGTGTGTGAAGTCAAAGAATGGAGGTGTGTGAAGTCATAGAATAGAGGTGTGTGAAGTCACAGAATGGAGGTGTGTGAAGTCACCGAATGGACGTGTGTGAACTGAGAATGGAGGTGTGTGAAGTCACAGAATGGAGGTGTGTGAAGTCACCGAATGGACGTGTGTGAACTGAGAATGGAGGTGTGTGATGTCACAGAATGGAGGTTTGCGAAGACATAGAATGGAGGTGTGTGAAGTCATACAATGGAGGTGTGTGAAGTCACCGAATGGACGTGTGTGAACTGAGAATGGACGTGTGTGAAGTCACAGAATGGAGGTTTGCGAAGACATAGAATGGAGGTGTGTGAAGTCATAGAATGGATTTTTCTGAATTAAGAATGAAGGTGTGTGAAGTCATAGAATGGAGGTGTGTGAACTCATAGAATGGAGGTGTGTGAAGTCGTGGAATGGAGGTGTGTGAAGTCAAAGAATGGAGGTGTGTGAAGTCATAGAATGGATATTTCTGAAGTAAGAATGAAGGTGTGTGAAGTCATAGAATGGAGGTGTGTGAACTCATAGAATGGAGGTGTGTGAAGTCAAAGAATGGAGGTGTGTGAAGTCAGAATGGAGTTGTGTAGTAATATATTGGAGGTTGGTGAAGTCATAGAAAGGAGGTGTGGGAAGTCATAGAATGGAGCAGTGTGAAGTCATAGAGTGGAGGTGTGTGAAGTCACAAAATGGAGGTGTGTGAAGTCACAGAACAGAGGTGTGTGAAGTCACAGAATGGAGGTGTGTGAAGTCACCGAATTGACGTGTGTGAACTGAGAATGGAGGTGTGTGAAGTCACAGAATGGAGGTTTGTGAAGTCACCGAATGGACGTGTGTGAACTGAGAATGGAGGTGTGTGAAGTCACAGAATGGAGGTTTGCGAAGACATAGAATGGAGGTGTGTGAAGTCATACAATGGAGGTGTGTGAAGTCACCGAATGGAGGTGTGTGAACTGCGAATGGAGGTGTGTGAAGTCACAGAATGGAGGTTTGCGAAGACATAGAATGGAGGTGTGTGAAGTCACAGAATGGAGGTGGGTGAAGTCACAGAATGGAGGTGTGTGAAGTCAGATTGGAGGTGTGAAGTCATAGAATGGAGGTGTGTGATGTCAGAATGGAGGTGTGCGAAGTCATAGAATAGAGGTGTGTGAAGTCAGAATGGAGGTGTGTGAAGTAATACATGGAGTTGTGTGAAGTCATAGTATGGAGGTGTGTGAAATCATAGAATGGAGTTTTGTGAAGTCACAGAATGGAGCTGTGTGAATTCAGAATGGAGGTGTGTGAAGTCATAGAATGGAGGTGTGTGAAATCAGAGAATGGACGTTTGTGAAGTCACAAAATGGAGGTGTGTGAAGTCACAGAATGGAGGTTTGTGAAGTCATAGAATGGAGGTATGTGAAGTCATATTTGAGGGGTGTGAAGTCGGAGAATGGAGGTGTGTGAAGTCACAGAATGGAGGTGGGTGAAGTCACAGAATTGAGATGTTTGAAGTCATATATTGGAGGTGTGTGAAGTCAAAATGGATGTGTGAAGTCATAGAATGTAGGTGTGTGAAGTCATAGAATGGAGGTGTTTGAAGTCATAGAATGAAGTTGTGTGAATTCATAGAATGTAGGTGTGTGAAGTCACAGAATGGAGGTGTTTGAAGTCACAGAATGGAGGTGTGTGAACTCAGAATGGAGGTTTGTGAAGTCACAGAATGGAGGTGTGTGAAGTAATAGAATGGAAGTGTGTGAAGTCATAGAATGGAGGTTTGTGAAGTCAGAATGGAGATGTGTGAAGTCACTGAATGGAGTTGTGTGAACTCAGAATGGAGGTGTGTGAAGTCACAGAATGGAGATTTGTGAAGTGATAGAATGGAGGTGTGTGAAGACATAGAATGGATATTTCTGAAGTAAGAATGAAGGTGTGTGAAGTCATAGAATGGAGGTGTGTGAACTCATAGAATGGAGGTGTGTGAAGTCACAGAATGGAGGTGTGGGAAGTCAGAATGGAGGTGTGTGAAGTCATAGAATGGAGGTGTGTGAATTCAGAATGTAGGTGTGTGAAGTCATAGTATGGAGGTGTGTGAAATCATAGAATGGAGTTTTGTGAAGTCACAGAATGGAGCTGTGTGAATTCAGAATGGAGGTGTGTGAAGTCATAGAATGGAGGTGTGTGAAATCAGAGAATGGACTTTTGTGAAGTCACAGAATGGAGGTGTGCGAAGTAACAAAATGGAGGTTTGTAAAGTCATAGAATGGAGATAAGTGAAGTCATATTTGAGGGGTGTGAAGTCGGAGAATGGAGGTGTGTGAAGTCACAGAATGGAGGTGGGTGAAGTCACAGAATGGAGGTGTTTGAAGTCATAGAATGGAGGTGTGTGAACTCAGAATGGAGGTTTGTGAAGTCACAGAACGGAGGTGTGTGAAGTCATAGAATGGAAGTGTGTGAAGTCATAGAATAGAGGTTTGTGAAGTCAGAATTGAGATGTGTGAAGTCACTGAATGGAGTTGTGTGAACTTAGAATGGAGGTGTGTGAAGTCACAGAATGGAGATTTGTGAAGTGATAGAATGGAGGTGTGTGAAGCCATAGAATGGATATTTCTGAAGTAAGAATGAAGGTGTGTGAAGTCATAGAATGGAGGTGTGTGAACTCATAGAATGGAGGTGTGTGAAGTCAAAGAATGGAGGTATGGGAAGTCAGAATGGAGGTGTGTGAAGTCATAGAATGGAGGTGTGTGAATTTAGAATGGAGGTGTGTGAAGTCATAGAATGGAGGTGTGTTAAATCAGATAATGGACTTTTGTGAAGTCACAGAATGGAGGTGTGTGAAGTCACACAATGGAGGTTTGTGAAGTCATAGAATGGAGTTATGTGAAGTCATATTTGAGGGGTGTGAAGTCGGAGAATGGAGGTGTGGGAAGTCACAGAATGGAGGTGGGTGAAGTCACAGAATGGAGGTGTTTGAAGTCATAGAATGGAGGTGTGTGAAAACACAGAATGGACGGGTATGAAGTCATAGAATGGAGGTGTGTGAAGTCACAGAATTGAGGTGTTTGAAGTAATATATTGGAGGTGTGTGAAATCAAAATGGATGTGTGAAGTCATAGAATGGAGGTGTGTGAAGTCATAGAATGGAGGTGTGTGAAGTCAAAGAATGGAGGTGTGTGAAGTCATAGAATAGAGGTGTGTGAAGTCACAGAATGCAGGTGTGTGAAGTCACGGAATGGACGTCTGTGAACTGAGAATGGAGGTGTGTGAAGTCACAGAATGGAGGTGTTTGAAGTCAACGAATGGACGTGTGTGAACTGAGAATTGAGGTGTGTGAAGTCACAGAATGGAGGTTTGCGAAGACATAGAATGGAGGTGTGTGAAGTCATAGAATGGATTTTTCTGAATTAAGAATGAAGGTGTGTGAAGTCATAGTATGGAGGTGTGTGAACTCATAGAATGGAGGTGTGTGAAGTCGTGCAATGGAGGTGTGTGAAGTCAAAGAATGGAGGTGTGTGAAGTCATAGAATGGATGTTTCTGAAGTAAGAATGAAGGTGTGTGAGGTCATAGAATGGAGGTGTGTGAACTCATAGAATGGAGGTTTGTGAAGTCAAAGGATGGAGGTGTGTGAATTCAGAATGCAGTTGTGTAGTCATAGATTGTAGGTTGCTGAAGTCATAGAAAGGAAGTGTGGGAAGTCATAGAATGGAGCAGTGTGAAGTCATAGAGTGCAGGTGAGTGAAGTCAGAGATTCGAGGTCTGTGAAGTCATAGAATGGAGGTGTGTGATGTCAGAATGGGGGTGTGCGAAGTCATAGAATAGAGGTGTGTGAAGTCAGAATGGAGGTGTGTAAAGTCATAGATGGAGTTGTGTGAAGTCTTAGTATGGAGATTTTTGAAATCATAGAATGGAGTTTTGTGAAGTCACAGAATGGAGCAGTGTGAATTCAGAATGGAAGTGTGTGAAGTCACAGTATGGAAGTGTGTGTAGTCAGATTGGAGGTGTGAAGTCATAGAATGGAGGTGGGTGAAATCATAGAAAGGAGGTGTGTGAAGTCATAGCATGGAGGAGTGTGAAGTCATAGAGTGGAGGTAAGTGAAGTCACAGATTCGAGGTCTGTGAAGTCATAGAATGGAGGTGTGTGAAGTCAGAATGGAGGTGTGTGAAGTCATAGAATGGAGTTGTGTGAACTCATAGAATGGAGTTGTGTGATGTCAAAATGGAAGTGTGTGAAGTCATAGAAAAGAGGTGTGGGAAGTCATAGAATGGAGGAGTGTGAAGTCAAAGAGTGCAGGTGAGTGAGGTCACAGATTCGAGGACTGTGAAGTCATAGAATGGAGGTGTGTGATGTCAGAATGGAGGTGTGTGAAGTCATACAATGGAGGTGTGTGAAGTCACAGAATGGAGGTGTGTGAAGTCATAGCATGGAGGTGTGTGAAGTCATATAATGGAGGTGTGTGAAGTCACAGAATGGAGGTGGGTGAAGTCACAGAATGGAGGTGTGTGAAGTCAGATTGGAGGTGTGAAGTCATAGAATGGAAGTGTGTGATGTCAGAATGGAGGTGTGCGAAGTCATAGAATAGAGGTGTGTGAAGTCAGAATGGAGGTGTGTGAAGTAATACATGGAGTTGTGTGAAGTCATAGTATGGAGGTGTGTGAAATCATAGAATGGAGTTTTGTGAAGTCACAGAATGGAGCTGTGTGAATTCAGAATGGAGGTGTGTGAAGTCATAGAATGGAGGTGTGTGAAATCAGAGAATGGACGTTTGTGAAGTCACAGAATGGAGGTGTGTGAAGTCACAGAATGGAGGTTTGTGAAGTCATAGAATGGAGGTATGTGAAGTCATATTTGAGGGGTGTGAAGTCGGAGAATGGAGGTGTGTGAAGTCACAGAATGGAGGTGGGTGAAGTCACAGAATGGAGGTGTCTGAACTCAGAATGGAGGTGTGTGAAGTCACAGAATGGAGGTGTGTGAAGTCATAGCATGGAGGTATATGAAATCATAGAATGGAAGTGTGTGAAGTCATGGAATGGAGGTGTGTGAAGTCATACAATGAAGGTGTGTGAAGTCATAGAATGGAGGTGTGTGAAGTCACCGAAGGGAGGTGTGTGAAGTCACATAATGGAGGTGTGTGAAGTTAAAATGGAGGTGCGTGACGTCATAAAATGGAGGTGAGTGAAGTCATAGAATGGAGGTGTGTGAAATCATAGAATGGACGTTTGTGAAGTCACAGAATGGAGGTGTGTGAAGTCACAGTTGGAGGTTTGTGAAGTCACAGAATGGAGGTGTGTGAAGTCATAGAATGGAGGTGTGTGAAATAACAGTATGGACGGGTATGAAGTCATAGAATTGAGGTGTGTGAAGTCACAATATTGAGGTGTTTGAGGTCATATATTGGAGGTGTGTGAAGTCAAAATGGATGTGTGTAAAGTCATAGATGGAGTTGTGTGAAGTCACAGTATGGAGGTTTTTGAAATCATAGAATGGAGTTTTGTTAAGTCACAGAATGGAGCAGTGTGAATTCAGAATGGAAGTGTGTGAAATCATAGTATGGAGGTGTGTGAAGTCAGAATGGAGGTGTGTGAACTCATAGAATGGAGGTGTGTGACGTCACAATGGAAGTGTGTGAAGTCATAGAATGGAGGTGTGTGAAGTCACAGAATGCAGGTGTGTGAAGTCATAGAATGGAGGTGTGTGAAGTCACAGAATGGAGGTGTGTGACGTCAAAGAATGGAGGTGTGTGAAGTCATAGAATGGAGCTGTGTGAAGTCAGAATTAAGGTGTGTGAAGTCAAAGAATGGAGGTGTGTGAAGTCATAGAATGGAGGTGTGTGAAGTCATAGAATGGAGGTGTGTGAAGTCAGAATGGAGGTTTGTGAAGTCACAGAATTGAGGTGTGTGAACATAGAATGGAGGTATGTGAAGTCAAAGAATGGAGGTGTGTGAAGTCATAGAATGGAGGTATGTGAAGTCATATAATGTATGTTTGTGAAGTAAGAATGAAAGTGTGTGAAGTCATAGAATGGAGGTGTGTGAAGTCATAGAATGGAGGTGTGTGAAGTCAAAGCATGGAGGTGTGTGAAGTCATAGAATAGAGGTGTGTGAAGTCACAGAATGGAGGTGTGTGAAGTCACGGAATGGACGTCTGTGAACTGAGAATGGAGGTGTGTGAAGTCACAGAATGGAGGTGTTTGAAGTCACCGAATGGACGTGTGTGAACTGAGAATTGAGGTGTGTGAAGTCACAGAATGGAGGTTTGCGAAGACATAGAATGGAGGTGTGTGAAGTCATAGAATGGATTTTTCTGAATTAAGAATGAAGGTGTGTGAAGTCATAGAATGGAGGTGTGTGAACTCATAGAATGGAAGTGTGTGAAGTCGTGCAATGGAGGTGTGTGAAGTCAAAGAATGGAGGTGTGTGAAGTCATAGAATGGATGTTTCTGAAGTAAGAATGAAGGTGTGTGAGGTCATAGAATGGAGGTGTGTGAACTCATAGAATGGAGGTGTGTGAAGTCAAAGAATGGAGGTGTGTGAAGTCAGAATGCAGTTGTGTAGTCATAGATTGTAGGTTGGTGAAGTCATAGAAAGGAAGTGTGGGAAGTCATAGAATGGAGCAGTGTGAAGTCATAGAGTGCAGGTGAGTGAAGTCAGAGATTCGAGGTCTGTGAAGTCATAGAATGGAGGTGTGTGATGTCAGAATGGGGGTGTGCGAAGTCATAGAATAGAGGTGTGTGAAGTCAGAATGGAGGTGTATAAAGTCATAGATGGAGTTGTGTGAAGTCTTAGTATGGAGATTTTTGAAATCATAGAATGGAGTTTTGTGAAGTCACAGAATGGAGCAGTGTGAATTCAGAATGGAAGTGTGTGAAGTCACAGTATGGAAGTGTGTGTAGTCAGATTGGAGGTGTGAAGTCATAGAATGGAGGTGGGTGAAATCATAGAAAGGAGGTGTGTGAAGTCATAGCATGGAGGAGTGTGAAGTCATAGAGTGGAGGTAAGTGAAGTCACAGATTCGAGGTCTGTGAAGTCATAGAATGGAGGTGTGTGAAGTCAGAATGGAGGTGTGTGAAGTCATAGAATGGAGTTGTGTGAACTCATAGAATGGAGTTGTGTGATGTCACAATGGAAGTGTGTGAAGTCATAGAAAGGAGGTGTGGGAAGTCATAGAATGGAGGAGTGTGAAGTCATAGAGTGCAGGTGAGTGAGGTCACAGATTCGAGGACTGTGAAGTCATAGAATGGAGGTGTGTGATGTCAGAATGGAGGTGTGTGAAGTCATACAATGGAGGTGTGTGAAGTCACAGAATGGAGGTGTATGAAGTCATAGCATGGAGGTGTGTGAAGTCATATAATGGAGGTGTGTGAAGTCACAGAATGGAGGTGTGTGAAGTCACAGAATGGAGGTTTGTGAAGTCACCGAATGGACGTGTGTGAACTGAGAATGGAGGTGTGTGAAGTCACAGAATGGAGGTTTGCGAAGACATAGAATGGAGGTGTGTGAAGTCATACAATGGAGGTGTGTGAAGTCACCGAATGGAGGTGTGTGAACTGAGAATGGAGGTGTGTGAAGTCACAAAATGGAGGTTTGCGAAGACATAGAATGGAGGTGTGTGAAGTCACAGAATGGAGGTGGGTGAAGTCACAGAAAGGAGGTGTGTGAAGTCAGATTGGAGGTGTGAAGTCATAGAATGGAGGTGTGTGATGTCAGAATGGAGGTGTGCGAAGTCAGAGAATAGAGGTGTGTGAAGTCAGAATGGAGGTGTGTGAAGTAATACATGGAGTTGTGTGAAGTCATAGTATGGAGGTGTGTGAAATCATAGAATGGAGTTTTGTGAAGTCACAGAATGGAGCTGTGTGAATTCAGAATGGAGGTGTGTGAAGTCATAGAATGGAGGTGTGTGAAATCAGAGAATGGACGTTTGTGAAGTCACAGAATGGAGGTGTGTGAAGTCACAGAATGGAGGTTTGTGAAGTCATAGAATGGAGGTATGTGAAGTCATATTTGAGGGGTGTGAAGTCGGAGAATGGAGGTGTGTGAAGTCACAGAATGGAGGTGGGTGAAGTCACAGAATGGAGGTGTCTGAACTCAGAATGGAGGTGTGTGAAGTCACAGAATGGAGGTGTGTGAAGTCATAGCATGGAGGTATATGAAATCATAGAATGGAAGTATGTGAAGTCATGGAATGGAGGTGTGTGAAGTCATACAATGAAGGTGTGTGAAGTCACAGAATGGAGGTGTGTGAAGTCAGATTGTAGGTGTGAAGTCATAGAATGGAGGTGGGTGAAATCACAGAAAGGAGGTGTGGAAAGTCATAGAATGGAGGTGTGTGAAGTCATAGAATGGAGGTGTGTGAAATCATAGAATGGACGTTTGTGAAGTCACAGAATGGAGGTGTGTGAAGTCACAGAATGGAGGTTTGTGAAGTCACAGAATGTAGGTGTGTGAAGTCATAGCATGGAGGGATGTGAAATCATAGAATGGAAGTGTGTGAAGTCATGGAATGGAGGTGTGTGAAGTCATACAATGAAGGTGTGTGAAGTCATAGAATGGAGGTGTGTGAAGTCACCGAAGGGAGGTGTGTGAAGTCACATAATGGAGGTGTGTGAAGTTAAAATGGAGGTGCGTGATGTCATAAAATGGAGGTGAGTGAAGTCATAGAATGGAGGTGTGTGAAATCATAGAATGGACGTTTGTGAAGTCACAGAATGGAGGTGTGTGAAGTCACAGTTGGAGGTTTGTGAAGTCACAGAATTGAGGTGTGTGAAGTCATAGAATGGAGGTGTGTGAAATAACAGAATGGACGGGTATGAAGTCATAGAATTGAGGTGTGTGAAGTCACAATATTGAGGTGTTTGAAGTCATATATTGGAGGTGTGTGAAGTCAAAATGGATGTGTGAAGTTATAGAATGGAGGTGTGTGAAGTCACAGAATTGAGATGTTTGAAGTCATATATTGGAGGTGTGTGAAGTCAAAATGCATGTGTGAAGTCATAGAATGTAGGTGTGTGAAGTCATAGAATGGAGGTGTGTGAAGTCATAGAATGAAGTTGTGTGAATTCATAGAATGGAGGTGTGTGAAGTCACAGAATGGAGGTGTTTGAAGTCACAGAATGGAGGTGTGTGAACTCAGAATGGAGGTTTGTGAAGTCATAGAATGGAGGTGTGTGAAGTCATAGAATGGAAGTGTGTGAAGTCATAGAATGGAGGTTTGTGAAGTCAGAATGGAGATGTGTGAAGTCACTGAATGGAGTTGTGTGAACTCAGAATGGAGGTGTGTGAAGTCACAGAATGGAGATTTGTGAAGTGATAGAATGGAGGTGTGTGAAGACATAGAATGGATATTTCTGAAGTAAGAATGAAGGTGTGTGAAGTCATAGAATGGAGGTGTGTGAACTCATAGAATGGAGGTGTGTGAAGTCACAGAATGGAGGTGTGGGAAGTCAGCATGGAGGTGTGTGAAGTCATAGAATGGAGGTGTGTGAATTCAGAATGTAGGTGTGTGAAGTCATAGTATGGAGGTGTGTGAAATCATAGAATGGAGCTTTGTGAAGTCACAGAATGGATCTGTGTGAATTCAGAATGGAGGTGTGTGAAGTCATAGAATGGAGGTGTGTGAAATCAGAGAATGGACTTTTGTGAAGTCACAGAATGGAGGTGTGCGAAGTAACAAAATGGAGGTTTCTAAAGTCATAGAATGGAGATAAGTGAAGTCATATTTGAGGGGTGTGAAGTCGGAGAATGGAGGTGTGTGAAGTCACAGAATGGAGGTGTGTGAAGTCATAGAATGGAAGTGTGTGAAGTCATAGAATGGAGGTTTGTGAAGTCAGAATGGAGATGTGTGAAGTCACTGAATGGAGTTGTGTGAACTCAGAATGGAGGTGTGTGAAGTCACAGAATGGAGATTTGTGAAGTGACAGAATGGAGGTGTGTGAAGACATAGAATGGATATTTCTGAAGTAAATATGAAGGTGTGTGAAGTCATAGAATGGAGGTGTGTGAACTCATAGAATGGAGGTGTGTGAAGTCACAGAACGGAGGTGTGGGAAGTCAGAATGGAGGTGTGTGAAGTCAAAGAATGGAGGTGTGTGAATTCAGAATGGAGGTGTGTGAAGTCATAGAATGGAGGTGTGTGAATTCAGAATGGAGGTGTGTGAAGTCATAGAATGGAGGTGTGTGAAATCAGAGAATGGAATTTTGTGAAGTCACAGAATGGAGGTGTGCGAAGTAACAAAATGGAGGTTTGTAAAGTCATAGAATGGAGTTATGTGAAGTCATATTTGAGGGGTGTGAAGTCGGAAAATGGAGGTGTGTGAAGTCTCAGAATGGAGGTCGGTGAAGTCACAGAATGGAGGTGTTTGAAGTCATAGAATGGAGGTGTGTGAAAACACAGAATGGACAGGTATGAAGTCATAGAATGGAGGTGTGTGAAGTCACAGAATTGAGGTGTTTGAAGTAATATATTGGAGGTGTGTGAAATCAAAATGGATGTGTGAAGTCATAGAATGGAGGTCTGTGAAGTCATAGAATGGAGGTGTGTGAAGTCAAAGAATGGAGGTGTGTGAAGTCATAGAATAGAGGTGTGTGAAGTCACAGAATGGAGGTGTGTGAAGTCACCGAATGGACGTGTGTGAACTGAGAATGGAGGTGTGTGAAGTCACAGAATGGAGGTGTGTGAAGTCACCGAATGGACGTGTGTGAACTGAGAATGGAGGTGTGTGATGTCACAGAATGGAGGTTTGCGAAGACATAGAATGGAGGTGTGTGAAGTCATACAATGGAGGTGTGTGAAGTCACCGAATGGACGTGTGTGAACTGAGAATGGACGTGTGTGAAGTCACAGAATGGAGGTTTGCGAAGACATAGAATGGAGGTGTGTGAAGTCATAGAATGGATTTTTCTGAATTAAGAATGAAGGTGTGTGAAGTCATAGAATGGAGGTGTGTGAACTCATAGAATGGAGGTGTGTGAAGTCGTGGAATGGAGGTGTGTGAAGTCAAAGAATGGAGGTGTGTGAAGTCATAGAATGGATATTTCTGAAGTAAGAATGAAGGTGTGTGAAGTCATAGAATGGAGGTGTGTGAACTCATAGAATGGAGGTGTGTGAAGTCAAAGAATGGAGGTGTGTGAAGTCAGAATGGAGTTGTGTAGTAATATATTGGAGGTTGGTGAAGTCATAGAAAGGAGGTGTGGGAAGTCATAGAATGGAGCAGTGTGAAGTCATAGAGTGGAGGTGTGTGAAGTCACAAAATGGAGGTGTGTGAAGTCACAGAACAGAGGTGTGTGAAGTCACAGAATGGAGGTGTGTGAAGTCACCGAATTGACGTGTGTGAACTGAGAATGGAGGTGTGTGAAGTCACAGAATGGAGGTTTGTGAAGTCACCGAATGGACGTGTGTGAACTGAGAATGGAGGTGTGTGAAGTCACAGAATGGAGGTTTGCGAAGACATAGAATGGAGGTGTGTGAAGTCATACAATGGAGGTGTGTGAAGTCACCGAATGGAGGTGTGTGAACTGCGAATGGAGGTGTGTGAAGTCACAGAATGGAGGTTTGCGAAGACATAGAATGGAGGTGTGTGAAGTCACAGAATGGAGGTGGGTGAAGTCACAGAATGGAGGTGTGTGAAGTCAGATTGGAGGTGTGAAGTCATAGAATGGAGGTGTGTGATGTCAGAATGGAGGTGTGCGAAGTCATAGAATAGAGGTGTGTGAAGTCAGAATGGAGGTGTGTGAAGTAATACATGGAGTTGTGTGAAGTCATAGTATGGAGGTGTGTGAAATCATAGAATGGAGTTTTGTGAAGTCACAGAATGGAGCTGTGTGAATTCAGAATGGAGGTGTGTGAAGTCATAGAATGGAGGTGTGTGAAATCAGAGAATGGACGTTTGTGAAGTCACAAAATGGAGGTGTGTGAAGTCACAGAATGGAGGTTTGTGAAGTCATAGAATGGAGGTATGTGAAGTCATATTTGAGGGGTGTGAAGTCGGAGAATGGAGGTGTGTGAAGTCACAGAATGGAGGTGGGTGAAGTCACAGAATTGAGATGTTTGAAGTCATATATTGGAGGTGTGTGAAGTCAAAATGGATGTGTGAAGTCATAGAATGTAGGTGTGTGAAGTCATAGAATGGAGGTGTTTGAAGTCATAGAATGAAGTTGTGTGAATTCATAGAATGTAGGTGTGTGAAGTCACAGAATGGAGGTGTTTGAAGTCACAGAATGGAGGTGTGTGAACTCAGAATGGAGGTTTGTGAAGTCACAGAATGGAGGTGTGTGAAGTAATAGAATGGAAGTGTGTGAAGTCATAGAATGGAGGTTTGTGAAGTCAGAATGGAGATGTGTGAAGTCACTGAATGGAGTTGTGTGAACTCAGAATGGAGGTGTGTGAAGTCACAGAATGGAGATTTGTGAAGTGATAGAATGGAGGTGTGTGAAGACATAGAATGGATATTTCTGAAGTAAGAATGAAGGTGTGTGAAGTCATAGAATGGAGGTGTGTGAACTCATAGAATGGAGGTGTGTGAAGTCACAGAATGGAGGTGTGGGAAGTCAGAATGGAGGTGTGTGAAGTCATAGAATGGAGGTGTGTGAATTCAGAATGTAGGTGTGTGAAGTCATAGTATGGAGGTGTGTGAAATCATAGAATGGAGTTTTGTGAAGTCACAGAATGGAGCTGTGTGAATTCAGAATGGAGGTGTGTGAAGTCATAGAATGGAGGTGTGTGAAATCAGAGAATGGACTTTTGTGAAGTCACAGAATGGAGGTGTGCGAAGTAACAAAATGGAGGTTTGTAAAGTCATAGAATGGAGATAAGTGAAGTCATATTTGAGGGGTGTGAAGTCGGAGAATGGAGGTGTGTGAAGTCACAGAATGGAGGTGGGTGAAGTCACAGAATGGAGGTGTTTGAAGTCATAGAATGGAGGTGTGTGAACTCAGAATGGAGGTTTGTGAAGTCACAGAACGGAGGTGTGTGAAGTCATAGAATGGAAGTGTGTGAAGTCATAGAATAGAGGTTTGTGAAGTCAGAATTGAGATGTGTGAAGTCACTGAATGGAGTTGTGTGAACTTAGAATGGAGGTGTGTGAAGTCACAGAATGGAGATTTGTGAAGTGATAGAATGGAGGTGTGTGAAGCCATAGAATGGATATTTCTGAAGTAAGAATGAAGGTGTGTGAAGTCATAGAATGGAGGTGTGTGAACTCATAGAATGGAGGTGTGTGAAGTCAAAGAATGGAGGTATGGGAAGTCAGAATGGAGGTGTGTGAAGTCATAGAATGGAGGTGTGTGAATTTAGAATGGAGGTGTGTGAAGTCATAGAATGGAGGTGTGTTAAATCAGATAATGGACTTTTGTGAAGTCACAGAATGGAGGTGTGTGAAGTCACACAATGGAGGTTTGTGAAGTCATAGAATGGAGTTATGTGAAGTCATATTTGAGGGGTGTGAAGTCGGAGAATGGAGGTGTGGGAAGTCACAGAATGGAGGTGGGTGAAGTCACAGAATGGAGGTGTTTGAAGTCATAGAATGGAGGTGTGTGAAAACACAGAATGGACGGGTATGAAGTCATAGAATGGAGGTGTGTGAAGTCACAGAATTGAGGTGTTTGAAGTAATATATTGGAGGTGTGTGAAATCAAAATGGATGTGTGAAGTCATAGAATGGAGGTGTGTGAAGTCATAGAATGGAGGTGTGTGAAGTCAAAGAATGGAGGTGTGTGAAGTCATAGAATAGAGGTGTGTGAAGTCACAGAATGCAGGTGTGTGAAGTCACGGAATGGACGTCTGTGAACTGAGAATGGAGGTGTGTGAAGTCACAGAATGGAGGTGTTTGAAGTCAACGAATGGACGTGTGTGAACTGAGAATTGAGGTGTGTGAAGTCACAGAATGGAGGTTTGCGAAGACATAGAATGGAGGTGTGTGAAGTCATAGAATGGATTTTTCTGAATTAAGAATGAAGGTGTGTGAAGTCATAGTATGGAGGTGTGTGAACTCATAGAATGGAGGTGTGTGAAGTCGTGCAATGGAGGTGTGTGAAGTCAAAGAATGGAGGTGTGTGAAGTCATAGAATGGATGTTTCTGAAGTAAGAATGAAGGTGTGTGAGGTCATAGAATGGAGGTGTGTGAACTCATAGAATGGAGGTTTGTGAAGTCAAAGGATGGAGGTGTGTGAATTCAGAATGCAGTTGTGTAGTCATAGATTGTAGGTTGCTGAAGTCATAGAAAGGAAGTGTGGGAAGTCATAGAATGGAGCAGTGTGAAGTCATAGAGTGCAGGTGAGTGAAGTCAGAGATTCGAGGTCTGTGAAGTCATAGAATGGAGGTGTGTGATGTCAGAATGGGGGTGTGCGAAGTCATAGAATAGAGGTGTGTGAAGTCAGAATGGAGGTGTGTAAAGTCATAGATGGAGTTGTGTGAAGTCTTAGTATGGAGATTTTTGAAATCATAGAATGGAGTTTTGTGAAGTCACAGAATGGAGCAGTGTGAATTCAGAATGGAAGTGTGTGAAGTCACAGTATGGAAGTGTGTGTAGTCAGATTGGAGGTGTGAAGTCATAGAATGGAGGTGGGTGAAATCATAGAAAGGAGGTGTGTGAAGTCATAGCATGGAGGAGTGTGAAGTCATAGAGTGGAGGTAAGTGAAGTCACAGATTCGAGGTCTGTGAAGTCATAGAATGGAGGTGTGTGAAGTCAGAATGGAGGTGTGTGAAGTCATAGAATGGAGTTGTGTGAACTCATAGAATGGAGTTGTGTGATGTCAAAATGGAAGTGTGTGAAGTCATAGAAAAGAGGTGTGGGAAGTCATAGAATGGAGGAGTGTGAAGTCAAAGAGTGCAGGTGAGTGAGGTCACAGATTCGAGGACTGTGAAGTCATAGAATGGAGGTGTGTGATGTCAGAATGGAGGTGTGTGAAGTCATACAATGGAGGTGTGTGAAGTCACAGAATGGAGGTGTGTGAAGTCATAGCATGGAGGTGTGTGAAGTCATATAATGGAGGTGTGTGAAGTCACAGAATGGAGGTGGGTGAAGTCACAGAATGGAGGTGTGTGAAGTCAGATTGGAGGTGTGAAGTCATAGAATGGAAGTGTGTGATGTCAGAATGGAGGTGTGCGAAGTCATAGAATAGAGGTGTGTGAAGTCAGAATGGAGGTGTGTGAAGTAATACATGGAGTTGTGTGAAGTCATAGTATGGAGGTGTGTGAAATCATAGAATGGAGTTTTGTGAAGTCACAGAATGGAGCTGTGTGAATTCAGAATGGAGGTGTGTGAAGTCATAGAATGGAGGTGTGTGAAATCAGAGAATGGACGTTTGTGAAGTCACAGAATGGAGGTGTGTGAAGTCACAGAATGGAGGTTTGTGAAGTCATAGAATGGAGGTATGTGAAGTCATATTTGAGGGGTGTGAAGTCGGAGAATGGAGGTGTGTGAAGTCACAGAATGGAGGTGGGTGAAGTCACAGAATGGAGGTGTCTGAACTCAGAATGGAGGTGTGTGAAGTCACAGAATGGAGGTGTGTGAAGTCATAGCATGGAGGTATATGAAATCATAGAATGGAAGTGTGTGAAGTCATGGAATGGAGGTGTGTGAAGTCATACAATGAAGGTGTGTGAAGTCATAGAATGGAGGTGTGTGAAGTCACCGAAGGGAGGTGTGTGAAGTCACATAATGGAGGTGTGTGAAGTTAAAATGGAGGTGCGTGACGTCATAAAATGGAGGTGAGTGAAGTCATAGAATGGAGGTGTGTGAAATCATAGAATGGACGTTTGTGAAGTCACAGAATGGAGGTGTGTGAAGTCACAGTTGGAGGTTTGTGAAGTCACAGAATGGAGGTGTGTGAAGTCATAGAATGGAGGTGTGTGAAATAACAGTATGGACGGGTATGAAGTCATAGAATTGAGGTGTGTGAAGTCACAATATTGAGGTGTTTGAGGTCATATATTGGAGGTGTGTGAAGTCAAAATGGATGTGTGTAAAGTCATAGATGGAGTTGTGTGAAGTCACAGTATGGAGGTTTTTGAAATCATAGAATGGAGTTTTGTTAAGTCACAGAATGGAGCAGTGTGAATTCAGAATGGAAGTGTGTGAAATCATAGTATGGAGGTGTGTGAAGTCAGAATGGAGGTGTGTGAACTCATAGAATGGAGGTGTGTGACGTCACAATGGAAGTGTGTGAAGTCATAGAATGGAGGTGTGTGAAGTCACAGAATGCAGGTGTGTGAAGTCATAGAATGGAGGTGTGTGAAGTCACAGAATGGAGGTGTGTGACGTCAAAGAATGGAGGTGTGTGAAGTCATAGAATGGAGCTGTGTGAAGTCAGAATTAAGGTGTGTGAAGTCAAAGAATGGAGGTGTGTGAAGTCATAGAATGGAGGTGTGTGAAGTCATAGAATGGAGGTGTGTGAAGTCAGAATGGAGGTTTGTGAAGTCACAGAATTGAGGTGTGTGAACATAGAATGGAGGTATGTGAAGTCAAAGAATGGAGGTGTGTGAAGTCATAGAATGGAGGTATGTGAAGTCATATAATGTATGTTTGTGAAGTAAGAATGAAAGTGTGTGAAGTCATAGAATGGAGGTGTGTGAACTCATAGAATGGAGGTGTGTGAAGTCACAGAATGGAGGTGTGTGAAGTCAGAATGGAGGTGTGAAGTTACAGAATGGAGGTGGGTGAAGTCATAGAAAGGAGGTGTGGGAAGTCATAGAATGGAGGAGTGTGAAGTCATAGAGTGGAGGTGAGTGAAGTCACAGATTCGAGGTCTTTGAAGTCCTAGAATGGAGGTGTGTGAAGTCAGAATGGAGGTGTGTGAAGTCATGGAATGGAGGTGTGTGAACGCATAGAATGGAGGTGTGTGATGTCACAAAATGGAGGTGTATGAAGTCAAAATGGAGGTGTGTGACGTCCTAAAATGAAGGTTTGTGAAGTCACAGAATTGAGGTGTGTGAACTCAGAATGGAGGTTTGCGAAGTCATAGAATGCAGGTGTGTGAAGTCATAGAATGGATGTTTATGAATTAAGAATGAAGGTGTGTGAAGTCATAGAATGGAGGTGTGTGAACTCAAGAATGGAAATGTGTGAAGTCGTGGAATGGAGGTGTGTGAGGTCAAAGAATGGAGGTGTGGAAGTCATAGAATGGATGTTTCTGAAGTAAGAATGAAGGTGTGTGAAGTCATAGAATGGAGGTGTGTGAAGTCACAGAATTGAGGTGTGTGAAGTCATATAATGGAGGTGTGTGAAGTCCCAGAATGGAGGTGTGTGAACTCAGAAAGGAGGTGTGAAGTCATAGAATGGAGGTGGGTGAAGTAATAGAAAGGAGGTGTGGGAAGTCATAGAATGGAGGAGTGCGAAGTCATAGAGGGGAGGTGAGAGAAGTCACAGATTTGAGGTCTGTGAAGTCATAGAATGGAGGTGTGTGAAGTCAGAATGGAGGTGTGTGAAGTCAAAGAATGGAGGTGTGTGAACACATAGAATTGAGGTGTGTGACGTCACAATGGAAGTATGTGAAGTCATAGAATGGAGGTGTGTGAAGTCACAGAATGGAGGTGTGTGAAGTCAAAATGGAGGTGTGTGACGTCCTAAAATGTAGGTGTGTGAAGCCATAGAATGGATATTTCTGAAGTAAGAATGAAGGTGTGTGAAGTCATAGAATGGAGGTGTGTGAACTCATAGAATGGAGGTGTGTGAAGTCAAAGAATGGAGGTATGGGAAGTCAGAATGGAGGTGTGTGAAGTCATAGAATGGAGGTGTGTGAATTTAGAATGGAGGTGTGTGAAGTCATAGAATGGAGGTGTGTTAAATCAGATAATGGACTTTTGTGAAGTCACAGAATGGAGGTGTGTGAAGTCACACAATGGAGGTTTGTGAAGTCATAGAATGGAGTTATGTGAAGTCATATTTGAGGTGTGTGAAGTCGGAGAATGGAGGTGTGGGAAGTCACAGAATGGAGGTGGGTGAAGTCACAGAATGGAGGTGTTTGAAGTCATAGAATGGAGGTGTGTGAAAACACAGAATGGACGGGTATGAAGTCATAGAATGGAGGTGTGTGAAGTCACAGAATTGAGGTGTTTGAAGTAATATATTGGAGGTGTGTGAAATCAAAATGGATGTGTGAAGTCATAGAATGGAGGTGTGTGAAGTCATAGAATGGAGGTGTGTGAAGTCAAAGAATGGAGGTGTGTGAAGTCATAGAATAGAGGTGTGTGAAGTCACAGAATGGAGGTGTGTGAAGTCACGGAATGGACGTCTGTGAACTGAGAATGGAGGTGTGTGAAGTCACAGAATGGAGGTGTTTGAAGTCAACGAATGGACGTGTGTGAACTGAGAATTGAGGTGTGTGAAGTCACAGAATGGAGGTTTGCGAAGACATAGAATGGAGGTGTGTGAAGTCATAGAATGGATTTTTCTGAATTAAGAATGAAGGTGTGTGAAGTCATAGTATGGAGGTGTGTGAACTCATAGAATGGAGGTGTGTGAAGTCGTGCAATGGAGGTGTGTGAAGTCAAAGAATGGAGGTGTGTGAAGTCATAGAATGGATGTTTCTGAAGTAAGAATGAAGGTGTGTGAGGTCATAGAATGGAGGTGTGTGAACTCATAGAATGGAGGTTTGTGAAGTCAAAGAATGGAGGTGTGTGAATTCAGAATGCAGTTGTGTAGTCATAGATTGTAGGTTGCTGAAGTCATAGAAAGGAAGTGTGGGAAGTCATAGAATGGAGCAGTGTGAAGTCATAGAGTGCAGGTGAGTGAAGTCAGAGATTCGAGGTCTGTGAAGTCATAGAATGGAGGTGTGTGATGTCAGAATGGGGGTGTGCGAAGTCATAGAATAGAGGTGTGTGAAGTCAGAATGGAGGTGTGTAAAGTCATAGATGGAGTTGTGTGAAGTCTTAGTATGGAGATTTTTGAAATCATAGAATGGAGTTTTGTGAAGTCACAGAATGGAGCAGTGTGAATTCAGAATGGAAGTGTGTGAAGTCACAGTATGGAAGTGTGTGTAGTCAGATTGGAGGTGTGAAGTCATAGAATGGAGGTGGGTGAAATCATAGAAAGGAGGTGTGTGAAGTCATAGCATGGAGGAGTGTGAAGTCATAGAGTGGAGGTAAGTGAAGTCACAGATTCGAGGTCTGTGAAGTCATAGAATGGAGGTGTGTGAAGTCAGAATGGAGGTGTGTGAAGTCATAGAATGGAGTTGTGTGAACTCATAGAATGGAGTTGTGTGATGTCAAAATGGAAGTGTGTGAAGTCATAGAAAAGAGGTGTGGGAAGTCATAGAATGGAGGAGTGTGAAGTCAAAGAGTGCAGGTGAGTGAGGTCACAGATTCGAGGACTGTGAAGTCATAGAATGGAGGTGTGTGATGTCAGAATGGAGGTGTGTGAAGTCATACAATGGAGGTGTGTGAAGTCATACAATGGAGGTGTGTGAAGTCATAGCATGGAGGTGTGTGAAGTCATATAATGGAGGTGTGTGAAGTCACAGAATGGAGGTGGGTGAAGTCACAGAATGGAGGTGTGTGAAGTCAGATTGGAGGTGTGAAGTCATAGAATGGAAGTGTGTGATGTCAGAATGGAGGTGTGCGAAGTCATAGAATAGAGGTGTGTGAAGTCAGAATGGAGGTGTGTGAAGTAATACATGGAGTTGTGTGAAGTCATAGTATGGAGGTGTGTGAAATCATAGAATGGAGTTTTGTGAAGTCACAGAATGGAGCTGTGTGAATTCAGAATGGAGGTGTGTGAAGTCATAGAATGGAGGTGTGTGAAATCAGAGAATGGACGTTTGTGAAGTCACAGAATGGAGGTGTGTGAAGTCACAGAATGGAGGTTTGTGAAGTCATAGAATGGAGGTATGTGAAGTCATATTTGAGGGGTGTGAAGTCGGAGAATGGAGGTGTGTGAAGTCACAGAATGGAGGTGGGTGAAGTCACAGAATGGAGGTGTCTGAACTCAGAATGGAGGTGTGTGAAGTCACAGAATGGAGGTGTGTGAAGTCATAGCATGGAGGTATATGAAATCATAGAATGGAAGTGTGTGAAGTCATGGAATGGAGGTGTGTGAAGTCATACAATGAAGGTGTGTGAAGTCATAGAATGGAGGTGTGTGAAGTCACCGAAGGGAGGTGTGTGAAGTCACATAATGGAGGTGTGTGAAGTTAAAATGGAGGTGCGTGACGTCATAAAATGGAGGTGAGTGAAGTCATAGAATGGAGGTGTGTGAAATCATAGAATGGACGTTTGTGAAGTCACAGAATGGAGGTGTGTGAAGTCACAGTTGGAGGTTTGTGAAGTCACAGAATGGAGGTGTGTGAAGTCATAGAATGGAGGTGTGTGAAATAACAGAATGGACGGGTATGAAGTCATAGAATTGAGGTGTGTGAAGTCACAATATTGAGGTGTTTGAGGTCATATATTGGAGGTGTGTGAAGTCAAAATGGATGTGTGTAAAGTCATAGATGGAGTTGTGTGAAGTCACAGTATGGAGGTTTTTGAAATCATAGAATGGAGTTTTGTTAAGTCACAGAATGGAGCAGTGTGAATTCAGAATGGAAGTGTGTGAAATCATAGTATGGAGGTGTGTGAAGTCAGAATGGAGGTGTGTGAACTCATAGAATGGAGGTGTGTGACGTCACAATGGAAGTGTGTGAAGTCATAGAATGGAGGTGTGTGAAGTCACAGAATGCAGGTGTGTGAAGTCATAGAATGGAGGTGTGTGAAGTCACAGAATGGAGGTGTGTGACGTCAAAGAATGGAGGTGTGTGAAGTCATAGAATGGAGCTGTGTGAAGTCAGAATTAAGGTGTGTGAAGTCAAAGAATGGAGGTGTGTGAAGTCATAGAATGGAGGTGTGTGAAGTCATAGAATGGAGGTGTGTGAAGTCAGAATGGAGGTTTGTGAAGTCACAGAATTGAGGTGTGTGAACATAGAATGGAGGTATGTGAAGTCAAAGAATGGAGGTGTGTGAAGTCATAGAATGGAGGTATGTGAAGTCATATAATGTATGTTTGTGAAGAAAGAATGAAAGTGTGTGAAGTCATAGAATGGAGGTGTGTGAACTCATAGAATGGAGGTGTGTGAAGTCACAGAATGGAGGTGTGTGAAGTCAGAATGGAGGTGTGAAGTTACAGAATGGAGGTGGGTGAAGTCATAGAAAGGAGGTGTGGGAAGTCATAGAATGGAGGAGTGTGAAGTCATAGAGTGGAGGTGAGTGAAGTCACAGATTCGAGGTCTTTGAAGTCCTAGAATGGAGGTGTGTGAAGTCAGAATGGAGGTGTGTGAAGTCATGGAATGGAGGTGTGTGAACGCATAGAATGGAGGTGTGTGATGTCACAAAATGGAGGTGTATGAGGTCAAAATGGAGGTGTGTGACGTCCTAAAATGAAGGTTTGTGAAGTCACAGAATTGAGGTGTGTGAACTCAGAATGGAGGTTTGCGAAGTCATAGAATGCAGGTGTGTGAAGTCATAGAATGGATGTTTATGAATTAAGAATGAAGGTGTGTGAAGTCATAGAATGGAGGTGTGTGAACTCAAGAATGGAAATGTGTGAAGTCGTGGAATGGAGGTGTGTGAGGTCAAAGAATGGAGGTGTGGAAGTCATAGAATGGATGTTTCTGAAGTAAGAATGAAGGTGTGTGAAGTCATAGAATGGAGGTGTGTGAAGTCACAGAATTGAGGTGTGTGAAGTCATATAATGGAGGTGTGTGAAGTCCCAGAATGGAGGTGTGTGAACTCAGAAAGGAGGTGTGAAGTCATAGAATGGAGGTGGGTGAAGTAATAGAAAGGAGGTGTGGGAAGTCATAGAATGGAGGAGTGCGAAGTCATAGAGGGGAGGTGAGAGAAGTCACAGATTTGAGGTCTGTGAAGTCATAGAATGGAGGTGTGTGAAGTCAGAATGGAGGTGTGTGAAGTCAAAGAATGGAGGTGTGTGAACACATAGAATTGAGGTGTGTGACGTCACAATGGAAGTATGTGAAGTCATAGAATGGAGGTGTGTGAAGTCACAGAATGGAGGTGTGTGAAGTCAAAATGGAGGTGTGTGACGTCCTAAAATGTAGGTGTGTGAAGTCATAGAATGGAGGTGTGTAAAATCTTAGAATGGAGGTTTGTGAAGTCACAGAATGGAGGTGTGTGAACAAAGAATGGAGGTGTGTGAAGTCACAGAATGGAGGTGTGTGAAGTCATAGCATGGAGGTATGTGAAATCATAGAATGGAAGTCTGTGAACTCATAGAATGGAGGTGTGTGAGGTCATACAATGAATGTGTGTGAAGTCACAGAATGGAGGTGTGTGAAGTCACCGAAGGGAGGTGAGTGAAATCACATAATGGAGGTGTGTGAAGTTAAAATGTAGGTGCGTGACGTCATAAAATGGACGTGTGTGAAGTCATAGCATGGAGGTGTGTGAAATCATAGAATGGACGTTTGTGAAGTCACAGAATGGAGGTGTGTGAAGTCACAGAATGAAGGTTTGTGAAGTCACAGAATGGAGGTGTGTGAAGTCATAGAATGGAGGTGTGTGAAATAACAGAATGGACGGGTATGAAGTCATAGAATGCAGGTGTGTAAAGTCACAGAATTGAGGAGTTTGAAGTCATATATTGGAGGTGTGTGAAGTCAGAATGGATGTGAGAAGTCATAGAATGGAGGTTTGTGAAGTGACAGAATTGAGGTGTTTGAAGTCATATATTAGAGGTGTGTGAAGTTAAAATGGATGTGTGAAGTCATAGAATGGAGGTGTGTGAAGTCATAAAATGGAGGTGTGTGAAGTCATAGAATGGAGGTGTGTGAAGTCATAGAATGGAGGTTTGTGAAGTCACAGAATGGAGGTGTGTGAAGTCATAGAATGGAGTTTGGTGAAGTCAGAATGGAGGTGTGTGAAATCACAGAATGGAGGTGTGTGAACTAAGAATGGAGGTGTGTGAAGTCACAGAATGGAGGTTTGTGAAGTCATAGAATGGAGGTGTGTGAAGTCATAGAATGGATGTTTATGAATTAAGAATGAAGGTGTGTGAAGTCATAGAATGGAGGTGTGTGAACTCATAGAATGGAGGTGTGTGAAGTCACAGAATGGAGGTGTGTGAAGTCACAGAATGGAGGTGTGTGAAGTCAGAATGGAGGTGTGTGAAGACATACAATGAAGGTGGGTGAAGTCATAGAAAGGAGGTGTGGGAAGTCATAGAATGGAGGAGTGTGAAGTCATAGAGTGCAGGTGAGTGAAGTCACAGTTTCGAGGTCTGTGAAGTCATAGAATGGAGGTGTGTGATGTCAGAATGGGGGTGTGCGAAGTCGCAGAATAGAGGTGTGTGAAGTCAGAATGGAGGTGTGTGAAGTCTTAGATGGAGTTGTGTGAAGTCATAGTATGGAGGTGTTTGAAACCATAGAATGGAGTTTTGTAAAGTCACAGAATGGAGCTGTGTGAATTCAGAATGGAAGTGTGTGAAGTCATAGAATGGAGGTGTGTGAAGTCAGAATGGAGGTGTGTGAACTCATAGAATGGAGGTGTGTGACGTCACAATGGAAGTGTGTGAAGTCATAGAATGGAGTTGTGTGACGTCACAGAATGGAGGTGTGTGAACTCATAGAATGGCGGTGTGTGACGTCACAATGGAAGTGTGTGAAGTCATAGAATGCAGGTGTGTGAAGTCACAGAATGGAGGAGTGTGAAGTCATAGAGTGCAGGTGAGTGAAGTCACAGTTTCGAGGTCTGTGAAGTCATAGAATGGAGGTGTGTGATGTCAGAATGGAGGTGTGTGAACTCACAGAATGGAGGTGTGTGAAGTCAGAATGGAGGTGTGTGAACTCATAGAATGGCGGTGTGTGACGTCACAATGGAAGTGTGTGAAGTCATAGAATGCAGGTGTGTGAAGTCACAGAATGGAGGTGTGTGAAGTCATAGAATGGAGGTGTGTGAAGTCACAGAATGGAGGTGTGTGACGTCAAAGAATGGAGGTGTGTGAAGTCATAGAATGGAGCTGTGTGAAGTCAGAATTTAGGTGTGTGAAGTCAAAGAATGGAGGTGTGTGAAGTCATAGAATTTAGGTGTGTGAAGTCATAGAATGGAGGTGTGTGAAATCAGAATGGAGGTTTGTGAAGTCACAGAATTGAGGTGTGTGAACATAGAATGGAGGTGTGTGAAGTCAAAGAATGGAGGTGTGTGAAGTCATAGAAATGAGGTATGTAAAGTCATATAATGTATGTTTGTGAAGTAAGAATGAAGGTGTGTGAAGTCATAGAATGGAGGTGTGTGAAGTCAGAGAATGGAGGTGTGTGAAGGTATAGAATGGAGGTGTGTGAAGTCATAGAATGGAGGTGTGTGAATCATATAATGGAGGTGTGTGAAGTCACAGCATGGAGGTGTGTGAAGTCAGAATGGAGGTGTGAAGTCATGGAATGGAGGTGGGTGAAGTCATAGAAAGGAGGTGTGGGAAGTCATAGAATGGAGGAGTGTGAAGTCATAGAGTGGAGGTGAGTGAAGTCATAGATTCGAGGTCTGTGAAGTCCTAGAATGGAGGGGTGTGAAGTCAGAATGGAGGTGTGTGAAGTCATAGAATGGAGGTGTGTGAACTCATATAATGGAGGTGTGTGACGTCACAATGGAAGTGTGTGAAGTCATAGAATGAAGGTGTGTGATGTCACAGAATGGAGGAGTATGAAGTCAAAATGGAGGTGTGTGACGTCATAGAATGGAAGTGTGTGAAGTCATAGAATGGAGTTGGGTGAAGTCAGAATGTAGGTGTGTGAAGTCACCGAATGGAGGTGTGTGAACTCAGAATGGAGGTGTGTGACGTCACAATGGAAGTGTGTGAAGTCATAGAATGGAGGTGTGTGAAGTCATAGAATGGAGGTGTGTGAAGTCAAAATGGAGGTGTGTGACGTCCTAAAATGTAGGTGTGTGAAGCCATAGAATGGATATTTCTGAAGTAAGAATGAAGGTGTGTGAAGTCATAGAATGGAGGTGTGTGAACTCATAGAATGGAGGTGTGTGAAGTCAAAGAATGGAGGTATGGGAAGTCAGAATGGAGGTGTGTGAAGTCATAGAATGGAGGTGTGTGAATTTAGAATGGAGGTGTGTGAAGTCATAGAATGGAGGTGTGTTAAATCAGATAATGGACTTTTGTGAAGTCACAGAATGGAGGTGTGTGAAGTCACACAATGGAGGTTTGTGAAGTCATAGAATGGAGTTATGTGAAGTCATATTTGAGGGGTGTGAAGTCGGAGAATGGAGGTGTGGGAAGTCACAGAATGGAGGTGGGTGAAGTCACAGAATGGAGGTGTTTGAAGTCATAGAATGGAGGTGTGTGAAAACACAGAATGGACGGGTATGAAGTCATAGAATGGAGGTGTGTGAAGTCACAGAATTGAGGTGTTTGAAGTAATATATTGGAGGTGTGTGAAATCAAAATGGATGTGTGAAGTCATAGAATGGAGGTGTGTGAAGTCATAGAATGGAGGTGTGTGAAGTCAAAGAATGGAGGTGTGTGAAGTCATAGAATAGAGGTGTGTGAAGTCACAGAATGGAGGTGTGTGAAGTCACGGAATGGACGTCTGTGAACTGAGAATGGAGGTGTGTGAAGTCACAGAATGGAGGTGTTTGAAGTCAACGAATGGACGTGTGTGAACTGAGAATTGAGGTGTGTGAAGTCACAGAATGGAGGTTTGCGAAGACATAGAATGGAGGTGTGTGAAGTCATAGAATGGATTTTTCTGAATTAAGAATGAAGGTGTGTGAAGTCATAGTATGGAGGTGTGTGAACTCATAGAATGGAGGTGTGTGAAGTCGTGCAATGGAGGTGTGTGAAGTCAAAGAATGGAGGTGTGTGAAGTCATAGAATGGATGTTTCTGAAGTAAGAATGAAGGTGTGTGAGGTCATAGAATGGAGGTGTGTGAACTCATAGAATGGAGGTTTGTGAAGTCAAAGAATGGAGGTGTGTGAATTCAGAATGCAGTTGTGTAGTCATAGATTGTAGGTTGCTGAAGTCATAGAAAGGAAGTGTGGGAAGTCATAGAATGGAGCAGTGTGAAGTCATAGAGTGCAGGTGAGTGAAGTCAGAGATTCGAGGTCTGTGAAGTCATAGAATGGAGGTGTGTGATGTCAGAATGGGGGTGTGCGAAGTCATAGAATAGAGGTGTGTGAAGTCAGAATGGAGGTGTGTAAAGTCATAGATGGAGTTGTGTGAAGTCTTAGTATGGAGATTTTTGAAATCATAGAATGGAGTTTTGTGAAGTCACAGAATGGAGCAGTGTGAATTCAGAATGGAAGTGTGTGAAGTCACAGTATGGAAGTGTGTGTAGTCAGATTGGAGGTGTGAAGTCATAGAATGGAGGTGGGTGAAATCATAGAAAGGAGGTGTGTGAAGTCATAGCATGGAGGAGTGTGAAGTCATAGAGTGGAGGTAAGTGAAGTCACAGATTCGAGGTCTGTGAAGTCATAGAATGGAGGTGTGTGAAGTCAGAATGGAGGTGTGTGAAGTCATAGAATGGAGTTGTGTGAACTCATAGAATGGAGTTGTGTGATGTCAAAATGGAAGTGTGTGAAGTCATAGAAAAGAGGTGTGGGAAGTCATAGAATGGAGGAGTGTGAAGTCAAAGAGTGCAGGTGAGTGAGGTCACAGATTCGAGGACTGTGAAGTCATAGAATGGAGGTGTGTGATGTCAGAATGGAGGTGTGTGAAGTCATACAATGGAGGTGTGTGAAGTCATACAATGGAGGTGTGTGAAGTCATAGCATGGAGGTGTGTGAAGTCATATAATGGAGGTGTGTGAAGTCACAGAATGGAGGTGGGTGAAGTCACAGAATGGAGGTGTGTGAAGTCAGATTGGAGGTGTGAAGTCATAGAATGGAAGTGTGTGATGTCAGAATGGAGGTGTGCGAAGTCATAGAATAGAGGTGTGTGAAGTCAGAATGGAGGTGTGTGAAGTAATACATGGAGTTGTGTGAAGTCATAGTATGGAGGTGTGTGAAAACATAGAATGGAGTTTTGTGAAGTCACAGAATGGAGCTGTGTGAATTCAGAATGGAGGTGTGTGAAGTCATAGAATGGAGGTGTGTGAAATCAGAGAATGGACGTTTGTGAAGTCACAGAATGGAGGTGTGTGAAGTCACAGAATGGAGGTTTGTGAAGTCATAGAATGGAGGTATGTGAAGTCATATTTGAGGGGTGTGAAGTCGGAGAATGGAGGTGTGTGAAGTCACAGAATGGAGGTGGGTGAAGTCACAGAATGGAGGTGTCTGAACTCAGAATGGAGGTGTGTGAAGTCACAGAATGGAGGTGTGTGAAGTCATAGCATGGAGGTATATGAAATCATAGAATGGAAGTGTGTGAAGTCATGGAATGGAGGTGTGTGAAGTCATACAATGAAGGTGTGTGAAGTCATAGAATGGAGGTGTGTGAAGTCACCGAAGGGAGGTGTGTGAAGTCACATAATGGAGGTGTGTGAAGTTAAAATGGAGGTGCGTGACGTCATAAAATGGAGGTGAGTGAAGTCATAGAATGGAGGTGTGTGAAATCATAGAATGGACGTTTGTGAAGTCACAGAATGGAGGTGTGTGAAGTCACAGTTGGAGGTTTGTGAAGTCACAGAATGGAGGTGTGTGAAGTCATAGAATGGAGGTGTGTGAAATAACAGAATGGACGGGTATGAAGTCATAGAATTGAGGTGTGTGAAGTCACAATATTGAGGTGTTTGAGGTCATATATTGGAGGTGTGTGAAGTCAAAATGGATGTGTGTAAAGTCATAGATGGAGTTGTGTGAAGTCACAGTATGGAGGTTTTTGAAATCATAGAATGGAGTTTTGTTAAGTCACAGAATGGAGCAGTGTGAATTCAGAATGGAAGTGTGTGAAATCATAGTATGGAGGTGTGTGAAGTCAGAATGGAGGTGTGTGAACTCATAGAATGGAGGTGTGTGACGTCACAATGGAAGTGTGTGAAGTCATAGAATGGAGGTGTGTGAAGTCACAGAATGCAGGTGTGTGAAGTCATAGAATGGAGGTGTGTGAAGTCACAGAATGGAGGTGTGTGACGTCAAAGAATGGAGGTGTGTGAAGTCATAGAATGGAGCTGTGTGAAGTCAGAATTAAGGTGTGTGAAGTCAAAGAATGGAGGTGTGTGAAGTCATAGAATGGAGGTGTGTGAAGTCATAGAATGGAGGTGTGTGAAGTCAGAATGGAGGTTTGTGAAGTCACAGAATTGAGGTGTGTGAACATAGAATGGAGGTATGTGAAGTCAAAGAATGGAGGTGTGTGAAGTCATAGAATGGAGGTATGTGAAGTCATATAATGTATGTTTGTGAAGTAAGAATGAAAGTGTGTGAAGTCATAGAATGGAGGTGTGTGAACTCATAGAATGGAGGTGTGTGAAGTCACAGAATGGAGGTGTGTGAAGTCAGAATGGAGGTGTGAAGTTACAGAATGGAGGTGGGTGAAGTCATAGAAAGGAGGTGTGGGAAGTCATAGAATGGAGGAGTGTGAAGTCATAGAGTGGAGGTGAGTGAAGTCACAGATTCGAGGTCTTTGAAGTCCTAGAATGGAGGTGTGTGAAGTCAGAATGGAGGTGTGTGAAGTCATGGAATGGAGGTGTGTGAACGCATAGAATGGAGGTGTGTGATGTCACAAAATGGAGGTGTATGAGGTCAAAATGGAGGTGTGTGACGTCCTAAAATGAAGGTTTGTGAAGTCACAGAATTGAGGTGTGTGAACTCAGAATGGAGGTTTGCGAAGTCATAGAATGCAGGTGTGTGAAGTCATAGAATGGATGTTTATGAATTAAGAATGAAGGTGTGTGAAGTCATAGAATGGAGGTGTGTGAACTCAAGAATGGAAATGTGTGAAGTCGTGGAATGGAGGTGTGTGAGGTCAAAGAATGGAGGTGTGGAAGTCATAGAATGGATGTTTCTGAAGTAAGAATGAAGGTGTGTGAAGTCATAGAATGGAGGTGTGTGAAGTCACAGAATTGAGGTGTGTGAAGTCATATAATGGAGGTGTGTGAAGTCCCAGAATGGAGGTGTGTGAACTCAGAAAGGAGGTGTGAAGTCATAGAATGGAGGTGGGTGAAGTAATAGAAAGGAGGTGTGGGAAGTCATAGAATGGAGGAGTGCGAAGTCATAGAGGGGAGGTGAGAGAAGTCACAGATTTGAGGTCTGTGAAGTCATAGAATGGAGGTGTGTGAAGTCAGAATGGAGGTGTGTGAAGTCAAAGAATGGAGGTGTGTGAACACATAGAATTGAGGTGTGTGACGTCACAATGGAAGTATGTGAAGTCATAGAATGGAGGTGTGTGAAGTCACAGAATGGAGGTGTGTGAAGTCAAAATGGAGGTGTGTGACGTCCTAAAATGTAGGTGTGTGAAGTCATAGAATGGAGGTGTGTAAAATCTTAGAATGGAGGTTTGTGAAGTCACAGAATGGAGGTGTGTGAACAAAGAATGGAGGTGTGTGAAGTCACAGAATGGAGGTGTGTGAAGTCATAGCATGGAGGTATGTGAAATCATAGAATGGAAGTCTGTGAACTCATAGAATGGAGGTGTGTGAGGTCATACAATGAATGTGTGTGAAGTCACAGAATGGAGGTGTGTGAAGTCACCGAAGGGAGGTGAGTGAAATCACATAATGGAGGTGTGTGAAGTTAAAATGTAGGTGCGTGACGTCATAAAATGGACGTGTGTGAAGTCATAGCATGGAGGTGTGTGAAATCATATAATGGACGTTTGTGAAGTCACAGAATGGAGGTGTGTGAAGTCACAGAATGAAGGTTTGTGAAGTCACAGAATGGAGGTTTGTGAAGTCATAGAATGGAGGTGTGTGAAATAACAGAATGGACGGGTATGAAGTCATAGAATGCAGGTGTGTAAAGTCACAGAATTGAGGAGTTTGAAGTCATATATTGGAGGTGTGTGAAGTCAGAATGGATGTGAGAAGTCATAGAATGGAGGTTTGTGAAGTGACAGAATTGAGGTGTTTGAAGTCATATATTAGAGGTGTGTGAAGTTAAAATGGATGTGTGAAGTCATAGAATGGAGGTGTGTGAAGTCATAAAATGGAGGTGTGTGAAGTCATAGAATGGAGGTGTGTGAAGTCATAGAATGGAGGTTTGTGAAGTCACAGAATGGAGGTGTGTGAAGTCATAGAATGGAGTTTGGTGAAGTCAGAATGGAGGTGTGTGAAATCACAGAATGGAGGTGTGTGAACTAAGAATGGAGGTGTGTGAAGTCACAGAATGGAGGTTTGTGAAGTCATAGAATGGAGGTGTGTGAAGTCATAGAATGGATGTTTATGAATTAAGAATGAAGGTGTGTGAAGTCATAGAATGGAGGTGTGTGAACTCATAGAATGGAGGTGTGTGAAGTCACAGAATGGAGGTGTGTGAAGTCACAGAATGGAGGTGTGTGAAGTCAGAATGGAGGTGTGTGAAGACATACAATGAAGGTGGGTGAAGTCATAGAAAGGAGGTGTGGGAAGTCATAGAATGGAGGAGTGTGAAGTCATAGAGTGCAGGTGAGTGAAGTCACAGTTTCGAGGTCTGTGAAGTCATAGAATGGAGGTGTGTGATGTCAGAATGGGGGTGTGCGAAGTCGCAGAATAGAGGTGTGTGAAGTCAGAATCTAGGTGTGTGAAGTCTTAGATGGAGTTGTGTGAAGTCATAGTATGGAGGTGTTTGAAACCATAGAATGGAGTTTTGTAAAGTCACAGAATGGAGCTGTGTGAATTCAGAATGGAAGTGTGTGAAGTCATAGAATGGAGGTGTGTGAAGTCAGAATGGAGGTGTGTGAACTCATAGAATGGAGGTGTGTGACGTCACAATGGAAGTGTGTGAAGTCATAGAATGGAGTTGTGTGACGTCACAGAATGGAGGTGTGTGAACTCATAGAATGGCGGTGTGTGACGTCACAATGGAAGTGTGTGAAGTCATAGAATGCAGGTGTGTGAAGTCACAGAATGGAGGAGTGTGAAGTCATAGAGTGCAGGTGAGTGAAGTCACAGTTTCGAGGTCTGTGAAGTCATAGAATGGAGGTGTGTGATGTCAGAATGGAGGTGTGTGAACTCACAGAATGGAGGTGTGTGAAGTCAGAATGGAGGTGTGTGAACTCATAGAATGGCGGTGTGTGACGTCACAATGGAAGTGTGTGAAGTCATAGAATGCAGGTGTGTGAAGTCACAGAATGGAGGTGTGTGAAGTCATAGAATGGAGGTGTGTGAAGTCACAGAATGGAGGTGTGTGACGTCAAAGAATGGAGGTGTGTGAAGTCATAGAATGGAGCTGTGTGAAGTCAGAATTTAGGTGTGTGAAGTCAAAGAATGGAGGTGTGTGAAGTCATAGAATTTAGGTGTGTGAAGTCATAGAATGGAGGTGTGTGAAATCAGAATGGAGGTTTGTGAAGTCACAGAATTGAGGTGTGTGAACATAGAATGGAGGTGTGTGAAGTCAAAGAATGGAGGTGTGTGAAGTCATAGAAATGAGGTATGTAAAGTCATATAATGTATGTTTGTGAAGTAAGAATGAAGGTGTGTGAAGTCATAGAATGGAGGTGTGTGAAGTCAGAGAATGGAGGTGTGTGAAGGTATAGAATGGAGGTGTGTGAAGTCATAGAATGGAGGTGTGTGAATCATATAATGGAGGTGTGTGAAGTCACAGCATGGAGGTGTGTGAAGTCAGAATGGAGGTGTGAAGTCATGGAATGGAGGTGGGTGAAGTCATAGAAAGGAGGTGTGGGAAGTCATAGAATGGAGGAGTGTGAAGTCATAGAGTGGAGGTGAGTGAAGTCATAGATTCGAGGTCTGTGAAGTCCTAGAATGGAGGGGTGTGAAGTCAGAATGGAGGTGTGTGAAGTCATAGAATGGAGGTGTGTGAACTCATATAATGGAGGTGTGTGACGTCACAATGGAAGTGTGTGAAGTCATAGAATGAAGGTGTGTGATGTCACAGAATGGAGGAGTATGAAGTCAAAATGGAGGTGTGTGACGTCATAGAATGGAAGTGTGTGAAGACATAGAATGGAGTTGGGTGAAGTCAGAATGTAGGTGTGTGAAGTCACCGAATGGAGGTGTGTGAACTCAGAATGGAGGTGTGTGACGTCACAATGGAAGTGTGTGAAGTCATAGAATGGAGGTGTGTGAAGTCATAGAATGGAGGTGTGTGAAGTCAAAATGGATGTGTGAAGTCATAGAATGTAGGTGTGTGAAGTCATAGAATGGAGGTGTGTGAAGTCATAGAATGAAGTTGTGTGAATTCATAGAATGGAGGTGTGTGAAGTCACAGAATGGAGGTGTTTGAAGTCACAGAATGGAGGTGTGTGAACTCAGAATGGAGGTTTGTGAAGTCACAGAATGGAGGTGTGTGAAGTCATAGAATGGAAGTGTGTGAAGTCATAGAATGGAGGTTTGTGAAGTCAGAATGGAGATGTGTGAAGTCACTGAATGGAGTTGTGTGAACTCAGAATGGAGGTGTGTGAAGTCACAGAATGGAGATTTGTGAAGTGATAGAATGGAGGTGTGTGAAGACATAGAATGGATATTTCTGAAGTAAGAATGAAGGTGTGTGAAGTCACAGAATGGAGGTGTGTGAACTCATAGAATGGAGGTGTGTGAAGTCACAGAATGCAGGTGTGGGAAGTCAGAATGGTGGTGTGTGAAGTCATAGAATGGAGGTGTGTGAATTCAGAATGTAGGTGTGTGAAGTCATAGTATGGAGGTGTGTGAAATCATAGAATGGAGTTTTGTGAAGTCACAGAATGGAGCTGTGTGAATTCAGAATGGAGGTGTGTGAAGTCATACAATGGAGGTGTGTGAAATCAGAGAATGGACTTTTGTGAAGTCACAGAATGGAGGTGTGCGAAGTAACAAAATGGAGGTTTGTAAAGTCATAGAATGGAGATAAGTGAAGTCATATTTGAGGGGTGTGAAGTCGGAGAATGGAGGTGTGTGAAGTCACAGAATGGAGGTGGGTGAAGTCACAGAATGGAGGTGTTTGAAGTCATAGAATGGAGGTGTGTGAACTCAGAATGGAGGTTTGTGAAGTCACAGAACGGAGGTGTGTGAAGTCATAGAATGGAAGTGTGTGAAGTCATAGAATAGAGGTTTGTGAAGTAAGAATTGAGATGTGTGAAGTCACTGAATGGAGTTGTGTGAACTTAGAATGGAGGTGTGTGAAGTCACAGAATGGAGATTTGTGAAGTGATAGAATGGAGGTGTGTGAAGCCATAGAATGGATATTTCTGAAGTAAGAATGAAGGTGTGTGAAGTCATAGAATGGAGGTGTGTGAACTCATAGAATGGAGGTGTGTGAAGTCACAGAATGGAGGTATGGGAAGTCAGAATGGAGGTGTGTGAAGTCATAGAATGGAGGTGTGTGAATTTAGAATGGAGGTGTGTGAAGTCATAGAATGGAGGTGTGTTAAATCAGATAATGGACTTTTGTGAAGTCACAGAATGGAGGTGTGTGAAGTCACACAATGGAGGTTTGTGAAGTCATAGAATGGAGTTATGTGAAGTCATATTTGAGGGGTGTGAATTCGGAGAATGGAGGTGTGGGAAGTCACAGAATGGAGGTGGGTGAAGTCACAGAATTGAGGTGTTTGAAGTCATAGAATGGAGGTGTGTGAAAACACAGAATGGACGGGTATGAAGTCATAGAATGGAGGTGTGTGAAGTCACAGAATTGAGGTGTTTGAAGTAATATATTGGAGGTGTGTGAAATCAAAATGGATGTGTGAAGTCATAGAATGGAGGTGTGTGAAGTCATAGAATGGAGGTGTGTGAAGTCAAAGAATGGAGGTGTGTGAAGTCATAGAATAGAGGTGTGTGAAGTCACAGAATGGAGGTGTGTGAAGTCACCGAATGGACGTGTGTGAACTGAGAATGGAGGTGTGTGAAGTCACAGAATGGAGGTGTGGGAAGTCAGAATGGAGGTGTGTGAAGTCATAGAATGGAGGTGTGTGAATTCAGAATGTAGGTGTGTGAAGTCATAGTATGGAGGTGTGTGAAATCATAGAATGGAGCTTTGTGAAGTCACAGAATGGAGCTGTGTGAATTCAGAATGGAGGTGTGTGAAGTCATAGAATGGAGGTGTGTGAAATCAGAGAATGGACTTTTGTGAAGTCACAGAATGGAGGTGTGCGAAGTAACAAAATGGAGGTTTGTAAAGTCATAGAATGGAGATAAGTGAAGTCATATTTGAGGGGTGTGAAGTCGGAGAATGGAGGTGTGTGAAGTCACAGAATGGAGGTGGGTGAAGTCACAGAATGGAGGTGTTTGAAGTCATAGAATGGAGGTGTGTGAACTCAGAATGGAAGTGTGTGAAGTCACAGAATGGAGGTGTGTGAAGTCATAGCATGGAAGTATGTGAAATCATAGAATGGAAGTATGTGAAGTCATGGAATGGAGGTGTGTGAAGTCATACAATGAAGGTGTGTGAAGTCACAGAATGGAGGTGTGTGAAGTCATAGAATGGATATTTCTGAAGTATGAATGAAGGTGTGTGAAGTCATAGAATGGAGGTGTGTGAACTCATAGAATGGAGGTGTGTGAAGTCAAAGAATGGAGGTGTGTGAAGTCATAGAATGGAAGTGTGTGAAGTCATAGAATGGAGGTTTGTGAAGTCAGAATGGAGATGTGTGAAGTCACTGAATGGAGTTGTGTGAACTCAGAATGGAGGTGTGTGAAGTCACAGAATGGAGATTTGTGAAGTGACAGAATGGAGGTGTGTGAAGACATAGAATGGATATTTCTGAAGTATGAATGAAGGTGTGTGAAGTCATAGAATGGAGGTGTGTGAACTCATAGAATGGAGGTGTGTGAAGTCAAAGAATGGAGGTGTGTGAAGTCATAGAATGGAAGTGTGTGAAGTCATAGAATGGAGGTTTGTGAAGTCAGAATGGAGATGTGTGAAGTCACTGAATGGAGTTGTGTGAACTCAGAATGGAGGTGTGTGAAGTCACAGAATGGAGATTTGTGAAGTGACAGAATGGAGGTGTGTGAAGACATAGAATGGATATTTCTGAAGTAAATATGAAGGTGTGTGAAGTCATAGAATGGAGGTGTGTGAACTCATAGAATGGAGGTGTGTGAAGTCACAGAATGGAGGTGTGTGAAGTCACAGAATGGAGGTTTGTGAAGTCATAGAATGGAGGTATGTGAAGTCATATTTGAGGGGTGTGAAGTCGGAGAATGGAGGTGTGTGAAGTCACAGAATGGAGGTGGGTGAAGTCACAGAATGGAGGTGTCTGAACTCAGATTGGAGGTGTGTGAAGTCACAGAATGGAGGTGTGTGAAGTCATAGCATGGAGGTATATGAAATCATAGAATGGAAGTATGTGAAGTCATGGAATGGAGGTGTGTGAAGTCATACAATGAAGGTGTGTGAAGTCACAGAATGGAGGTGTGTGAAGTCAGATTGGAGGTGTGAAGTCATAGAATGGAGGTGGGTGAAATCATAGAAAGGAGGTGTGTGAAGTCATAGAATGGAGGTGTGTGATGTCATAGAATGGAGGTGTGTGAAATCATAGAATGGACGTTTGTGAAGTCACAGAATGGAGGTGTGTGAAGTCATAGCATGGAGGTATGTGAAATCATAGAATAGAAGTGTGTGAAGTCATGGAATGGAGGTGTGT
Source organism: Megascapheus bottae (assembly GCA_024803745.1). Classification (NCBI taxonomy): domain Eukaryota; kingdom Metazoa; phylum Chordata; class Mammalia; order Rodentia; family Geomyidae; genus Megascapheus; species Megascapheus bottae. The sequence goes on along the minus strand of JANJXV010000848.1, from coordinate 142,897 downwards.
GAAGTCATACAATGAAGGTGTGTGAAGTCATAGAATGGAGGTGTGTGAAGTCACCGAAGGGAGGTGTGTGAAGTCACATAATGGAGGTGTGTGAAGTTAAAATGGAGGTGCGTGACGTCATAAAATGGAGGTGAGTGAAGTCATAGAATGGAGGTGTGTGAAATCATAGAATGGACGTTTGTGAAGTCACAGAATGGAGGTGTGTGAAGTCACAGAATGGAGGTGTGTGAAGTCACAGAATGGAGGTTTGTGAAGTCACAGAATGGAGGTGTGTGAAGTCATAGAATGGAGGTGTGTGAAATAACAGAATGGACGGGTATGAAGTCATAGAATTGAGGTGTGTGAAGTCACAATATTGAGGTGTTTGAAGTCATATATTGGAGGTGTGTGAAGTCAAAATGGATGTGTGAAGTTATAGAATGGAGGTGTGTGAAGTCACAGAATTGAGATGTTTGAAGTCATATATTGGAGGTGTGTGAAGTCAAAATGGATGTGTGAAGTCATAGAATGTAGGTGTGTGAAGTCATAGAATGGAGGTGTGTGAAGTCATAGAATGAAGTTGTGTGAATTCATAGAATGGAGGTGTGTGAAGTCACAGAATGGAGGTGTTTGAAGTCACAGAATGGAGGTGTGTGAACTCAGAATGGAGGTTTGTGAAGTCACAGAATGGAGGTGTGTGAAGTCATAGAATGGAGTTTGGTGAAGTCAGAATGGAGGTGTGTGAAATCACAGAATGGAGGTGTGTGAACTAAGAATGGAGGTGTGTGAAGTCACAGAATGGAGGTTTGTGAAGTCATAGAATGGAGGTGTGTGAAGTCATAGAATGGATGTTTATGAATTAAGAATGAAGGTGTGTGAAGTCATAGAATGGAGGTGTGTGAACTCATAGAATGGAGGTGTGTGAAGTCACAGAATGGAGGTGTGTGAAGTCACAGAATGGAGGTGTGTGAAGTCAGAATGGAGGTGTGTGAAGACATACAATGAAGGTGGGTGAAGTCATAGAAAGGAGGTGTGGGAAGTCATAGAATGGAGGAGTGTGAAGTCATAGAGTGCAGGTGAGTGAAGTCACAGTTTCGAGGTCTGTGAAGTCATAGAATGGAGGTGTGTGATGTCAGAATGGGGGTGTGCGAAGTCGCAGAATAGAGGTGTGTGAAGTCAGAATGGAGGTGTGTGAAGTCTTAGATGGAGTTGTGTGAAGTCATAGTATGGAGGTGTTTGAAACCATAGAATGGAGTTTTGTAAAGTCACAGAATGGAGCTGTGTGAATTCAGAATGGAAGTGTGTGAAGTCATAGAATGGAGGTGTGTGAAGTCAGAATGGAGGTGTGTGAACTCATAGAATGGAGGTGTGTGACGTCACAATGGAAGTGTGTGAAGTCATAGAATGGAGTTGTGTGACGTCACAGAATGGAGGTGTGTGAACTCATAGAATGGCGGTGTGTGACGTCACAATGGAAGTGTGTGAAGTCATAGAATGCAGGTGTGTGAAGTCACAGAATGGAGGAGTGTGAAGTCATAGAGTGCAGGTGAGTGAAGTCACAGTTTCGAGGTCTGTGAAGTCATAGAATGGAGGTGTGTGATGTCAGAATGGAGGTGTGTGAACTCACAGAATGGAGGTGTGTGAAGTCAGAATGGAGGTGTGTGAACTCATAGAATGGCGGTGTGTGACGTCACAATGGAAGTGTGTGAAGTCATAGAATGCAGGTGTGTGAAGTCACAGAATGGAGGTGTGTGAAGTCATAGAATGGAGGTGTGTGAAGTCACAGAATGGAGGTGTGTGACGTCAAAGAATGGAGGTGTGTGAAGTCATAGAATGGAGCTGTGTGAAGTCAGAATTTAGGTGTGTGAAGTCAAAGAATGGAGGTGTGTGAAGTCATAGAATTTAGGTGTGTGAAGTCATAGAATGGAGGTGTGTGAAATCAGAATGGAGGTTTGTGAAGTCACAGAATTGAGGTGTGTGAACATAGAATGGAGGTGTGTGAAGTCAAAGAATGGAGGTGTGTGAAGTCATAGAAATGAGGTATGTAAAGTCATATAATGTATGTTTGTGAAGTAAGAATGAAGGTGTGTGAAGTCATAGAATGGAGGTGTGTGAAGTCAGAGAATGGAGGTGTGTGAAGGTATAGAATGGAGGTGTGTGAAGTCATAGAATGGAGGTGTGTGAATCATATAATGGAGGTGTGTGAAGTCACAGCATGGAGGTGTGTGAAGTCAGAATGGAGGTGTGAAGTCATGGAATGGAGGTGGGTGATGTCATAGAAAGGAGGTGTGGGAAGTCATAGAATGGAGGAGTGTGAAGTCATAGAGTGGAGGTGAGTGAAGTCATAGATTCGAGGTCTGTGAAGTCCTAGAATGGAGGGGTGTGAAGTCAGAATGGAGGTGTGTGAAGTCATAGAATGGAGGTGTGTGAACTCATATAATGGAGGTGTGTGACGTCACAATGGAAGTGTGTGAAGTCATAGAATGAAGGTGTGTGATGTCACAGAATGGAGGTGTATGAAGTCAAAATGGAGGTGTGTGAAGTCATAGAATGGAAGTGTGTGAAGTCATAGAATGGAGTTGGGTGAAGTCAGAATGTAGGTGTGTGAAGTCACCGAATGGAGGTGTGTGAACTCAGAATGGAGGTGTGTGACGTCACAATGGAAGTGTGTGAAGTCATAGAATGGAGGTGTGTGAAGTCATAGAATGGAGGTGTGTGAAGTCATAGAATGGATGTTTATGAATTAAGAATGAAGGTGTGTGAAGTCATAGAATGGAGGTGTGTGAACTCATAGAATGGAGGTGTGTGAAGTCACAGAATGGAGGTGTGTGAAGTCACAGAATGGAGGTGTGTGAAGTCAGAATGGAGGTGTGTGAACTCATAGAATGGCGGTGTGTGACGTCACAATGGAAGTGTGTGAAGTCATAGAATGCAGGTGTGTGAAGTCACAGAATGGAGGTGTGTGAAGTCATAGAATGGAGGTGTGTGAAGTCACAGAATGGAGGTGTGTGACGTCAAAGAATGGAGGTGTGTGAAGTCATAGAATGGAGCTGTGTGAAGTCAGAATTTAGGTGTGTGAAGTCAAAGAATGGAGGTGTGTGAAGTCATAGAATTTAGGTGTGTGAAGTCATAGAATGGAGGTGTGTGAAATCAGAATGGAGGTTTGTGAAGTCACAGAATTGAGGTGTGTGAACATAGAATGGAGGTGTGTGAAGTCAAAGAATGGAGGTGTGTGAAGTCATAGAAATGAGGTATGTAAAGTCATATAATGTATGTTTGTGAAGTAAGAATGAAGGTGTGTGAAGTCATAGAATGGAGGTGTGTGAAGTCAGAGAATGGAGGTGTGTGAAGGTATAGAATGGAGGTGTGTGAAGTCATAGAATGCAGGTGTGTGAAGTCACAGAATGGAGGAGTGTGAAGTCATAGAGTGCAGGTGAGTGAAGTCACAGTTTCGAGGTCTGTGAAGTCATAGAATGGAGGTGTGTGATGTCAGAATGGAGGTGTGTGAACTCACAGAATGGAGGTGTGTGAAGTCAGAATGGAGGTGTGTGAACTCATAGAATGGCGGTGTGTGACGTCACAATGGAAGTGTGTGAAGTCATAGAATGCAGGTGTGTGAAGTCACAGAATGGAGGTGTGTGAAGTCATAGAATGGAGGTGTGTGAAGTCACAGAATGGAGGTGTGTGACGTCAAAGAATGGAGGTGTGTGAAGTCATAGAATGGAGCTGTGTGAAGTCAGAATTTAGGTGTGTGAAGTCAAAGAATGGAGGTGTGTGAAGTCATAGAATTTAGGTGTGTGAAGTCATAGAATGGAGGTGTGTGAAATCAGAATGGAGGTTTGTGAAGTCACAGAATTGAGGTGTGTGAACATAGAATGGAGGTGTGTGAAGTCAAAGAATGGAGGTGTGTGAAGTCATAGAAATGAGGTATGTAAAGTCATATAATGTATGTTTGTGAAGTAAGAATGAAGGTGTGTGAAGTCATAGAATGGAGGTGTGTGAAGTCAGAGAATGGAGGTGTGTGAAGGTATAGAATGGAGGTGTGTGAAGTCATAGAATGGAGGTGTGTGAATCATATAATGGAGGTGTGTGAAGTCACAGCATGGAGGTGTGTGAAGTCAGAATGGAGGTGTGAAGTCATGGAATGGAGGTGGGTGAAGTCATAGAAAGGAGGTGTGGGAAGTCATAGAATGGAGGAGTGTGAAGTCATAGAGTGGAGGTGAGTGAAGTCATAGATTCGAGGTCTGTGAAGTCCTAGAATGGAGGGGTGTGAAGTCAGAATGGAGGTGTGTGAAGTCATAGAATGGAGGTGTGTGAACTCATATAATGGAGGTGTGTGACGTCACAATGGAAGTGTGTGAAGTCATAGAATGAAGGTGTGTGATGTCACAGAATGGAGGTGTATGAAGTCAAAATGGAGGTGTGTGAAGTCATAGAATGGAAGTGTGTGAAGTCATAGAATGGAGTTGGGTGAAGTCAGAATGTAGGTGTGTGAAGTCACCGAATGGAGGTGTGTGAACTCAGAATGGAGGTGTGTGACGTCACAATGGAAGTGTGTGAAGTCATAGAATGGAGGTGTGTGAAGTCATAGAATGGAGGTGTGTGAAGTCATAGCATGGAGGTATGTGAAATCATAGAATGGAAGTGTGTGAAGTCATAGAATGGAGGTGTGTGAAATCATAGAATGGAGGTTTGTGTAGTCACAGAATGGAAGTGTGTGAACTCAGAATGGAGGTGTGTGAAGTCAGGGAATGGAGTTGTGTGAAGTCATAGCATGGAGGTATGTGAAATCATAGAATGGAAGTGTGTGAAGTCATAGAATGGATGTTTCTGAATTAAGAATGAAGGTGTGTGAAGTCAGAGAATGGAGGTGTGTGAACACAATATTGTGGTGTGTGAACACATGGAATGGAGGTGTGTGAAGTCGTGGAATGGAGGTGTGTGAGGTCACAGAATGGAGGTTTGTGAAGTCATAGAATGGAGGTATGTGAAATCATAGAATGGAAGTGTGTGAAGTCATAGAATGGAGGTGTGTGAAGTCATGCAATGAAGGTGTGTGAAGTCATAGAAAGGAGCTGTGTGAAGTCACCGAAGGGAGGTGTGTGAAGTCACATAATGGTGGTGTGTAAAGTTAAAATGGAGGTGCGTGACGTCATAAAATGGAGGTGAGTGAAGTCATAGAATGGAGGTGTGTGAAATTATAAAATGGACGTTTGTGAAGTCACAGAACGGAGGTGTGTGAAGTCACAGAATGGAGGTTTCTGAAGTCACAGAATTGAGGTGTGTGAAGTCATAGAATGGAGGTGTGTGAAATAACAGAATGGACGGGTATGAAGTCATAGAATGGAGGTGTGTGAAGTCACAGAATTGAGGTGTTTGAAGTCATATAATGGAGGTGTGTGAAGTCAAAATGGATGTGTAAAGTCATAGAATGGAGGTGTGTGAAGTCACAGAATTGAAGTGTTTGAAGTCATAAATTGGAGGTGTGTGAAGTCAAAATGTATGTGTGAAGTCACAGATTCGAGGTCTGTGAAGTCCTTGAATGGAGGGGTGTGAAGTCAGAATGGAGGTGTGTGAAGTCATAGAATGGAGGTGTGTGAACTCATATAATGGAGGTGTGTGACGTCACAATGGAGGTGTGTGAAGTCACAGAATGGAGGTGTGTGAACTCAGAATGGAGGTGTGTGAAGTCACAGAATGGAGGTGTGTGAAGTCATAGAATGGAAGTGTGTGAAGTCATAGAATGGAGTTGGGTGAAGTCAGAATGTAGGTGTGTGAAGTCACCGAATGGAGGTGTGTGAACTCAGAATGGAGGTGTGTGAAGTCATAGAATGGAGGTGTCTGAAATCAGAGAATGGACGTTTGTGAAGTCACAGAATGGAGGTGTGTGAAGTCACAGAATCGAGGTTTGTGAAGTCATAGAATGGAGGTATGTGAAGTCATATTTGAGGGGTGTGAAGTCGGAGAATAGAGGTGTGTGAAGTCACAGAATGGAGGTGTTTGAAGTCACAAAATGGATGAGTATGAAGTCATAGAATGGAGATGTGTGAAGGCACAGAAATGAGGTGTTTGAAGTCATATATTGGAGGTGTGTGAAATAAAAATGGATGTGTGAAGTCATAGAATGGAGGTGTGTGAAGTCATAGAATGGAGGAGTGTGAAGTCATAGAGTGCAGGTGAGTGAAGTCACAGTTTCGAGGTCTGTGAAGTCATAGATTGGAGGTGTGTGATGTCAGAATGGAGGTGTGTGAACTCACAGAATGGAGGTGTGTGAAGTCAGAATGGAGGTGTGTGAACTCATAGAATGGCGGTGTGTGATGTCACAATGGAAGTGTGTGAAGTCATAGAATGCAGGTGTGTGAAGTCACAGAATGGAGGTGTGTGAAGTCATAGAATGGAGGTGTGTGAAGTCACAGAATGGAGGTGTGTGACGTCAAAGAATGGAGGTGTGTGAAGTCATAGAATGGAGCTGTGTGAAGTCAGAATTTAGGTGTGTGAAGTCAAAGAATGGAGGTGTGTGAAGTCATAGAATTTAGGTGTGTGAAGTCATAGAATGGAGGTGTGTGAAATCAGAATGGAGGTTTGTGAAGTCACAGAATTGAGGTGTGTGAACATAGAATGGAGGTGTGTGAAGTCAAAGAATGGAGGTGTGTGAAGTCATAGAATTGAGGTATGTAAAGTCATATATTTGTGAAGTAAGAATGAAGGTGTGTGAAGTCATAGAATGGAGGTGTGTGAAGTCAGAGAATGGAGGTGTGTGAAGGTATAGAATGGAGGTGTGTGAAGTCATAGAATGGAGGTGTGTGAATCATATAATGGAGGTGTGTGAAGTCATAGAATGGAGGTGTGTGAAGTCAGAATGGAGGTGTGAAGTCATGGAATGGAGGTGGGTGAAGTCATAGAAAGGAGGTGTGGGAAGTCATAGAATGGAGGAGTGTGAAGTCATAGAGTGGAGGTGAGTGAAGTCACAGATTCGAGGTCTGTGAAGTCCTAGAATGGAGGGGTGTGAAGTCAGAATGGAGGTGTGTGAAGTCATAGAATGGAGGTGTGTGAACTCATATAATGGAGGTGTGTGACGTCACAATGGAAGTGTGTGAAGTCATAGAATGAAGGTGTGTGATGTCACAGAATGGAGGTGTATGAAGTCAAAATGGAGGTGTGTGAAGTCATAGAAGGGAAGTGTGTGAAGTCATAGAATGGAGTTGGGTGAAGTCAGAATGTAGGTGTGTGAAGTCACCGAATGGAGGTGTGTGAACTCAGAATGGAGGTGTGTGACGTCACAATGGAAGTGTGTGAAGTCATAGAATGGAGGTGTGTGAAGTCATAGAATGGAGGTGTGTGAAGTCATAGCATGGAGGTATGTGAAATCATAGAATGGAAGTGTGTGAAGTCATAGAATGGAGGTGTGTGAAATCATAGAATGGAGGTTTGTGTAGTCACAGAATGGAAGTGTGTGAACTCAGAATGGAGGTGTGTGAAGTCAGGGAATGGAGTTGTGTGAGGTCATAGCATGGAGGTATGTGAAATCATAGAATGGAAGTGTGTGAAGTCATAGAATGGATGTTTCTGAATTAAGAATGAAGGTGTGTGAAGTCAGAGAATGGAGGTGTGTGAACACAATATTGTGGTGTGTGAACACATGGAATGGAGGTGTGTGAAGTCGTGGAATGGAGGTGTGTGAGGTCACAGAATGGAGGTGTGTGAAGTCATAGAATGGAGGTATGTGAAATCATAGAATGGAAGTGTGTGTAGTCATAGAATGGAGGTGTGTGAAGTCATGCAATGAAGGTGTGTGAAGTCATAGAAAGGAGCTGTGTGAAGTCACCGAAGGGAGGTGTGTGAAGTCACATAATGGTGGTGTGTAAAGTTAAAATGGAGGTGCGTGACGTCATAAAATGGAGGTGAGTGAAGTCATAGAATGGAGGTGTGTGAAATCATAGAATGGACGTTTGTGAAGTCACAGAACGGAGGTGTGTGAAGTCACAGAATGGAGGTTTGTGAAGTCACAGAATTGAGGTGTGTGAAGTCATAGAATGGAGGTGTGTGAAGTCACAGAATTGAGGTGTTTGAAGTCATATAATGGAGGTCTGTGAAGTCAAAATGGATGTGTAAAGTCATAGAATGGAGGTGTGTGAAGTCACAGAATTGAGGTGTTTGAAGTCATATATTGGAGGTGTGTGAAGTCAAAATGTATGTGTGAAGTCACAGATTCGAGGTCTGTGAAGTCCTAGAATGGAGGGGTGTGAAGTCAGAATGGAGGTGTGTGAAGTCATAGAATGGAGGTGTGTGAACTCATATAATGGAGGTGTGTGACGTCACAATGGAGGTGTGTGAAGTCACAGAATGGAGGTGTGTGAACTCAGAATGGAGGTGTGTGAAGTCACAGAATGGAGGTGTGTGAAGTCATAGAATGGAAGTGTGTGAAGTCATAGAATGGAGTTGGGTGAAGTCAGAATGGAGGTGTGTGAAGTCACCGAATGGAGGTGTGTGAACTCAGAATGGAGGTGTGTGAAGTCATAGAATGGAGGTGTCTGAAATCAGAGAATGGTCGTTTGTGAAGTCACAAAATGGAGGTGTGTGAAGTCACAGAATCGAGGTTTGTGAAGTCATAGAATGGAGGTATATGAAGTCATATTTGAGGGGTGTGAAGTCGTACAATAGAGGTGTGTGAAGTCACAGAATGGAGGTGGGTGAAGTCACAGAATGGATGAGTATGAAGTCATAGAATGGAGATGTGTGAAGTCACAGAAATGAGGTGTTTGAAGTCATATATTGGAGGTGTGTGAAATAAAAATGGATGTGTGAAGTCATAGAATGGAGGTGTGTGAAGTCATAGAATAGAGGTGTGTGAAGTCACAGAATGGAGGTGTGTGAAGTCACAGAATGGAGGTTTGTGTGGTCAAAGAATGGAGCTGTGTGAAGTCACAGAATGGAGGTGTGTGAACTGAGAATGGAGGTGTGTGAAGTCACAGAATGGAGGTGTGTGAAGTCATAGAAAGGAAGTGTGTGAAGTCATAGATTGGAGTTGGGTGAGGTCAGAATGGAGGTGTGTGAAGTCACCGAATGGAGGTGTGTGAACTCAGAATAGAGGTGTGTGAAGTCACAGAATGGAGGTTTGAGAAGTCATAGAATGGAGGTGTGTGAAGTCATACAATGGATTTTTCTGAATTAAGAATGAAGGTGTGTGAAGTCATAGAATGGAGGTGTGTGAACAAATAGAATGGAGGTGGGTGAAGTCGTGGAATGGAGGTGTGTGAAGTCAAAGAATGGAGGTGTTTGAAGTCGTGGAATGGAGGTGTGTGAAGTCAAAGAATGGAGGTGTGTGAAGTCATAGAATGGATGTTTCTGAAGTAAGAATGAAGGTGTGTGAGTCATAGGATGGAGGTGTGTGAACTCATAGAATGGAGGTGTGTGAAGTCAGAATTTATGTGTGTGAAGTCAAAGAATGGAGGTGTGTGAAGTCATAGAATTTAGGTGTGTGAAGTCATAGAATGGAGGTGTGTGAAATCAGAATGGAGGTTTGTGAAGTCACAGAATTGAGGTGTGTGAACATAGAATGGAGGTGTGTGAAGTCAAAGAATGGAGGTGTGTGAAGTCATAGAATTTAGGTATGTAAAGTCATATAATGTATGTTTGTGAAGTAAGAATGAAGGTGTGTGAAGTCATAGAATGGAGGTGTGTGAAGTCAGAGAATGGAGGTGTGTGAAGGTATAGAATGGAGGTGTGTGAAGTCATAGAACGGAGGTGTGTGAATCATATAATGGAGGTGTGTGAAGTCATAGAATGGAGGTGTGTGAAGTCAGAATGGAGGTGTGAAGTCATGGAATGGAGGTGGGTGAAGTCATAGAAAGGAGGTGTGGGAAGTCATAGAATGGAGGAGTGTGAAGTCATAGAGTGGAGGTGAGTGAAGTCACAGATTCGAGGTCTGTGAAGTCCTAGAATGGAGGGGTGTGAAGTCAGAATGGAGGTGTGTGAAGTCATAGAATGGAGGTGTGTGAACTCATATAATGGAGGTGTGTGACGTCACAATGGAAGTGTGTGAAGTCATAGAATGAAGGTGTGTGATGTCACAGAATGGAGGTGTATGAAGTCAAAATGGAGGTGTGTGAAGTCATAGAATGGAAGTGTGTGAAGTCATAGAATGGAGTTGGGTGAAGTCAGAATGTAGGTGTGTGAAGTCACCGAATGGAGGTGTGTGAACTCAGAATGGAGGTGTGTGACGTCACAATGGAAGTGTGTGAAGTCATAGAATGGAGGTGTGTGAAGTCATAGAATGGAGGTGTGTGAAGTCATAGCATGGAGGTATGTGAAATCATAGAATGGAAGTGTGTGAAGTCATAGAATGGAGGTGTGTGAAATCATAGAATGGAGGTTTGTGTAGTCACAGAATGGAAGTGTGTGAACTCAGAATGGAGGTGTGTGAAGTCAGGGAATGGAGTTGTGTGAGGTCATAGCATGGAGGTATGTGAAATCATAGAATGGAAGTGTGTGAAGTCATAGAATGGAAGTTTCTGAATTAAGAATGAAGGTGTGTGAAGTCAGAGAATGGAGGTGTGTGAACACAATATTGTGGTGTGTGAACACATGGAATGGAGGTGTGTGAAGTCGTGGAATGGAGGTGTGTGAGGTCACAGAATGGAGGTGTGTGAAGTCATAGAATGGAGGTATGTGAAATCATAGAATGGAAGTGTGTGTAGTCATAGAATGGAGGTGTGTGAAGTCATGCAATGAAGGTGTGTGAAGTCATAGAAAGGAGCTGTGTGAAGTCACCGAAGGGAGGTGTGTGAAGTCACATAATGGTGGTGTGTAAAGTTAAAATGGAGGTGCGTGACGTCATAAAATGGAGGTGAGTGAAGTCATAGAATGGAGGTGTGTGAAATCATAGAATGGACGTTTGTGAAGTCACAGAACGGAGGTGTGTGAAGTCACAGAATGGAGGTTTGTGAAGTCACAGAATTGAGGTGTGTGAAGTCATAGAATGGAGGTGTGTGAAGTCACAGAATTGAGGTGTTTGAAGTCATATAATGGAGGTGTGTGAAATCAAAATGGATGTGTAAAGTCATAGAATGGAGGTGTGTGAAGTCACAGAATTGAGGTGTTTGAAGTCATATATTGGAGGTGTGTGAAGTCAAAATGTATGTGTGAAGTCACAGATTCGAGGTCTGTGAAGTCCTAGAATGGAGGGGTGTGAAGTCAGAATGGAGGTGTGTGAAGTCATAGAATGGAGGTGTGTGAACTCATATAATGGAGGTGTGTGACGTCACAATGGAGGTGTGTGAAGTCACAGAATGGAGGTGTGTGAACTCAGAATGGAGGTGTGTGAAGTCACAGAATGGAGGTGTGTGAAGTCATAGAATGGAAGTGTGTGAAGTCATAGAATGGAGTTGGGTGAAGTCAGAATGTAGGTGTGTGAAGTCACCGAATGGAGGTGTGTGAACTCAGAATGGAGGTGTGTGAAGTCATAGAATGGAGGTGTCTGAAATCAGAGAATGGACGTTTGTGAAGTCACAGAATGGAGGTGTGTGAAGTCACAGAATCGAGGTTTGTGAAGTCATAGAATGGAGGTATGTGAAGTCATATTTGAGGGGTGTGAAGTCGGAGAATAGAGGTGTGTGAAGTCACAGAATGGAGGTGGGTGAAGTCACAAAATGGATGAGTATGAAGTCATAGAATGGAGATGTGTGAAGGCACAGAAATGAGGTGTTTGAAGTCATATATTGGAGGTGTGTGAAATAAAAATGGATGTGTGAAGTCATAGAATGGAGGTGTGTGAAGTCATAGAATGGAGGAGTGTGAAGTCATAGAGTGCAGGTGAGTGAAGTCACAGTTTCGAGGTCTGTGAAGTCATAGATTGGAGGTGTGTGATGTCAGAATGGAGGTGTGTGAACTCACAGAATGGAGGTGTGTGAAGTCAGAATGGAGGTGTGTGAACTCATAGAATGGCGGTGTGTGATGTCACAATGGAAGTGTGTGAAGTCATAGAATGCAGGTGTGTGAAGTCACAGAATGTAGGTGTGTGAAGTCATAGAATGGAGGTGTGTGAAGTCACAGAATGGAGGTGTGTGACGTCGAAGAATGGAGGTGTGTGAAGTCATAGAATGGAGCTGTGTGAAGTCAGAATTTAGGTGTGTGAAGTCAAAGAATGGAGGTGTGTGAAGTCATAGAATTTAGGTGTGTGAAGTCATAGAATGGAGGTGTGTGAAATCAGAATGGAGGTTTGTGAAGTCACAGAATTGAGGTGTGTGAACATAGAATGGAGGTGTGTGAAGTCAAAGAATGGAGGTGTGTGAAGTCATAGAATTTAGGTATGTAAAGTCATATAATGTATGTTTGTGAAGTAAGAATGAAGGTGTGTGAAGTCATAGAATGGAGGTGTGTGAAGTCAGAGAATGGAGGTGTGTGAAGGTATAGAATGGAGGTGTGTGAAGTCATGGAATGGAGGTGTGTGAATCATATAATGGAGGTGTGTGAAGTCATAGAATGGAGGTGTGTGAAGTCAGAATGGAGGTGTGAAGTCATGGAATGGAGGTGGGTGAAGTCATAGAAAGGAGTTGTGGGAAGTCATAGAATGGAGGAGTGTGAAGTCATAGAGTGGAGGTGAGTGAAGTCACAGATTCGAGGTCTGTGAAGTCCTAGAATGGAGGGGTGTGAAGTCAGAATGGAGGTGTGTGAAGTCATAGAATGGAGGTGTGTGAACTCATATAATGGAGGTGTGTGACGTCACAATGGAAGTGTGTGAAGTCATAGAATGAAGGTGTGTGATGTCACAGAATGGAGGTGTATGAAGTCAAAATGGAGGTGTGTGAAGTCATAGAATGGAAGTGTGTGAAGTCATAGAATGGAGTTGGGTGAAGTCAGAATGTAGGTGTGTGAAGTCACCGAATGGAGGTGTGTGAACTCAGAATGGAGGTGTGTGACGTCACAATGGAAGTGTGTGAAGTCATAGAATGGAGGTGTGTGAAGTCATAGAATGGAGGTGTGTGAAGTCATAGCATGGAGGTATGTGAAATCATAGAATGGAAGTTTGTGAAGTCATAGAATGGAGGTGTGTGAAATCATAGAATGGAGGTTTGTGTAGTCACAGAATGGAAGTGTGTGAACTCAGAATGGAGGTGTGTGAAGTCAGGGAATGGAGTTGTGTGAGGTCATAGCATGGAGGTATGTGAAATCATAGAATGGAAGTGTGTGAAGTCATAGAATGGAAGTTTCTGAATTAAGAATGAAGGTGTGTGAAGTCAGAGAATGGAGGTGTGTGAACACAATATTGTGGTGTGTGAACACATGGAATGGAGGTGTGTGAAGTCGTGGAATGGAGGTGTGTGAGGTCACAGAATGGAGGTGTGTGAAGTCATAGAATGGAGGTATGTGAAATCATAGAATGGAAGTGTGTGTAGTCATAGAATGGAGGTGTGTGAAGTCATGCAATGAAGGTGTGTGAAGTCATAGAAAGGAGCTGTGTGAAGTCACCGAAGGGAGGTGTGTGAAGTCACATAATGGTGGTGTGTAAAGTTAAAATGGAGGTGCGTGACGTCATAAAATGGAGGTGAGTGAAGTCATAGAATGGAGGTGTGTGAAATCATAGAATGGACGTTTGTGAAGTCACAGAACGGAGGTGTGTGAAGTCACAGAATGGAGGTTTGTGAAGTCACAGAATTGAGGTGTGTGAAGTCATAGAATGGAGGTGTGTGAAGTCACAGAATTGAGGTGTTTGAAGTCATATAATGGAGGTGTGTGAAATCAAAATGGATGTGTAAAGTCATAGAATGGAGGTGTGTGAAGTCACAGAATTGAGGTGTTTGAAGTCATATATTGGAGGTGTGTGAAGTCAAAATATATGTGTGAAGTCACAGATTCGAGGTCTGTGAAGTCCTAGAATGGAGGGGTGTGAAGTCAGAATGGAGGTGTGTGAAGTCATAGAATGGAGGTGTGTGAACTCATATAATGGAGGTGTGTGACGTCACAATGGAGGTGTGTGAAGTCACAGAATGGAGGTGTGTGAACTCAGAATGGAGGTGTGTGAAGTCACAGAATGGAGGTGTGTGAAGTCATAGAATGGAAGTGTGTGAAGTCATAGAATGGAGTTGGGTGAAGTCAGAATGTAGGTGTGTGAAGTCACCGAATGGAGGTGTGTGAACTCAGAATGGAGGTGTGTGAAGTCATAGAATGGAGGTGTCTGAAATCAGAGAATGGACGTTTGTGAAGTCACAGAATGGAGGTGTGTGAAGTCACAGAATCGAGGTTTGTGAAGTCATAGAATGGAGGTATGTGAAGTCATATTTGAGGGGTGTGAAGTCGGAGAATAGAGGTGTGTGAAGTCACAGAATGGAGGTGGGTGAAGTCACAAAATGGATGAGTATGAAGTCATAGAATGGAGATGTGTGAAGGCACAGAAATGAGGTGTTTGAAGTCATATATTGGAGGTGTGTGAAATAAAAATGGATGTGTGAAGTCATAGAATGGAGGTGTGTGAAGTCATAGAATGGAGGAGTGTGAAGTCATAGAGTGCAGGTGAGTGAAGTCACAGTTTCGAGGTCTGTGAAGTCATAGATTGGAGGTGTGTGATGTCAGAATGGAGGTGTGTGAACTCACAGAATGGAGGTGTGTGAAGTCAGAATGGAGGTGTGTGAACTCATAGAATGGCGGTGTGTGATGTCACAATGGAAGTGTGTGAAGTCATAGAATGCAGGTGTGTGAAGTCACAGAATGTAGGTGTGTGAAGTCATAGAATGGAGGTGTGTGAAGTCACAGAATGGAGGTGTGTGACGTCGAAGAATGGAGGTGTGTGAAGTCATAGAATGGAGCTGTGTGAAGTCAGAATTTAGGTGTGTGAAGTCAAAGAATGGAGGTGTGTGAAGTCATAGAATTTAGGTGTGTGAAGTCATAGAATGGAGGTGTGTGAAATCAGAATGGAGGTTTGTGAAGTCACAGAATTGAGGTGTGTGAACATAGAATGGAGGTGTGTGAAGTCAAAGAATGGAGGTGTGTGAAGTCATAGAATTTAGGTATGTAAAGTCATATAATGTATGTTTGTGAAGTAAGAATGAAGGTGTGTGAAGTCATAGAATGGAGGTGTGTGAAGTCAGAGAATGGAGGTGTGTGAAGGTATAGAATGGAGGTGTGTGAAGTCATAGAATGGAGGTGTGTGAATCATATAATGGAGGTGTGTGAAGTCATAGAATGGAGGTGTGTGAAGTCAGAATGGAGGTGTGAAGTCATGGAATGGAGGTGGGTGAAGTCATAGAAAGGAGGTGTGGGAAGTCATAGAATGGAGGAGTGTGAAGTCATAGAGTGGAGGTGAGTGAAGTCACAGATTCGAGGTCTGTGAAGTCCTAGAATGGAGGGGTGTGAAGTCAGAATGGAGGTGTGTGAAGTCATAGAATGGAGGTGTGTGAACTCATATAATGGAGGTGTGTGACGTCACAATGGAAGTGTGTGAAGTCATAGAATGAAGGTGTGTGATGTCACAGAATGGAGGTGTATGAAGTCAAAATGGAGGTGTGTGAAGTCATAGAATGGAAGTGTGTGAAGTCATAGAATGGAGTTGGGTGAAGTCAGAATGTAGGTGTGTGAAGTCACCGAATGGAGGTGTGTGAACTCAGAATGGAGGTGTGTGACGTCACAATGGAAGTGTGTGAAGTCATAGAATGGAGGTGTGTGAAGTCATAGAATGGAGGTGTGTGAAGTCATAGCATGGAGGTATGTGAAATCATAGAATGGAAGTGTGTGAAGTCATAGAATGGAAGTTTCTGAATTAAGAATGAAGGTGTGTGAAGTCAGAGAATGGAGGTGTGTGAACACAATATTGTGGTGTGTGAACACATGGAATGGAGGTGTGTGAAGTCGTGGAATGGAGGTGTGTGAGGTCACAGAATGGAGGTGTGTGAAGTCATAGAATGGACGTATGTGAAATCATAGATTGGAAGTGTGTGAAGTCATAGAATGGAGGTGTGTGAAGTCATGCAATGAAGGTGTGTGAAGTCATAGAAAGGAGCTGTGTGAAGTCACCGAAGGGAGGTGTGTGAAGTCACATAATGGTGGTGTGTAAAGTTAAAATGGAGGTGCGTGACGTCATAAAATGGAGGTGAGTGAAGTCATAGAATGGAGGTGTGTGAAATTATAAAATGGACGTTTGTGAAGTCACAGAACGGAGGTGTGTGAAGTCACAGAATGGAGGTTTCTGAAGTCACAGAATTGAGGTGTGTGAAGTCATAGAATGGAGGTGTGTGAAATAACAGAATGGACGGGTATGAAGTCATAGAATGGAGGTGTGTGAAGTCACAGAATTGAGGTGTTTGAAGTCATATAATGGAGGTGTGTGAAGTCAAAATGGCTGTGTAAAGTCATAGAATGGAGGTGTGTGAAGTCACAGAATTGAGGTGTTTGAAGTCATATATTGGAGGTGTGTGAAGTCAAAATGTATGTGTGAAGTCACAGATTCGAGGTCTGTGAAGTCCTAGAATGGAGGGGTGTGAAGTCAGAATGGAGGTGTGTGAAGTCATAGAATGGAGGTGTGTGAACTCATATAATGGAGGTGTGTGACGTCACAATGGAGGTGTGTGAAGTCACAGAATGGAGGTGCGTGAACTCAGAATGGAGGTGTGTGAAGTCACAGAATGGAGGTGCGTGAAGTCATAGAATGGAAGTGTGTGAAGTCATAGAATGGAGTTGGGTGAAGTCAGAATGTAGGTGTGTGAAGTCACCGAATGGAGGTGTGTGAACTCAGAATGGAGGTGTGTGAAGTCATAGAATGGAGGTGTCTGAAATCAGAGAATGGACGTTTGTGAAGTCACAGAATGGAGGTGTGTGAAGTCACAGAATCGAGGTTTGTGAAGTCATAGAATGGAGGTATGTGAAGTCATATTTGAGGGGTGTGAAGTCGGAGAATAGAGGTGTGTGAAGTCACAGAATGGAGGTGGGTGAAGTCACAAAATGGATGAGTATGAAGTCATAGAATGGAGATGTGTGAAGGCACAGAAATGAGGTGTTTGAAGTCATATATTGGAGGTGTGTGAAATAAAAATGGATGTGTGAAGTCATAGAATGGAGGTGTGTGAAGTCATAGAATGGAGGAGTGTGAAGTCATAGAGTGCAGGTGAGTGAAGTCACAGTTTCGAGGTCTGTGAAGTCATAGATTGGAGGTGTGTGATGTCAGAATGGAGGTGTGTGAACTCACAGAATGGAGGTGTGTGAAGTCAGAATGGAGGTGTGTGAACTCATAGAATGGCGGTGTGTGATGTCACAATGGAAGTGTGTGAAGTCATAGAATGGAGGTGTGTGAACTCATAGAATGGAGGTGTGTGAAGTCACAGAATGGAGGTGTGTGAAGTCAGAATGGAGGTGTGAAGTTACAGAATGGAGGTGGGTGAAGTCATAGAAAGGAGGTGTAGGAAGTCATAGAATGGAGGAGTGTGAAGTCATAAAGTGGAGGTGAGTGAAGTCACAGATTCGAGGTCTTTGAAGTCCTAGAATGGAGGTGTGTGAAGTCAGAATGGAGGTGTGTGAAGTCATGGAATGGAGGTGTGTGAACTCATAGAATGGAGGTGTGTGATGTCACAGAATGGAGGTGTATGAAGTCAAAATGGAGGTGTGTGACGTCCTAAAATGAAGTTGTGTGAAGTCATAGAATGGAGGTTTGTGAAATCACAGAAAGGAGGTTTGTGAAGTCACAGAATTGAGGTGTGTGAACTCAGAATGGAGGTTTGCGAAGTCATAGAATGCAGGTGTGTGAAGTCATAGAATGGATGTTTATGAATTAAGAATGAAGGTGTGTGAAGTCATAGAATGGAGGTGTGTGAACTCAAGAATGGAAATGTGTGAAGTCGTGGAATGGAGGTGTGTGAGGTCAAAGAATGGAGGTGTGGAAGTCATAGAATGGATGTTTCTGAAGTAAGAATGAAGGTGTGTGAAGTCATAGAATGGAGGTGTGTGAAGTCACAGAATGGAGGTGTGTGAAGACATATAATGGATGTGTGTGAAGTCCCAGAATGGAGGTGTGTGAACTCAGAAAGGAGGTGTGAAGTCATAGAATGGAGGTGGGTGAAATCATAGAAAGGAGGTGTGGGAAGTCATAGAATGGAGGAGTGTGAAGTCATAGAGGGGAGGTGAGAGAAGTCACAGATTCGAGGTCTGTGAAGTCATAGAATGGAGGTGTGTGAAGTCAGAATGGAGGTGTGTGAAGTCAAAGGATGGAGGTGTGTGAACACATAGAATTGAGGTGTGGGACGTCACAATGGAAGTATGTGAAGTCATAGAATGGAGGTGTGTGAAGTCACAGAATGGAGGTGTGTGAAGTCAAAATGGAGGTGTGTGACGTCCTAAAATGTAGGTGTGTGAAGTCATAGAATGGAGGTGTGTAAAATCTTAGAATGGAGGTTTGTGAAGTCACAGAATGGAGGTGTGTGAACAAAGAATGGAGGTGTGTGAAGTCACAGAATGGAGGTGTGTGAAGTCATAGCATGGAGGTATGTGAAATCATAGAATGGAAGTCTGTGAACTCATAGAATGGAGGTGTGTGAGGTCATACAATAAAGGTGTGTGAAGTCACAGAATGGAGGTGTGTGAAGTCACCGAAGGGAGGTGAGTGAAATCACATAATGGAGGTTTGTGAAGTTAAAATGTAGGTGCGTGACGTCATAAAATGGACGTGTGTGAAGTCATAGCATGGAGGTGTGTGAAATCATAGAATGGACGTTTGTGAAGTCACAGAATGGAGGTGTGTGAAGTCACAGAATGAAGGTTTGTGAAGTCACAGAATGGAGGTGTGTGAAGTCATAGAATGGAGGTGTGTGAAATAACAGAATGGACGGGTATGAAGTCATAGAATGCAGGTGGGTGAAGTCACAGAATTGAGGTGTTTGAAGTCATATATTGGAGGTGTGTGAAGTCAGAATGGATGTGAGAAGTCATAGAATGGAGGTTTGTGAAGTGACAGAATTGAGGTGTTTGAAGTCATATATTAGAGGTGTGTGAAGTCAAAATGGATGTGTGAAGTCATAGAATGGAGGTGTGTGAAGTCATAAAATGGAGGTGTGTGAAGTCATAGAATGGAGGTGTGTGAAGTCATAGAATGGAGGTTTGTGAAGTCACAGAATGGAGGTGTGTGAAGTCATAGAATGGAGTTTGGTGAAGTCAGAATGGAGGTGTGTGAAATCACAGAATGGAGGTGTGTGAACTAAGAATGGAGGTGTGTGAAGTCACAGAATGGAGGTTTGTGAAGTCATAGAATGGAGGTGTGTGAAGTCATAGAATGGATGTTTATGAATTAAGAATGAAGGTGTGTGAAGTCATAGAATGGAGGTGTGTGAACTCATAGAATGGAGGTGTGTGAAGTCACAGAATGGAGGTGTGTGAAGTCACAGAATGGAGGTGTGTGAAGTCAGAATGGAGGTGTGTGAAGTCATACAATGAAGGTGGGTGAAGTCATAGAAAGGAGGTGTGGGAAGTCATAGAATGGAGGAGTGTGAAGTCATAGAGTGCAGGTGAGTGAAGTCACAGTTTCGAGGTCTGTGAAGTCATAGAATGGAGGTGTGTGATGTCAGAATGGGGGTGTGCGAAGTCGCAGAATAGAGGTGTGTGAAGTCAGAATGGAGGTGTGTGAAGTCTTAGATGGAGTTGTGTGAAGTCATAGTATGGAGGTGTTTGAAACCATAGAATGGAGTTTTGTAAAGTCACAGAATGGAGCTGTGTGAATTCAGAATGGAAGTGTGTGAAGTCATAGAATGGAGGTGTGTGAAGTCAGAATGGAGGTGTGTGAACTCATAGAATGGAGGTGTGTGACGTCACAATGGAAGTGTGTGAAGTCATAGAATGGAGTTGTGTGACGTCACAGAATGGAGGTGTGTGAACTCATAGAATGGCGGTGTGTGACGTCACAATGGAAGTGTGTGAAGTCATAGAATGCAGGTGTGTGAAGTCACAGAATGGAGGAGTGTGAAGTCATAGAGTGCAGGTGAGTGAAGTCACAGTTTCGAGGTCTGTGAAGTCATAGAATGGAGGTGTGTGATGTCAGAATGGAGGTGTGTGAACTCATAGAATGGCGGTGTGTGACGTCACAATGGAAGTGTGTGAGGTCATAGAATGCAGGTGTGTGAACTCACAGAATGGAGGTGTGTGAAGTCAGAATGGAGGTGTGTGAACTCATAGAATGGCGGTGTGTGACGTCACAATGGAAGTGTGTGAGGTCATAGAATGCAGGTGTGTGAAGTCACAGAATGGAGGTGTGTGAAGTCATAGAATGGAGGTGTGTGAAGTCACAGAATGGAGGTGTGTGACGTCAAAGAATGGAGGTGTGTGAAGTCATAGAATGGAGCTGTGTGAAGTCAGAATTTAGGTGTGTGAAGTCAAAGAATGGAGGTGTGTGAAGTCATAGAATTTAGGTGTGTGAAGTCATAGAATGGAGGTGTGTGAAATCAGAATGGAGGTTTGTGAAGTCACAGAATTGAGGTGTGTGATCATAGAATGGAGGTGTGTGAAGTCAAAGAATGGAGGTGTGTGAAGTCATAGAATGGAGGTATGTAAAGTCATATAATGTATGTTTGTGAAGTAAGAAAGAAGGTGTGTGAAGTCATAGAATGGAGGTGTGTGAAGTCAGAGAATGGAGGTGTGTGAAGGTATAGAATGGAGGTGTATGAAGTCAAAATGGAGGTGTGTGAAGTCATAGAATGGAAGTGTGTGAAGTCATAGAATGGAGTTGGGTGAAGTCAGAATGTAGGTGTGTGAAGTCACCGAATGGAGGTGTGTGAACTCAGAATGGAGGTGTGTGACGTCACAATGGAAGTGTGTGAAGTCATAGAATGGAGGTGTGTGAAGTCATAGAATGGAGGTGTGTGAAGTCATAGCATGGAGGTATGTGAAATCATAGAATGGAAGTGTGTGAAGTCATAGAATGGAGGTGTGTGAAATCAGAATGGAGGTTTTGAAGTCACAGAATTGAGGTGTGTGAACATAGAATGGAGGTGTGTGAAGTCATAGAATGGAGGTGTGTGAAGTCAGAATGGAGGTGTGAAGTCATGGAATGGAGGTGGGTGAAGTCATAGAAAGGAGGTGTGGGAAGTCATAGAATGGAGGAGTGTGAAGTCATAGAGTGGAGGTGAGTGAAGTCACAGATTCGAGGTCTGTGAAGTCCTAGAATGGAGGGGTGTGAAGTCAGAATGGAGGTGTGTGAAGTCATTGAATGGAGGTGTGTGAACTCATATAATGGAGGTGTGTGACGTCACAATGGAAGTGTGTGAAGTCATAGAATGAAGGTGTGTGATGTCACAGAATGGAGGTGTATGAAGTCAAAATGGAGGTGTGTGAAGTCATAGAATGGAAGTGTGTGAAGTCATAGAATGGAGTTGGGTGAAGTCATAATGTAGGTGTGTGAAGTCACCGAATGGAGGTGTGTGAACTCAGAATGGAGGTGTGTGACGTCACAATGGAAGTGTGTGAAGTCATAGAATGGAGGTGTGTGAAGTCATAGAATGGAGGTGTGTGAAGTCATAGCATGGAGGTATGTGAAATCATAGAATGGAAGTGTGTGAAGTCATAGAATGGAGGTGTGTGAAATCATAGAATGGAGGTTTGTGTAGTCACAGAATGGAAGTGTGTGAACTCAGAATGGAGGTGTGTGAAGTCAGGGAATGGAGTTGTGTGAGGTCATAGCATGGAGGTATGTGAAATCATAGAATGGAAGTGTGTGAAGTCATAGAATGGAAGTTTCTGAATTAAGAATGAAGGTGTGTGAAGTCAGAGAATGGAGGTGTGTGAACACAATATTGTGGTGTGTGAACACATGGAATGGAGGTGTGTGAAGTCGTGGAATGGAGGTGTGTGAGGTCACAGAATGGAGGTGTGTGAAGTCATAGAATGGAGGTATGTGAAATCATAGAATGGAAGTGTGTGTAGTCATAGAATGGAGGTGTGTGAAGTCATGCAATGAAGGTGTGTGAAGTCATAGAAAGGAGCTGTGTGAAGTCACCGAAGGGAGGTGTGTGAAGTCACATAATGGAGGTGTGTGAAGTTAAAATGGAGGTGCATGACGTCATAAAATGGAGGTGTGTGAAGTCATAGAATGGAGGTGTGTGAAATCATAGAATGGACGTTTGTGAAGTTACAGAATGGAGGTTTGTGAAGTCACAGAATGGAGGTTTGTGAAGTCACAGAATTGAGGTGTGTGAAGTCATAGAATGGAGGTGTGTGAAATAACAGAATGGACGGGTATGAAGTCATAGAATGGAGGTGTGTGAAGTCACAGAATTGAGGTGTTTGAAGTCATATAATGGAGGTGTGTGAAGTCAAAATGGATGTGTAAAGTCATAGAATGGAGGTGTGTGAAGTCACAGAATTGAGGTGTTTGAAGTCATATATTGGAGGTGTGTGAAGTCAAAATGTATGTGTGAAGTCACAGATTCGAGGTCTGTGAAGTCCTAGAATGGAGGGGTGTGAAGTCAGAATGGAGGTGTGTGAAGTCATAGAATGGAGGTGTGTGAACTCATATAATGGAGGTGTGTGACGTCACAATGGAGGTGTGTGAAGTCACAGAATGGAGGTGTGTGAACTCAGAATGGAGGTGTGTGAAGTCACAGAATGGAGGTGTGTGAAGTCATAGAATGGAAGTGTGTGAAGTCATAGAATGGAGTTGGGTGAAGTCAGAATGTAGGTGTGTGAAGTCACCGAATGGAGGTGTGTGAACTCAGAATGGAGGTGTGTGAAGTCATAGAATGGAGGTGTCTGAAATCAGAGAATGGACGTTTGTGAAGTCACAGAATGGAGGTGTGTGAAGTCACAGAATCGAGGTTTGTGAAGTCATAGAATGGAGGTATGTGAAGTCATATTTGAGGGGTGTGAAGTCGGAGAATAGAGGTGTGTGAAGTCACAGAATGGAGGTGGGTGAAGTCACAAAATGGATGAGTATGAAGTCATAGAATGGAGATGTGTGAAGGCACAGAAATGAGGTGTTTGAAGTCATATATTGGAGGTGTGTGAAATAAAAATGGATGTGTGAAGTCATAGAATGGAGGTGTGTGAAGTCATAGAATGGAGGAGTGTGAAGTCATAGAGTGCAGGTGAGTGAAGTCACAGTTTCGAGGTCTGTGAAGTCATAGATTGGAGGTGTGTGATGTCAGAATGGAGGTGTGTGAACTCACAGAATGGAGGTGTGTGAAGTCAGAATGGAGGTGTGTGAACTCATAGAATGGCGGTGTGTGATGTCACAATGGAAGTGTGTGAAGTCATAGAATGCAGGTGTGTGAAGTCACAGAATGTAGGTGTGTGAAGTCATAGAATGGAGGTGTGTGAAGTCACAGAATGGAGGTGTGTGACGTCGAAGAATGGAGGTGTGTGAAGTCATAGAATGGAGCTGTGTGAAGTCAGAATTTAGGTGTGTGAAGTCAAAGAATGGAGGTGTGTGAAGTCATAGAATTTAGGTGTGTGAAGTCATAGAATGGAGGTGTGTGAAATCAGAATGGAGGTTTGTGAAGTCACAGAATTGAGGTGTGTGAACATAGAATGGAGGTGTGTGAAGTCAAAGAATGGAGGTGTGTGAAGTCATAGAATTTAGGTATGTAAAGTCATATAATGTATGTTTGTGAAGTAAGAATGAAGGTGTGTGAAGTCATAGAATGGAGGTGTGTGAAGTCAGAGAATGGAGGTGTGTGAAGGTATAGAATGGAGGTGTGTGAAGTCATAGAATGGAGGTGTGTGAATCATATAATGGAGGTGTGTGAAGTCATAGAATGGAGGTGTGTGAAGTCAGAATGGAGGTGTGAAGTCATGGAATGGAGGTGGGTGAAGTCATAGAAAGGAGGTGTGGGAAGTCATAGAATGGAGGAGTGTGAAGTCATAGAGTGGAGGTGAGTGAAGTCACAGATTCGAGGTCTGTGAAGTCCTAGAATGGAGGGGTGTGAAGTCAGAATGGAGGTGTGTGAAGTCATAGAATGGAGGTGTGTGAACTCATATAATGGAGGTGTGTGACGTCACAATGGAAGTGTGTGAAGTCATAGAATGAAGGTGTGTGATGTCACAGAATGGAGGTGTATGAAGTCAAAATGGAGGTGTGTGAAGTCATAGAATGGAAGTGTGTGAAGTCATAGAATGGAGTTGGGTGAAGTCAGAATGTAGGTGTGTGAAGTCACCGAATGGAGGTGTGTGAACTCAGAATGGAGGTGTGTGACGTCACAATGGAAGTGTGTGAAGTCATAGAATGGAGGTGTGTGAAGTCATAGAATGGAGGTGTGTGAAGTCATAGCATGGAGGTATGTGAAATCATAGAATGGAAGTGTGTGAAGTCATAGAATGGAGGTGTGTGAAATCATAGAATGGAGGTTTGTGTAGTCACAGAATGGAAGTGTGTGAACTCAGAATGGAGGTGTGTGAAGTCAGGGAATGGAGTTGTGTGAGGTCATAGCATGGAGGTATGTGAAATCATAGAATGGAAGTGTGTGAAGTCATAGAATGGAAGTTTCTGAATTAAGAATGAAGGTGTGTGAAGTCAGAGAATGGAGGTGTGTGAACACAATATTGTGGTGTGTGAACACATGGAATGGAGGTGTGTGAAGTCGTGGAATGGAGGTGTGTGAGGTCACAGAATGGAGGTGTGTGAAGTCATAGAATGGAGGTATGTGAAATCATAGAATGGAAGTGTGTGAAGTCATAGAATGGAGGTGTGTGAAGTCATGCAATGAAGGTGTGTGAAGTCATAGAAAGGAGCTGTGTGAAGTCACCGAAGGGAGGTGTGTGAAGTCACATAATGGAGGTGTGTGAAGTTAAAATGGAGGTGCATGACGTCATAAAATGGAGGTTTGTGAAGTCACAGAATGGAGGTTTGTGAAGTCACAGAATTGAGGTGTGTGAAGTCATAGAATGGAGGTGTGTGAAATAACAGAATGGACGGGTATGAAGTCATAGAATGGAGGTGTGTGAAGTCACAGAATTGAGGTGTTTGAAGTCATATAATGGAGGTGTGTGAAGTCAAAATGGATGTGTAAAGTCATAGAATGCAGGTGTGTGAAGTCACAGAATTGAGGTGTTTGAAGTCATATATTGGAGGTGTGTGAAGTCAAAATGTATGTGTGAAGTCACAGATTCGAGGTCTGTGAAGTCCTAGAATGGAGGGGTGTGAAGTCAGAATGGAGGTGTGTGAAGTCATAGAATGGAGGTGTGTGAACTCATATAATGGAGGTGTGTGACGTCACAATGGAGGTGTGTGAAGTCACAGAATGGAGGTGCGTGAACTCAGAATGGAGGTGTGTGAAGTCACAGAATGGAGGTGTGTGAAGTCATAGAATGGAAGTGTGTGAAGTCATAGAATGGAGTTGGGTGAAGTCAGAATGTAGGTGTGTGAAGTCACCGAATGGAGGTGTGTGAACTCAGAATGGAGGTGTGTGAAGTCATAGAATGGAGGTGTCTGAAATCAGAGAATGGACGTTTGTGAAGTCACAGAATGGAGGTGTGTGAAGTCACAGAATCGAGGTTTGTGAAGTCATAGAATGGAGGTATGTGAAGTCATATTTGAGGGGTGTGAAGTCGGAGAATAGAGGTGTGTGAAGTCACAGAATGGAGGTGGGTGAAGTCACAAAATGGATGAGTATGAAGTCATAGAATGGAGATGTGTGAAGGCACAGAAATGAGGTGTTTGAAGTCATATATTGGAGGTGTGTGAAATAAAAATGGATGTGTGAAGTCATAGAATGGAGGTGTGTGAAGTCATAGAATGGAGGAGTGTGAAGTCATAGAGTGCAGGTGAGTGAAGTCACAGTTTCGAGGTCTGTGAAGTCATAGATTGGAGGTGTGTGATGTCAGAATGGAGGTGTGTGAACTCACAGAATGGAGGTGTGTGAAGTCAGAATGGAGGTGTGTGAACTCATAGAATGGCGGTGTGTGATGTCACAATGGAAGTGTGTGAAGTCATAGAATGCAGGTGTGTGAAGTCACAGAATGGAGGTGTGTGAAGTCATAGAATGGAGGTGTGTGAAGTCAAAGAATGGAGGTGTGTGACGTCAAAGAATGGAGGTGTGTGAAGTCATAGAATGGAGCTGTGTGAAGTCAGAATTTAGGTGTGTGAAGTCAAAGAATGGAGGTGTGTGAAGTCATAGAATTTAGGTGTGTGAAGTCATAGAACGGAGGTGTGTGAAATCAGAATGGAGGTTTGTGAAGTCACAGAATTGAGGTGTGTGAACATAGAATGGAGGTGTGTGAAGTCATAGAATGGAGGTGTGTGAAGTCAGAGAATGGAGGTGTGTGAAGGTATAGAATGGAGGTGTGTGAAGTCATAGAATGGAGGTGTGTGAATCATATAATGGAGGTGTGTGAAGTCATAGAATGGAGGTGTGTGAAGTCAGAATGGAGGTGTGAAGTCATGGAATGGAGGTGGGTGAAGTCATAGAAAGGAGGTGTGGGAAGTCATAGAATGGAGGAGTGTGAAGTCATAGAGTGGAGGTGAGTGAAGTCACAGATTCGAGGTCTGTGAAGTCCTAGAATGGAGGGGTGTGAAGTCAGAATGGAGGTGTGTGAAGTCATAGAATGGAGGTGTGTGAACTCATATAATGGAGGTGTGTGACGTCACAATGGAAGTGTGTGAAGTCATAGAATGAAGGTGTGTGATGTCACAGAATGGAGGTGTATGAAGTCAAAATGGAGGTGTGTGAAGTCATAGAATGGAAGTGTGTGAAGTCATAGAATGGAGTTGGATGAAGTCAGAATGTAGGTGTGTGAAGTCACCGAATGGAGGTGTGTGAACTCAGAATGGAGGTGTGTGACGTCACAACGGAAGTGTGTGAAGTCATAGAATGGAGGTGTGTGAAGTCATAGAATGGAGGTGTGTGAAGTCATAGCATGGAGGTATGTGAAATCATAGAATGGAAGTGTGTGAAGTCATAGAATGGAGGTGTGTGAAATCATAGAATGGAGGTTTGTGTAGTCACAGAATGGAAGAGTGTGAACTCAGAATGGAGGTGTGTGAAGTCAGGGAATGGAGTTGTGTGAGGTCATAGCATGGAGGTATGTGAAATCATAGAATGGAAGTGTGTGAAGTCATAGAATGGATGTTTCTGAATTAAGAATGAAAGTGTGTGAAGTCAGAGAATGGAGGTGTGTGAACACAATATTGTGGTGTGTGAACACATGGAATGGAGGTGTGTGAAGTCGTGGAATGGAGGTGTGTGAGGTCAGAGAATGGAGGTGTGTGAAGTCATAGAATGGAGGTATGTGAAATCATAGAATGGAAGTGTGTGAAGTCATAGAATGGAGGTGTGTGAAGTCATGCAATGAAGGTGTGTGAAGTCATAGAAAGGAGCTGTGTGAAGTCACCAAAGGGAGGTGTGTGAAGTCACATAATGGTGGTGTGTAAAGTTAAAATGGAGGTGCGTGACGTCATAAAATGGAGGTGAGTGAAGTCATAGAATGGAGGTGTGTGAAATCATAGAATGGACGTTTGTGAAGTCACAGAACGGAGGTGTGTGAAGTCACAGAATGGAGGTTTGTGAAGTCACAGAATTGAGGTGTGTGAAGTCATAGAATGGAGGTGTGTGAAGTCACAGAATTGAGGTGTTTGAAGTCATATAATGGAGGTCTGTGAAGTCAAAATGGATGTGTAAAGTCATAGAATGGAGGTGTGTGAAGTCAGAATGGAGGTGTGAAGTCATGGAATGGAGGTGGGTGAAGTCATAGAAAGGAGGTGTGGGAAGTCATAGAATGGAGGAGTGTGAAGTCATAGAGTGGAGGTGAGTGAAGTCACAGATTCGAGGTCTGTGAAGTCCTAGAATGGAGGGGTGTGAAGTCAGAATGGAGGTGTGTGAAGTCATAGAATGGAGGTGTGTGAACTCATATAATGGAGGTGTGTGACGTCACAATGGAAGTGTGTGAAGTCATAGAATGAAGGTGTGTGATGTCACAGAATGGAGGTGTATGAAGTCAAAATGGA
Source organism: Megascapheus bottae (assembly GCA_024803745.1). Classification (NCBI taxonomy): domain Eukaryota; kingdom Metazoa; phylum Chordata; class Mammalia; order Rodentia; family Geomyidae; genus Megascapheus; species Megascapheus bottae. The sequence goes on along the minus strand of JANJXV010000848.1, from coordinate 115,020 downwards.
GGTGTGTGAAGTCATAGAATGGAAGTGTGTGAAGTCATAGAATGGAGTTGGGTGAAGTCAGAATGTAGGTGTGTGAAGTCACCGAATGGAGGTGTGTGAACTCAGAATGGAGGTGTGTGACGTCACAATGGAAGTGTGTGAAGTCATAGAATGGAGGTGTGTGAAGTCATAGAATGGAGGTGTGTGAAGTCATAGCATGGAGGTATGTGAAATCATAGAATGGAAGTGTGTGAAGTCATAGAATGGAGGTGTGTGAAATCATAGAATGGAGGTTTGTGTAGTCACAGAATGGAAGTGTGTGAACTCAGAATGGAGGTGTGTGAAGTCAGGGAATGGAGTTGTGTGAGGTCATAGCATGGAGGTATGTGAAATCATAGAATGGAAGTGTGTGAAGTCATAGAATGGAAGTTTCTGAATTAAGAATGAAGGTGTGTGAAGTCAGAGAATGGAGGTGTGTGAACACAATATTGTGGTGTGTGAACACATGGAATGGAGGTGTGTGAAGTCGTGGAATGGAGGTGTGTGAGGTCACAGAATGGAGGTGTGTGAAGTCATAGAATGGAGGTATGTGAAATCATAGAATGGAAGTGTGTGAAGTCATAGAATGGAGGTGTGTGAAGTCATGCAATGAAGGTGTGTGAAGTCATAGAAAGGAGCTGTGTGAAGTCACCGAAGGGAGGTGTGTGAAGTCACATAATGGAGGTGTGTGAAGTTAAAATGGAGGTGCATGACGTCATAAAATGGAGGTGTGTGAAGTCATAGAATGGAGGTGTGTGAAATCATAGAATGGACGTTTGTGAAGTTACAGAATGGAGGTTTGTGAAGTCACAGAATGGAGGTTTGTGAAGTCACAGAATTGAGGTGTGTGAAGTCATAGAATGGAGGTGTGTGAAGTCACAGAATTGAGGTTTTTGAAGTCATATAATGGAGGTGTGTGAAGTCAAAATGGATGTGTAAAGTCATAGAATGGAGGTGTGTGAAGTCACAGAATTGAGGTGTTTGAAGTCATATATTGGAGGTGTGTGAAGTCAAAATGTATGTGTGAAGTCACAGATTCGAGGTCTGTGAAGTCCTAGAATGGAGGGGTGTGAAGTCAGAATGGAGGTGTGTGAAGTCATAGAATGGAGGTGTGTGAACTCATATAATGGAGGTGTGTGACGTCACAATGGAGGTGTGTGAAGTCACAGAATGGAGGTGCGTGAACTCAGAATGGAGGTGTGTGAAGTCACAGAATGGAGGTGTGTGAAGTCATAGAATGGAAGTGTGTGAAGTCATAGAATGGAGTTGGGTGAAGTCAGAATGTAGGTGTGTGAAGTCACCGAATGGAGGTGTGTGAACTCAGAATGGAGGTGTGTGAAGTCATAGAATGGAGGTGTCTGAAATCAGAGAATGGACGTTTGTGAAGTCACAGAATGGAGGTGTGTGAAGTCACAGAATCGAGGTTTGTGAAGTCATAGAATGGAGGTATGTGAAGTCATATTTGAGGGGTGTGAAGTCGGAGAATAGAGGTGTGTGAAGTCACAGAATGGAGGTGGGTGAAGTCACAAAATGGATGAGTATGAAGTCATAGAATGGAGATGTGTGAAGGCACAGAAATGAGGTGTTTGAGGTCATATATTGGAGGTGTGTGAAATAAAAATGGATGTGTGAAGTCATAGAATGGAGGTGTGTGAAGTCATAGAATGGAGGAGTGTGAAGTCATAGAGTGCAGGTGAGTGAAGTCACAGTTTCGAGGTCTGTGAAGTCATAGATTGGAGGTGTGTGATGTCAGAATGGAGGTGTGTGAACTCATAGAATGGCGGTGTGTGATGTCACAATGGAAGTGTGTGAAGTCATAGAATGCAGGTGTGTGAAGTCACAGAATGGAGGTGTGTGAAGTCATAGAATGGAGGTGTGTGAAGTCAAAGAATGGAGGTGTGTGACGTCAAAGAATGGAGGTGTGTGAAGTCATAGAATGGAGCTGTGTGAAGTCAGAATTTAGGTGTGTGAAGTCAAAGAATGGAGGTGTGTGAAGTCATAGAATTTAGGTGTGTGAAGTCATAGAACGGAGGTGTGTGAAATCAGAATGGAGGTTTGTGAAGTCACAGAATTGAGGTGTGTGAACATAGAATGGAGGTGTGTGAAGTCACAGAATGGAGGTGTGTAAAATCTTAGAATGGAGGTTTGTGAAGTCACAGAATGGAGGTGTGTGAACAAAGAATGGAGGTGTGTGAAGTCACAGAATGGAGGTGTGTGAAGTCATAGCATGGAGGTATGTGAAATCATAGAATGGAAGTCTGTGAACTCATAGAATGGAGGTGTGTGAGGTCATACAATAAAGGTGTGTGAAGTCACAGAATGGAGGTGTGTGAAGTCACCGAAGGGAGGTGAGTGAAATCACATAATGGAGGTTTGTGAAGTTAAAATGTAGGTGCGTGACGTCATAAAATGGACGTGTGTGAAGTCATAGCATGGAGGTGTGTGAAATCATAGAATGGACGTTTGTGAAGTCACAGAATGGAGGTGTGAGAAGTCACAGAATGAAGGTTTGTGAAGTCACAGAATGGAGGTGTGTGAAGTCATAGAATGGAGGTGTGTGAAATAACAGAATGGACGGGTATGAAGTCATAGAATGCAGGTGGGTGAAGTCACAGAATTGAGGTGTTTGAAGTCATATATTGGAGGTGTGTGAAGTCAGAATGGATGTGAGAAGTCATAGAATGGAGGTTTGTGAAGTGACAGAATTGAGGTGTTTGAAGTCATATATTAGAGGTGTGTGAAGTCAAAATGGATGTGTGAAGTCATAGAATGGAGGTGTGTGAAGTCATAAAATGGAGGTGTGTGAAGTCATAGAATGGAGGTGTGTGAAGTCATAGAATGGAGGTTTGTGAAGTCACAGAATGGAGGTGTGTGAAGTCATAGAATGGAGTTTGGTGAAGTCAGAATGGAGGTGTGTGAAATCACAGAATGGAGGTGTGTGAACTAAGAATGGAGGTGTGTGAAGTCACAGAATGGAGGTTTGTGAAGTCATAGAATGGAGGTGTGTGAAGTCATAGAATGGATGTTTATGAATTAAGAATGAAGGTGTGTGAAGTCATAGAATGGAGGTGTGTGAACTCATAGAATGGAGGTGTGTGAAGTCACAGAATGGAGGTGTGTGAAGTCACAGAATGGAGGTGTGTGAAGTCAGAATGGAGGTGTGTGAAGTCATACAATGAAGGTGGGTGAAGTCATAGAAAGGAGGTGTGGGAAGTCATAGAATGGAGGAGTGTGAAGTCATAGAGTGCAGGTGAGTGAAGTCACAGTTTCGAGGTCTGTGAAGTCATAGAATGGAGGTGTGTGATGTCAGAATGGGGGTGTGCGAAGTCGCAGAATAGAGGTGTGTGAAGTCAGAATGGAGGTGTGTGAAGTCTTAGATGGAGTTGTGTGAAGTCATAGTATGGAGGTGTTTGAAACCATAGAATGGAGTTTTGTAAAGTCACAGAATGGAGCTGTGTGAATTCAGAATGGAAGTGTGTGAAGTCATAGAATGGAGGTGTGTGAAGTCAGAATGGAGGTGTGTGAACTCATAGAATGGAGGTGTGTGACGTCACAATGGAAGTGTGTGAAGTCATAGAATGGAGTTGTGTGACGTCACAGAATGGAGGTGTGTGAACTCATAGAATGGCGGTGTGTGACGTCACAATGGAAGTGTGTGAAGTCATAGAATGCAGGTGTGTGAAGTCACAGAATGGAGGAGTGTGAAGTCATAGAGTGCAGGTGAGTGAAGTCACAGTTTCGAGGTCTGTGAAGTCATAGAATGGAGGTGTGTGATGTCAGAATGGAGGTGTGTGAACTCATAGAATGGCGGTGTGTGACGTCACAATGGAAGTGTGTGAGGTCATAGAATGCAGGTGTGTGAACTCACAGAATGGAGGTGTGTGAAGTCAGAATGGAGGTGTGTGAACTCATAGAATGGCGGTGTGTGACGTCACAATGGAAGTGTGTGAGGTCATAGAATGCAGGTGTGTGAAGTCACAGAATGGAGGTGTGTGAAGTCATAGAATGGAGGTGTGTGAAGTCACAGAATGGAGGTGTGTGACGTCAAAGAATGGAGGTGTGTGAAGTCATAGAATGGAGCTGTGTGAAGTCAGAATTTAGGTGTGTGAAGTCAAAGAATGGAGGTGTGTGAAGTCATAGAATTTAGGTGTGTGAAGTCATAGAATGGAGGTGTGTGAAATCAGAATGGAGGTTTGTGAAGTCACAGAATTGAGGTGTGTGATCATAGAATGGAGGTGTGTGAAGTCAAAGAATGGAGGTGTGTGAAGTCATAGAATGGAGGTATGTAAAGTCATATAATGTATGTTTGTGAAGTAAGAAAGAAGGTGTGTGAAGTCATAGAATGGAGGTGTGTGAAGTCAGAGAATGGAGGTGTGTGAAGGTATAGAATGGAGGTGTATGAAGTCAAAATGGAGGTGTGTGAAGTCATAGAATGGAAGTGTGTGAAGTCATAGAATGGAGTTGGGTGAAGTCAGAATGTAGGTGTGTGAAGTCACCGAATGGAGGTGTGTGAACTCAGAATGGAGGTGTGTGACGTCACAATGGAAGTGTGTGAAGTCATAGAATGGAGGTGTGTGAAGTCATAGAATGGAGATGTGTGAAGTCATAGCATGGAGGTATGTGAAATCATAGAATGGAAGTGTGTGAAGTCATAGAATGGAGGTGTGTGAAATCAGAATGGAGGTTTTGAAGTCACAGAATTGAGGTGTGTGAACATAGAATGGAGGTGTGTGAAGTCATAGAATGGAGGTGTGTGAAGTCAGAATGGAGGTGTGAAGTCATCGAATGGAGGTGGGTGAAGTCATAGAAAGGAGGTGTGGGAAGTCATAGAATGGAGGAGTGTGAAGTCATAGAGTGGAGGTGAGTGAAGTCACAGATTCGAGGTCTGTGAAGTCCTAGAATGGAGGGGTGTGAAGTCAGAATGGAGGTGTGTGAAGTCATAGAATGGAGGTGTGTGAACTCATATAATGGAGGTGTGTGACGTCACAATGGAAGTGTGTGAAGTCATAGAATGAAGGTGTGTGATGTCACAGAATGGAGGTGTATGAAGTCAAAATGGAGGTGTGTGAAGTCATAGAATGGAAGTGTGTGAAGTCATAGAATGGAGTTGGGTGAAGTCAGAATGTAGGTGTGTGAAGTCACCGAATGGAGGTGTGTGAACTCAGAATGGAGGTGTGTGACGTCACAATGGAAGTGTGTGAAGTCATAGAATGGAGGTGTGTGAAGTCATAGAATGGAGGTGTGTGAAGTCATAGCATGGAGGTATGTGAAATCATAGAATGGAAGTGTGTGAAGTCATAGAATGGAGGTGTGTGAAATCATAGAATGGAGGTTTGTGTAGTCACAGAATGGAAGTGTGTGAACTCAGAATGGAGGTGTGTGAAGTCAGGGAATGGAGTTGTGTGAGGTCATAGCATGGAGGTATGTGAAATCATAGAATGGAAGTGTGTGAAGTCATAGAATGGAAGTTTCTGAATTAAGAATGAAGGTGTGTGAAGTCAGAGAATGGAGGTGTGTGAACACAATATTGTGGTGTGTGAACACATGGAATGGAGGTGTGTGAAGTCGTGGAATGGAGGTGTGTGAGGTCACAGAATGGAGGTGTGTGAAGTCATAGAATGGAGGTATGTGAAATCATAGAATGGAAGTGTGTGAAGTCATAGAATGGAGGTGTGTGAAGTCATGCAATGAAGGTGTGTGAAGTCATAGAAAGGAGCTGTGTGAAGTCACCGAAGGGAGGTGTGTGAAGTCACATAATGGAGGTGTGTGAAGTTAAAATGGAGGTGCATGACGTCATAAAATGGAGGTGTGTGAAGTCATAGAATGGAGGTGTGTGAAATCATAGAATGGACGTTTGTGAAGTTACAGAATGGAGGTTTGTGAAGTCACAGAATGGAGGTTTGTGAAGTCACAGAATTGAGGTGTGTGAAGTCATAGAATGGAGGTGTGTGAAATAACAGAATGGACGGGTATGAAGTCATAGAATGGAGGTGTGTGAAGTCACAGAATTGAGGTGTTTGAAGTCATATAATGGAGGTGTGTGAAGTCAAAATGGATGTGTAAAGTCATAGAATGGAGGTGTGTGAAGTCACAGAATTGAGGTGTTTGAAGTCATATATTGGAGGTGTGTGAAGTCAAAATGTATGTGTGAAGTCACAGATTCGAGGTCTGTGAAGTCCTAGAATGGAGGGGTGTGAAGTCAGAATGGAGGTGTGTGAAGTCATAGAATGGAGGTGTGTGAACTCATATAATGGAGTTGTGTGACGTCACAATGGAGGTGTGTGAAGTCACAGAATGGAGGTGCGTGAACTCAGAATGGAGGTGTGTGAAGTCACAGAATGGAGGTGTGTGAAGTCATAGAATGGAAGTGTGTGAAGTCATAGAATGGAGTTGGGTGAAGTCAGAATGTAGGTGTGTGAAGTCACCGAATGGAGGTGTGTGAACTCAGAATGGAGGTGTGTGAAGTCATAGAATGGAGGTGTCTGAAATCAGAGAATGGACGTTTGTGAAGTCACAGAATGGAGGTGTGTGAAGTCACAGAATCGAGGTTTGTGAAGTCATAGAATGGAGGTATGTGAAGTCATATTTGAGGGGTGTGAAGTCGGAGAATAGAGGTGTGTGAAGTCACAGAATGGAGGTGGGTGAAGTCACAAAATGGATGAGTATGAAGTCATAGAATGGAGATGTGTGAAGGCACAGAAATGAGGTGTTTGAAGTCATATATTGGAGGTGTGTGAAATAAAAATGGATGTGTGAAGTCATAGAATGGAGGTGTGTGAAGTCATAGAATGGAGGAGTGTGAAGTCATAGAGTGCAGGTGAGTGAAGTCACAGTTTCGAGGTCTGTGAAGTCATAGATTGGAGGTGTGTGATGTCAGAATGGAGGTGTGTGAACTCACAGAATGGAGGTGTGTGAAGTCAGAATGGAGGTGTGTGAACTCATAGAATGGCGGTGTGTGATGTCACAATGGAAGTGTGTGAAGTCATAGAATGCAGGTGTGTGAAGTCACAGAATGTAGGTGTGTGAAGTCATAGAATGGAGGTGTGTGAAGTCACAGAATGGAGGTGTGTGACGTCGAAGAATGGAGGTGTGTGAAGTCATAGAATGGAGCTGTGTGAAGTCAGAATTTAGGTGTGTGAAGTCAAAGAATGGAGGTGTGTGAAGTCATAGAATTTAGGTGTGTGAAGTCATAGAATGGAGGTGTGTGAAATCAGAATGGAGGTTTGTGAAGTCACAGAATTGAGGTGTGTGAACATAGAATGGAGGTGTGTGAAGTCAAAGAATGGAGGTGTGTGAAGTCATAGAATTTAGGTATGTAAAGTCATATAATGTATGTTTGTGAAGTAAGAATGAAGGTGTGTGAAGTCATAGAATGGAGGTGTGTGAAGTCAGAGAATGGAGGTGTGTGAAGGTATAGAATGGAGGTGTGTGAAGTCATAGAATGGAGGTGTGTGAATCATGTAATGGAGGTGTGTGAAGTCATAGAATGGAGGTGTGTGAAGTCAGAATGGAGGTGTGAAGTCATGGAATGGAGGTGGGTGAAGTCATAGAAAGGAGGTGTGGGAAGTCATAGAATGGAGGAGTGTGAAGTCATAGAGTGGAGGTGAGTGAAGTCACAGATTCGAGGTCTGTGAAGTCCTAGAATGGAGGGGTGTGAAGTCAGAATGGAGGTGTGTGAAGTCATAGAATGGAGGTGTGTGAACTCATATAATGGAGGTGTGTGACGTCACAATGGAAGTGTGTGAAGTCATAGAATGAAGGTGTGTGATGTCACAGAATGGAGGTGTATGAAGTCAAAATGGAGGTGTGTGAAGTCATAGAATGGAAGTGTGTGAAGTCATAGAATGGAGTTGGGTGAAGTCAGAATGTAGGTGTGTGAAGTCACCGAATGGAGGTGTGTGAACTCAGAATGGAGGTGTGTGACGTCACAATGGAAGTGTGTGAAGTCATAGAATGGAGGTGTGTGAAGTCATAGAATGGAGGTGTGTGAAGTCATAGCATGGAGGTATGTGAAATCATAGAATGGAAGTGTGTGAAGTCATAGAATGGAGGTGTGTGAAATCAGAATGGAGGTTTTGAAGTCACAGAATTGAGGTGTGTGAACATAGAATGGAGGTGTGTGAAGTCATAGAATGGAGGTGTGTGAAGTCAGAATGGAGGTGTGAAGTCATCGAATGGAGGTGGGTGAAGTCATAGAAAGGAGGTGTGGGAAGTCATAGAATGGAGGAGTGTGAAGTCATAGAGTGGAGGTGAGTGAAGTCACAGATTCGAGGTCTGTGAAGTCCTAGAATGGAGGGGTGTGAAGTCAGAATGGAGGTGTGTGAAGTCATAGAATGGAGGTGTGTGAACTCATATAATGGAGGTGTGTGACGTCACAATGGAAGTGTGTGAAGTCATAGAATGAAGGTGTGTGATGTCACAGAATGGAGGTGTATGAAGTCAAAATGGAGGTGTGTGAAGTCATAGAATGGAAGTGTGTGAAGTCATAGAATGGAGTTGGGTGAAGTCAGAATGTAGGTGTGTGAAGTCACCGAATGGAGGTGTGTGAACTCAGAATGGAGGTGTGTGACGTCACAATGGAAGTGTGTGAAGTCATAGAATGGAGGTGTGTGAAGTCATAGAATGGAGGTGTGTGAAGTCATAGCATGGAGGTATGTGAAATCATAGAATGGAAGTGTGTGAAGTCATAGAATGGAGGTGTGTGAAATCATAGAATGGAGGTTTGTGTAGTCACAGAATGGAAGTGTGTGAACTCAGAATGGAGGTGTGTGAAGTCAGGGAATGGAGTTGTGTGAGGTCATAGCATGGAGGTATGTGAAATCATAGAATGGAAGTGTGTGAAGTCATAGAATGGAAGTTTCTGAATTAAGAATGAAGGTGTGTGAAGTCAGAGAATGGAGGTGTGTGAACACAATATTGTGGTGTGTGAACACATGGAATGGAGGTGTGTGAAGTCGTGGAATGGAGGTGTGTGAGGTCACAGAATGGAGGTGTGTGAAGTCATAGAATGGAGGTATGTGAAATCATAGAATGGAAGTGTGTGAAGTCATAGATTGGAGGTGTGTGAAGTCATGCAATGAAGGTGTGTGAAGTCATAGAAAGGAGCTGTGTGAAGTCACCGAAGGGAGGTGTGTGAAGTCACATAATGGAGGTGTGTGAAGTTAAAATGGAGGTGCATGACGTCATAAAATGGAGGTGTGTGAAGTCATAGAATGGAGGTGTGTGAAATCATAGAATGGACGTTTGTGAAGTTACAGAATGGAGGTTTGTGAAGTCACAGAATGGAGGTTTGTGAAGTCACAGAATTGAGGTGTGTGAAGTCATAGAATGGAGGTGTGTGAAATAACAGAATGGATGGGTATGAAGTCATAGAATGGAGGTGTGTGAAGTCACAGAATTGAGGTGTTTGAAGTCATATAATGGAGGTGTGTGAAGTCAAAATGGATGTGTAAAGTCATAGAATGGAGGTGTGTGAAGTCACAGAATTGAGGTGTTTGAAGTCATATATTGGAGGTGTGTGAAGTCAAAATGTATGTGTGAAGTCACAGATTCGAGGTCTGTGAAGTCCTAGAATGGAGGGGTGTGAAGTCAGAATGGAGGTGTGTGAAGTCATAGAATGGAGGTGTGTGAACTCATATAATGGAGGTGTGTGACGTCACAATGGAGGTGTGTGAAGTCACAGAATGGAGGTGCGTGAACTCAGAATGGAGGTGTGTGAAGTCACAGAATGGAGGTGTGTGAAGTCATAGAATGGAAGTGTGTGAAGTCATAGAATGGAGTTGGGTGAAGTCAGAATGTAGGTGTGTGAAGTCACCGAATGGAGGTGTGTGAACTCAGAATGGAGGTGTGTGAAGTCATAGAATGGAGGTGTCTGAAATCAGAGAATGGACGTTTGTGAAGTCACAGAATGGAGGTGTGTGAAGTCACAGAATCGAGGTTTGTGAAGTCATAGAATGGAGGTATGTGAAGTCATATTTGAGGGGTGTGAAGTCGGAGAATAGAGGTGTGTGAAGTCACAGAATGGAGGTGGGTGAAGTCACAAAATGGATGAGTATGAAGTCATAGAATGGAGATGTGTGAAGGCACAGAAATGAGGTGTTTGAAGTCATATATTGGAGGTGTGTGAAATAAAAATGGATGTGTGAAGTCATAGAATGGAGGTGTGTGAAGTCATAGAATGGAGGAGTGTGAAGTCATAGAGTGCAGGTGAGTGAAGTCACAGTTTCGAGGTCTGTGAAGTCATAGATTGGAGGTGTGTGATGTCAGAATGGAGGTGTGTGAACTCACAGAATGGAGGTGTGTGAAGTCAGAATGGAGGTGTGTGAACTCATAGAATGGCGGTGTGTGATGTCACAATGGAAGTGTGTGAAGTCATAGAATGCAGGTGTGTGAAGTCACAGAATGTAGGTGTGTGAAGTCATAGAATGGAGGTGTGTGAAGTCACAGAATGGAGGTGTGTGACGTCGAAGAATGGAGGTGTGTGAAGTCATAGAATGGAGCTGTGTGAAGTCAGAATTTAGGTGTGTGAAGTCAAAGAATGGAGGTGTGTGAAGTCATAGAATTTAGGTGTGTGAAGTCATAGAATGGAGGTGTGTGAAATCAGAATGGAGGTTTGTGAAGTCACAGAATTGAGGTGTGTGAACATAGAATGGAGGTGTGTGAAGTCAAAGAATGGAGGTGTGTGAAGTCATAGAATTTAGGTATGTAAAGTCATATAATGTATGTTTGTGTTGTGAAGTAAGAATGAAGGTGTGTGAAGTCATAGAATGGAGGTGTGTGAAGTCAGAGAATGGAGGTGTGTGAAGGTATAGAATGGAGGTGTGTGAAGTCATAGAATGGAGGTGTGTGAATCATATAAAGGAGGTGTGTGAAGTCATAGAATGGAGGTGTGTGAAGTCAGAATGGAGGTGTGAAGTCATGGAATGGAGGTGGGTGAAGTCATAGAAAGGAGGTGTGGGAAGTCATAGAATGGAGGAGTGTGAAGTCATAGAGTGGAGGTGAGTGAAGTCACAGATTCGAGGTCTGTGAAGTCCTAGAATGGAGGGGTGTGAAGTCAGAATGGAGGTGTGTGAAGTCATAGAATGGAGGTGTGTGAACTCATATAATGGAGGTGTGTGACGTCACAATGGAAGTGTGTGAAGTCATAGAATGAAGGTGTGTGATGTCACAGAATGGAGGTGTATGAAGTCAAAATGGAGGTGTGTGAAGTCATAGAATGGAAGTGTGTGAAGTCATAGAATGGAGTTGGGTGAAGTCAGAATGTAGGTGTGTGAAGTCACCGAATGGAGGTGTGTGAACTCAGAATGGAGGTGTGTGACGTCACAATGGAAGTGTGTGAAGTCATAGAATGGAGGTGTGTGAAGTCATAGAATGGAGGTGTGTGAAGTCATAGCATGGAGGTATGTGAAATCATAGAATGGAAGTGTGTGAAGTCATAGAATGGAGGTGTGTGAAATCATAGAATGGAGGTTTGTGTAGTCACAGAATGGAAGTGTGTGAACTCAGAATGGAGGTGTGTGAAGTCAGGGAATGGAGTTGTGTGAGGTCATAGCATGGAGGTATGTGAAATCATAGAATGGAAGTGTGTGAAGTCATAGAATGGAAGTTTCTGAATTAAGAATGAAGGTGTGTGAAGTCAGAGAATGGAGGTGTGTGAACACAATATTGTGGTGTGTGAACACATGGAATGGAGGTGTGTGAAGTCGTGGAATGGAGGTGTGTGAGGTCACAGAATGGAGGTGTGTGAAGTCATAGAATGGAGGTATGTGAAATCATAGAATGGAAGTGTGTGAAGTCATAGAATGGAGGTGTGTGAAGTCATGCAATGAAGGTGTGTGAAGTCATAGAAAGGAGCTGTGTGAAGTCACCGAAGGGAGGTGTGTGAAGTCACATAATGGAGGTGTGTGAAGTTAAAATGGAGGTGCATGACGTCATAAAATGGAGGTGTGTGAAGTCATAGAATGGAGGTGTGTGAAATCATAGAATGGACGTTTGTGAAGTTACAGAATGGAGGTTTGTGAAGTCACAGAATGGAGGTTTGTGAAGTCACAGAATTGAGGTGTGTGAAGTCATAGAATGGAGGTGTGTGAAATAACAGAATGGACGGGTATGAAGTCATAGAATGGAGGTGTGTGAAGTCACAGAATTGAGGTGTTTGAAGTCATATAATGGAGGTGTGTGAAGTCAAAATGGATGTGTAAAGTCATAGAATGGAGGTGTGTGAAGTCACAGAATTGAGGTGTTTGAAGTCATATATTGGAGGTGTGTGAAGTCAAAATGTATGTGTGAAGTCACAGATTCGAGGTCTGTGAAGTCCTAGAATGGAGGGGTGTGAAGTCAGAATGGAGGTGTGTGAAGTCATAGAATGGAGGTGTGTGAACTCATATAATGGAGGTGTGTGACGTCACAATGGAGGTGTGTGAAGTCACAGAATGGAGGTGCGTGAACTCAGAATGGAGGTGTGTGAAGTCACAGAATGGAGGTGTGTGAAGTCATAGAATGGAAGTGTGTGAAGTCATAGAATGGAGTTGGGTGAAGTCAGAATGTAGGTGTGTGAAGTCACCGAATGGAGGTGTGTGAACTCAGAATGGAGGTGTGTGAAGTCATAGAATGGAGGTGTCTGAAATCAGAGAATGGACGTTTGTGAAGTCACAGAATGGAGGTGTGTGAAGTCACAGAATCGAGGTTTGTGAAGTCATAGAATGGAGGTATGTGAAGTCATATTTGAGGGGTGTGAAGTCGGAGAATAGAGGTGTGTGAAGTCACAGAATGGAGGTGGGTGAAGTCACAAAATGGATGAGTATGAAGTCATAGAATGGAGATGTGTGAAGGCACAGAAATGAGGTGTTTGAAGTCATATATTGGAGGTGTGTGAAATAAAAATGGATGTGTGAAGTCATAGAATGGAGGTGTGTGAAGTCATAGAATGGAGGAGTGTGAAGTCATAGAGTGCAGGTGAGTGAAGTCACAGTTTCGAGGTCTGTGAAGTCATAGATTGGAGGTGTGTGATGTCAGAATGGAGGTGTGTGAACTCACAGAATGGAGGTGTGTGAAGTCAGAATGGAGGTGTGTGAACTCATAGAATGGCGGTGTGTGATGTCACAATGGAAGTGTGTGAAGTCATAGAATGCAGGTGTGTGAAGTCACAGAATGTAGGTGTGTGAAGTCATAGAATGGAGGTGTGTGAAGTCACAGAATGGAGGTGTGTGACGTCGAAGAATGGAGGTGTGTGAAGTCATAGAATGGAGCTGTGTGAAGTCAGAATTTAGGTGTGTGAAGTCAAAGAATGGAGGTGTGTGAAGTCATAGAATTTAGGTGTGTGAAGTCATAGAATGGAGGTGTGTGAAATCAGAATGGAGGTTTGTGAAGTCACAGAATTGAGGTGTGTGAACATAGAATGGAGGTGTGTGAAGTCAAAGAATGGAGGTGTGTGAAGTCATAGAATTTAGGTATGTAAAGTCATATAATGTATGTTTGTGAAGTAAGAATGAAGGTGTGTGAAGTCATAGAATGGAGGTGTGTGAAGTCAGAGAATGGAGGTGTGTGAAGGTATAGAATGGAGGTGTGTGAAGTCATAGAATGGAGGTGTGTGAATCATGTAATGGAGGTGTGTGAAGTCATAGAATGGAGGTGTGTGAAGTCAGAATGGAGGTGTGAAGTCATGGAATGGAGGTGGGTGAAGTCATAGAAAGGAGGTGTGGGAAGTCATAGAATGGAGGAGTGTGAAGTCATAGAGTGGAGGTGAGTGAAGTCACAGATTCGAGGTCTGTGAAGTCCTAGAATGGAGGGGTGTGAAGTCAGAATGGAGGTGTGTGAAGTCATAGAATGGAGGTGTGTGAACTCATATAATGGAGGTGTGTGACGTCACAATGGAAGTGTGTGAAGTCATAGAATGAAGGTGTGTGATGTCACAGAATGGAGGTGTATGAAGTCAAAATGGAGGTGTGTGAAGTCATAGAATGGAAGTGTGTGAAGTCATAGAATGGAGTTGGGTGAAGTCAGAATGTAGGTGTGTGAAGTCACCGAATGGAGGTGTGTGAACTCAGAATGGAGGTGTGTGACGTCACAATGGAAGTGTGTGAAGTCATAGAATGGAGGTGTGTGAAGTCATAGAATGGAGGTGTGTGAAGTCATAGCATGGAGGTATGTGAAATCATAGAATGGAAGTGTGTGAAGTCATAGAATGGAGGTGTGTGAAATCATAGAATGGAGGTTTGTGTAGTCACAGAATGGAAGTGTGTGAACTCAGAATGGAGGTGTGTGAAGTCAGGGAATGGAGTTGTGTGAGGTCATAGCATGGAGGTATGTGAAATCATAGAATGGAAGTGTGTGAAGTCATAGAATGGAAGTTTCTGAATTAAGAATGAAGGTGTGTGAAGTCAGAGAATGGAGGTGTGTGAACACAATATTGTGGTGTGTGAACACATGGAATGGAGGTGTGTGAAGTCGTGGAATGGAGGTGTGTGAGGTCACAGAATGGAGGTGTGTGAAGTCATAGAATGGAGGTATGTGAAATCTTAGAATGGAAGTGTGTGAAGTCATAGAATGGAGGTGTGTGAAGTCATGCAATGAAGGTGTGTGAAGTCATAGAAAGGAGCTGTGTGAAGTCACCGAAGGGAGGTGTGTAAAGTCACATAATGGAGGTGTGTGAAGTTAAAATGGAGGTGCATGACGTCATAAAATGGAGGTGTGTGAAGTCATAGAATGGAGGTGTGTGAAATCATAGAATGGACGTTTGTGAAGTTACAGAATGGAGGTTTGTGAAGTCACAGAATGGAGGTTTGTGAAGTCACAGAATTGAGGTGTGTGAAGTCATAGAATGGAGGTGTGTGAAATAACAGAATGGACGGGTATGAAGTCATAGAATGGAGGTGTGTGAAGTCACAGAATTGAGGTGTTTGAAGTCATATAATGGAGGTCTGTGAAGTCAAAGTGGATGTGTAAAGTCATAGAATGGAGGTGTGTGAAGTCACAGAATTGAGGTGTTTGAAGTCATATATTGGAGGTGTGTGAAGTCAAAATGTATGTGTGAAGTCACAGATTCGAGGTCTGTGAAGTCCTAGAATGGAGGGGTGTGAAGTCAGAATGGAGGTGTGTGAAGTCATAGAATGGAGGTGTGTGAACTCATGTAATGGAGGTGTGTGACGTCACAATGGAGGTGTGTGAAGTCACAGAATGGAGGTGCGTGAACTCAGAATGGAGGTGTGTGAAGTCACAGAATGGAGGTGTGTGAAGTCATAGAATGGAAGTGTGTGAAGTCATAGAATGGAGTTGGGTGAAGTCAGAATGTAGGTGTGTGAAGTCACCGAATGGAGGTGTGTGAACTCAGAATGGAGGTGTGTGAAGTCATAGAATGGAGGTGTCTGAAATCAGAGAATGGACGTTTGTGAAGTCACAGAATGGAGGTGTGTGAAGTCACAGAATCGAGGTTTGTGAAGTCATAGAATGGAGGTATGTGAAGTCATATTTGAGGGGTGTGAAGTCGGAGAATAGAGGTGTGTGAAGTCACAGAATGGAGGTGGGTGAAGTCACAAAATGGATGAGTATGAAGTCATAGAATGGAGATGTGTGAAGGCACAGAAATGAGGTGTTTGAAGTCATATATTGGAGGTGTGTGAAATAAAAATGGATGTGTGAAGTCATAGAATGGAGGTGTGTGAAGTCATAGAATGGAGGAGTGTGAAGTCATAGAGTGCAGGTGAGTGAAGTCACAGTTTCGAGGTCTGTGAAGTCATAGATTGGAGGTGTGTGATGTCAGAATGGAGGTGTGTGAACTCACAGAATGGAGGTGTGTGAAGTCAGAATGGAGGTGTGTGAACTCATAGAATGGCGGTGTGTGATGTCACAATGGAAGTGTGTGAAGTCATAGAATGCAGGTGTGTGAAGTCACAGAATGGAGGTGTGTGAAGTCATAGAATGGAGGTGTGTGAAGTCAAAGAATGGAGGTGTGTGACGTCAAAGAATGGAGGTGTGTGAAGTCATAGAATGGAGCTGTGTGAAGTCAGAATTTAGGTGTGTGAAGTCAAAGAATGGAGGTGTGTGAAGTCATAGAATTTAGGTGTGTGAAGTCATAGAACGGAGGTGTGTGAAATCAGAATGGAGGTTTGTGAAGTCACAGAATTGAGGTGTGTGAACATAGAATGGAGGTGTGTGAAGTCATAGAATGGAGGTGTGTGAAGTCAGAGAATGGAGGTGTGTGAAGGTATAGAATGGAGGTGTGTGAAGTCATAGAATGGAGGTGTGTGAATCATATAATGGAGGTGTGTGAAGTCATAGAATGGAGGTGTGTGAAGTCAGAATGGAGGTGTGAAGTCATGGAATGGAGGTGGGTGAAGTCATAGAAAGGAGGTGTGGGAAGTCATAGAATGGAGGAGTGTGAAGTCATAGAGTGGAGGTGAGTGAAGTCACAGATTCGAGGTCTGTGAAGTCCTAGAATGGAGGGGTGTGAAGTCAGAATGGAGGTGTGTGAAGTCATAGAATGGAGGTGTGTGAACTCATATAATGGAGGTGTGTGACGTCACAATGGAAGTGTGTGAAGTCATAGAATGAAGGTGTGTGATGTCACAGAATGGAGGTGTATGAAGTCAAAATGGAGGTGTGTGAAGTCATAGAATGGAAGTGTGTGAAGTCATAGAATGGAGTTGGGTGAAGTCAGAATGTAGGTGTGTGAAGTCACCGAATGGAGGTGTGTGAACTCAGAATGGAGGTGTGTGACGTCACAACGGAAGTGTGTGAAGTCATAGAATGGAGGTGTGTGAAGTCATAGAATGGAGGTGTGTGAAGTCATAGCATGGAGGTATGTGAAATCATAGAATGGAAGTGTGTGAAGTCATAGAATGGAGGTGTGTGAAATCATAGAATGGCGGTTTGTGTAGTCACAGAATGGAAGAGTGTGAACTCAGAATGGAGGTGTGTGAAGTCAGGGAATGGAGTTGTGTGAGGTCATAGCATGGAGGTATGTGAAATCATAGAATGGAAGTGTGTGAAGTCATAGAATGGATGTTTCTGAATTAAGAATGAAGGTGTGTGAAGTCAGAGAATGGAGGTGTGTGAACACAATATTGTGGTGTGTGAACACATGGAATGGAGGTGTGTGAAGTCGTGGAATGGAGGTGTGTGAGGTCAGAGAATGGAGGTGTGTGAAGTCATAGAATGGAGGTATGTGAAATCATAGAATGGAAGTGTGTGAAGTCATAGAATGGAGGTGTGTGAAGTCATGCAATGAAGGTGTGTGAAGTCATAGAAAGGAGCTGTGTGAAGTCACCAAAGGGAGGTGTGTGAAGTCACATAATGGTGGTGTGTAAAGTTAAAATGGAGGTGCGTGACGTCATAAAATGGAGGTGAGTGAAGTCATAGAATGGAGGTGTGTGAAATCATAGAATGGACGTTTGTGAAGTCACAGAACGGAGGTGTGTGAAGTCACAGAATGGAGGTTTGTGAAGTCACAGAATTGAGGTGTGTGAAGTCATAGAATGGAGGTGTGTGAAGTCACAGAATTGAGGTGTTTGAAGTCATATAATGGAGGTCTGTGAAGTCAAAATGGATGTGTAAAGTCATAGAATGGAGGTGTGTGAAGTCACAGAATTGAGGTGTTTGAAGTCATATATTGGAGGTGTGTGAAGTCAAAATGTATGTGTGAAGTCACAGATTCGAGGTCTGTGAAGTCCTAGAATGGAGGGGTGTGAAGTCAGAATGGAGGTGTGTGAAGTCATAGAATGGAGGTGTGTGAACTCATGTAATGGAGGTGTGTGACGTCACAATGGAGGTGTGTGAAGTCACAGAATGGAGGTGCGTGAACTCAGAATGGAGGTGTGTGAAGTCACAGAATGGAGGTGTGTGAAGTCATAGAATGGAAGTGTGTGAAGTCATAGAATGGAGTTGGGTGAAGTCAGAATGTAGGTGTGTGAAGTCACCGAATGGAGGTGTGTGAACTCAGAATGGAGGTGTGTGAAGTCATAGAATGGAGGTGTCTGAAATCAGAGAATGGACGTTTGTGAAGTCACAGAATGGAGGTGTGTGAAGTCACAGAATCGAGGTTTGTGAAGTCATAGAATGGAGGTATGTGAAGTCATATTTGAGGGGTGTGAAGTCGGAGAATAGAGGTGTGTGAAGTCACAGAATGGAGGTGGGTGAAGTCACAAAATGGATGAGTATGAAGTCATAGAATGGAGATGTGTGAAGGCACAGAAATGAGGTGTTTGAAGTCATATATTGGAGGTGTGTGAAATAAAAATGGATGTGTGAAGTCATAGAATGGAGGTGTGTGAAGTCATAGAATGGAGGAGTGTGAAGTCATAGAGTGCAGGTGAGTGAAGTCACAGTTTCGAGGTCTGTGAAGTCATAGATTGGAGGTGTGTGATGTCAGAATGGAGGTGTGTGAACTCACAGAATGGAGGTGTGTGAAGTCAGAATGGAGGTGTGTGAACTCATAGAATGGCGGTGTGTGATGTCACAATGGAAGTGTGTGAAGTCATAGAATGCAGGTGTGTGAAGTCACAGAATGGAGGTGTGTGAAGTCATAGAATGGAGGTGTGTGAAGTCAAAGAATGGAGGTGTGTGACGTCAAAGAATGGAGGTGTGTGAAGTCATAGAATGGAGCTGTGTGAAGTCAGAATTTAGGTGTGTGAAGTCAAAGAATGGAGGTGTGTGAAGTCATAGAATTTAGGTGTGTGAAGTCATAGAACGGAGGTGTGTGAAATCAGAATGGAGGTTTGTGAAGTCACAGAATTGAGGTGTGTGAACATAGAATGGAGGTGTGTGAAGTCATAGAATGGAGGTGTGTGAAGTCAGAGAATGGAGGTGTGTGAAGGTATAGAATGGAGGTGTGTGAAGTCATAGAATGGAGGTGTGTGAATCATATAATGGAGGTGTGTGAAGTCATAGAATGGAGGTGTGTGAAGTCAGAATGGAGGTGTGAAGTCATGGAATGGAGGTGGGTGAAGTCATAGAAAGGAGGTGTGGGAAGTCATAGAATGGAGGAGTGTGAAGTCATAGAGTGGAGGTGAGTGAAGTCACAGATTCGAGGTCTGTGAAGTCCTAGAATGGAGGGGTGTGAAGTCAGAATGGAGGTGTGTGAAGTCATAGAATGGAGGTGTGTGAACTCATATAATGGAGGTGTGTGACGTCACAATGGAAGTGTGTGAAGTCATAGAATGAAGGTGTGTGATGTCACAGAATGGAGGTGTATGAAGTCAAAATGGAGGTGTGTGAAGTCATAGAATGGAAGTGTGTGAAGTCATAGAATGGAGTTGGGTGAAGTCAGAATGTAGGTGTGTGAAGTCACCGAATGGAGGTGTGTGAACTCAGAATGGAGGTGTGTGACGTCACAACGGAAGTGTGTGAAGTCATAGAATGGAGGTGTGTGAAGTCATAGAATGGAGGTGTGTGAAGTCATAGCATGGAGGTATGTGAAATCATAGAATGGAAGTGTGTGAAGTCATAGAATGGAGGTGTGTGAAATCATAGAATGGCGGTTTGTGTAGTCACAGAATGGAAGAGTGTGAACTCAGAATGGAGGTGTGTGAAGTCAGGGAATGGAGTTGTGTGAGGTCATAGCATGGAGGTATGTGAAATCATAGAATGGAAGTGTGTGAAGTCATAGAATGGATGTTTCTGAATTAAGAATGAAGGTGTGTGAAGTCAGAGAATGGAGGTGTGTGAACACAATATTGTGGTGTGTGAACACATGGAATGGAGGTGTGTGAAGTCGTGGAATGGAGGTGTGTGAGGTCAGAGAATGGAGGTGTGTGAAGTCATAGAATGGAGGTATGTGAAATCATAGAATGGAAGTGTGTGAAGTCATAGAATGGAGGTGTGTGAAGTCATGCAATGAAGGTGTGTGAAGTCATAGAAAGGAGCTGTGTGAAGTCACCAAAGGGAGGTGTGTGAAGTCACATAATGGTGGTGTGTAAAGTTAAAATGGAGGTGCGTGACGTCATAAAATGGAGGTGAGTGAAGTCATAGAATGGAGGTGTGTGAAATCATAGAATGGACGTTTGTGAAGTCACAGAACGGAGGTGTGTGAAGTCACAGAATGGAGGTTTGTGAAGTCACAGAATTGAGGTGTGTGAAGTCATAGAATGGAGGTGTGTGAAGTCACAGAATTGAGGTGTTTGAAGTCATATAATGGAGGTCTGTGAAGTCAAAATGGATGTGTAAAGTCATAGAATGGAGGTGTGTGAAGTCACAGAATTGAGGTGTTTGAAGTCATATATTGGAGGTGTGTGAAGTCAAAATGTATGTGTGAAGTCACAGATTCGAGGTCTGTGAAGTCCTAGAATGGAGGGGTGTGAAGTCAGAATGGAGGTGTGTGAAGTCATAGAATGGAGGTGTGTGAATTCATAGAATGGAGGTGTGTGACGTCACAATGGAGGTGTGTGAAGTCACAGAATGGAGGTGTGTGAACATAGAATGGAGGTGTGTGAAGTCAAAGAATGGAGGTGTGTGAAGTCATAGAATTTAGGTATGTAAAGTCATATAATGTATGTTTGTGAAGTAAGAATGAAGGTGTGTGAAGTCATAGAATGGAGGTGTGTGAAGTCAGAGAATGGAGGTGTGTGAAGGTATAGAATGGAGGTGTGTGAAGTCATAGAATGGAGGTGTGTGAATCATATAATGGAGGTGTGTGAAGTCATAGAATGGAGGTGTGTGAAGTCAGAATGGAGGTGTGAAGTCATGGAATGGAGGTGGGTGAAGTCATAGAAAGGAGGTGTGGGAAGTCATAGAATGGAGGAGTGTGAAGTCATAGATTGGAGGTGAGTGAAGTCACAGATTCGAGGTCTGTGAAGTCCTAGAATGGAGGGGTGTGAAGTCAGAATGGAGGTGTGTGAAGTCATAGAATGGAGGTGTGTGAACTCATATAATGGAGGTGTGTGACGTCACAATGGAAGTGTGTGAAGTCATAGAATGAAGGTGTGTGATGTCACAGAATGGAGGTGTATGAAGTCAAAATGGAGGTGTGTGAAGTCATAGAATGGAAGTGTGTGAAGTCATAGAATGGAGTTGGGTGAAGTCAGAATGTAGGTGTGTGAAGTCACCGAATGGAGGTGTGTGAACTCAGAATGGAGGTGTGTGACGTCACAATGGAAGTGTGTGAAGTCATAGAATGGAGGTGTGTGAAGTCATAGAATGGAGGTGTGTGAAGTCATAGCATGGAGGTATGTGAAATCATAGAATGGAAGTGTGTGAAGTCATAGAAGGGAGGTGTGTGAAATCATAGAATGGAGGTTTGTGTAGTCACAGAATGGAAGTGTGTGAACTCAGAATGGAGGTGTGTGAAGTCAGGGAATGGAGTTGTGTGAGGTCATAGCATGGAGGTATGTGAAATCATAGAATGGAAGTGTGTGAAGTCATAGAATGGATGTTTCTGAATTAAGAATGAAGGTGTGTGAAGTCAGAGAATGGAGGTGTGTGAACACAATATTGTGGTGTGTGAACACATGGAATGGAGGTGTGTGAAGTCGTGGAATGGAGGTGTGTGAGGTCACAGAATGGAGGTGTGTGAAGTCATAGAATGGAGGTATGTGAAATCATAGAATGGAAGTGTGTGAAGTCATAGAATGGAGGTGTGTGAAGTCATGCAATGAAGGTGTGTGAAGTCATAGAAAGGAGCTGTGTGAAGTCACCGAAGGGAGGTGTGTGAAGTCACATAATGGAGGTGTGTGAAGTTAAAATGGAGGTGCATGACGTCATAAAATGGAGGTGTGTGAAGTCATAGAATGGAGGTGTGTGAAATCATAGAATGGACGTTTGTGAAGTTACAGAATGGAGGTTTGTGAAGTCACAGAATGGAGGTTTGTGAAGTCACAGAATTGAGGTGTGTGAAGTCATAGAATGGAGGTGTGTGAAGTCACAGAATTGAGGTTTTTGAAGTCATATAATGGAGGTGTGTGAAGTCAAAATGGATGTGTAAAGTCATAGAATGGAGGTGTGTGAAGTCACAGAATTGAGGTGTTTGAAGTCATATATTGGAGGTGTGTGAAGTCAAAATGTATGTGTGAAGTCACAGATTCGAGGTCTGTGAAGTCCTAGAATGGAGGGGTGTGAAGTCAGAATGGAGGTGTGTGAAGTCATAGAATGGAGGTGTGTGAACTCATATAATGGAGGTGTGTCACGTCACGATGGAGGTGTGTGAAGTCACAGAATGGAGGTGCGTGAACTCAGAATGGAGGTGTGTGAAGTCACAGAATGGAGGTGTGTGAAGTCATAGAATGGAAGTGTGTGAAGTCATAGAATGGAGTTGGGTGAAGTCAGAATGTAGGTGTGTGAAGTCACCGAATGGAGGTGTGTGAACTCAGAATGGAGGTGTGTGAAGTCATAGAATGGAGGTGTCTGAAATCAGAGAATGGACGTTTGTGAAGTCACAGAATTAGAGGTGTGTGAAGTCACAGAATCGAGGTTTGTGAAGTCATAGAATGGAGGTATGTGAAGTCATATTTGAGGGGTGTGAAGTCGGAGAATACAGGTGTGTGAAGTCACAGAATGGAGGTGGGTGAAGTCACAAAATGGATGAGTATGAAGTCATATAATGGAGATGTGTGAAGGCACAGAAATGAGGTGTTTGAAGTCATATATTGGAGGTGTGTGAAATAAAAATGGATGTGTGAAGTCATAGAATGGAGGTGTGTGAAGTCATAGAATGGAGGAGTGTGAAGTCATAGAGTGCAGGTGAGTGAAGTCACAGTTTCGAGGTCTGTGAAGTCATAGATTGGAGGTGTGTGATGTCAGAATGGAGGTGTGTGAACTCATAGAATGGCGGTGTGTGATGTCACAATGGAAGTGTGTGAAGTCATAGAATGCAGGTGTGTGAAGTCACAGAATGGAGGTGTGTGAAGTCATAGAATGGAGGTGTGTGAAGTCAAAGAATGGAGGTGTGTGACGTCAAAGAATGGAGGTGTGTGAAGTCATAGAATGGAGCTGTGTGAAGTCAGAATTTAGGTGTGTGAAGTCAAAGAATGGAGGTGTGTGAAGTCATAGAATTTAGGTGTGTGAAGTCATAGAACGGAGGTGTGTGAAATCAGAATGGAGATTTGTGAAGTCACAGAATTGAGGTGTGTGAACATAGAATGGAGGTGTGTGAAGTCATAGAATGGAGGTGTGTGAAGTCAGAGAATGGAGGTGTGTGAAGGTATAGAATGGAGGTGTGTGAAGTCATAGAATGGAGGTGTGTGAATCATATAATGGAGGTGTGTGAAGTCATAGAATGGAGGTGTGTGAAGTCAGAATGGAGGTGTGAAGTCATGGAATGGAGGTGGGTGAAGTCATAGAAAGGAGGTGTGGGAAGTCATAGAATGGAGGAGTGTGAAGTCATAGAGTGGAGGTGAGTGAAGTCACAGATTCGAGGTCTGTGAAGTCCTAGAATGGAGGGGTGTGAAGTCAGAATGGAGGTGTGTGAAGTCATAGAATGGAGGTGTGTGAACTCATATAATGGAGGTGTGTGACGTCACAATGGAAGTGTGTGAAGTCATAGAATGAAGGTGTGTGATGTCACAGAATGGAGGTGTATGAAGTCAAAATGGAGGTGTGTGAAGTCATAGAATGGAAGTGTGTGAAGTCATACAATGGAGTTGGGTGAAGTCAGAATGTAGGTGTGTGAAGTCACCGAATGGAGGTGTGTGAACTCAGAATGGAGGTGTGTGACGTCACAATGGAAGTGTGTGAAGTCATAGAATGGAGGTGTGTGAAGTCATAGAATGGAGGTGTGTGAAGTCATAGCATGGAGGTATGTGAAATCATAGAATGGAAGTGTGTGAAGTCATAGAATGGAGGTGTGTGAAATCATAGAATGGAGGTTTGTGTAGTCACAGAATGGAAGAGTGTGAACTCAGAATGGAGGTGTGTGAAGTCAGGGAATGGAGTTGTGTGAGGTCATAGCATGGAGGTATGTGAAATCATAGAATGGAAGTGTGTGAAGTCATAGAATGGATGTTTCTGAATTAAGAATGAAGGTGTGTGAAGTCAGAGAATGGAGGTGTGTGAACACAATATTGTGGTGTGTGAACACATGGAATGGAGGTGTGTGAAGTCGTGGAATGGAGGTGTGTGAGGTCAGAGAATGGAGGTGTGTGAAGTCATAGAATGGAGGTATGTGAAATCATAGAATGGAAGTGTGTGAAGTCATAGAATGGAGGTGTGTGAAGTCATGCAATGAAGGTGTGTGAAGTCATAGAAAGGAGCTGTTTGAAGTCACCAAAGGGAGGTGTGTGAAGTCACATAATGGTGGTGTGTAAAGTTAAAATGGAGGTGCGTGACGTCATAAAATGGAGGTGAGTGAAGTCATAGAATGGAGGTGTGTGAAATCATAGAATGGACGTTTGTGAAGTCACAGAACGGAGGTGTGTGAAGTCACAGAATGGAGGTTTGTGAAGTCACAGAATTGAGGTGTGTGAAGTCATAGAATGGAGGTTTGTGAAGTCACAGAATTGAGGTGTTTGAAGTCATATAATGGAGGTCTGTGAAGTCAAAATGGATGTGTAAAGTCATAGAATGGAGGTGTGTGAAGTCACAGAATTGAGGTGTTTGAAGTCATATATTGGAGGTGTGTGAAGTCAAAATGTATGTGTGAAGTCACAGATTCGAGGTCTGTGAAGTCCTAGAATGGAGGGGTGTGAAGTCAGAATGGAGGTGTGTGAAGTCATAGAATGGAAGTGTGTGAATTCATAGAATGGAGGTGTGTGACGTCACAATGGAGGTGTGTGAAGTCACAGAATGGAGGTGTGTGAACTCAGAATGGAGGTGTGTGAAGTCACAGAATGGAGGTGTGTGAAGTCATAGAATGGAAGTGTGTGAAGTCATAGAATGGAGTTGGGTGAAGTCAGAATGTAGGTGTGTGAAGTCACCGAATGGAGGTGTGTGAACTCAGAATGGAGGTGTGTGAAGTCATAGAATGGAGGTGTCTGAAATCAGAGAATGGACGTTTGTGAAGTCACAGAATGGAGGTGTGTGAAGTCACAGAATCGAGGTTTGTGAAGTCATAGAATGGAGGTATGTGAAGTCATATTTGAGGGGTGTGAAGTCGGACAATAGAGGTGTGTGAAGTCACAGAATGGAGGTGGGTGAAGTCACAGAATGGATGAGTATGAAGTCATAGAATGGAGATGTGTGAAGTCACAGAAATGAGGTGTTTGAAGTCATATATTGGAGGTGTGTGAAATAAAAATGGATGTGTGAAGTCATAGAATGGAGGTGTGTGAAGTCATAGAATAGAGGTGTGTGAAGTCACAGAATGGAGGTGTGTGAAGTCACAGAATGGAGGTTTGTGAAGTCAAAGAATGGAGCTGTGTGAAGTCACAGAATGGAGGTGTGTGAACTGAGAATGGAGGTGTGTAAAGTCACAGAATGGAGGTGTGTGAAGTCATAGAAAGGAAGTGTGTGAAGTCATAGATTGGAGTTGGGTGAGGTCAGAATGGAGGTGTGTGAAGTCACCGAATGGAGGTGTGTGAACTCAGAATAGAGGTGTGTGAAGTCACAGAATGGAGGTTTGAGAAGTCATAGAATGGAGGTGTGTGAAGTCATACAATGGATTTTTCTGAATTAAGAATGAAGGTGTGTGAAGTCATAGAATGGAGGTGTGTGAACAAATAGAATGGAGGTGGGTGAAGTCGTGGAATGGAGGTGTGTGAAGTCAAAGAATGGAGGTGTGTGAAGTCGTGGAATGGAGGTGTGTGAAGTCAAAGAATGGAGGTGTGTGAAGTCATAGAATGGATGTTTCTGAAGTAAGAATGAAGGTGTGTGAAGTCATAGGATGGAGGTGTGTGAACTCATAGAATGGAGGTGTGTGAAGTCACAGAATGGAGATGTGTGAAGTCAGAATGGAGGTGTGTAGTCATAGATTGGAGGTGGGTGAAGTCATAGAAAGGAGGTGTGGGAAGTCATAGAATGGAGGAATGTGAAGTCATAGAGCGCAGGTGAGTGAAATCACAGATTCGAGGTCTGTGAACTCATAGAATGGAGGTGTGTGACGTCACAATGGAAGTGTGGGAAGTCATAGAATGGAGGTGTGTGAAGTCACAGAATGGAGGTGTGTGAAGTCATAGAATGGAGGTGTGTGAAGTCATAGAATGGAAGTGTGTGAAGTCATAGAATGGAGGTGTGTGAAGTTATAGAATGGATGTTTGTAAAGTTAGAATGAAGGTGTGTGAAGTCAGAGAATGGAGGTGTGTGACGTCAAAGAATGGAAGTGTGTTAAGTCATAGAATGGAGCTGTCTGAAGTCAGAATTTAGGTGTGTGAAGTCAAAGAATGGAGGTGTGTGAAGTCATAGAATGGAGGTGTGTGAAGTCATAGAATGGAGATGTGTGAAGTCAGAATGGAGGTTTGTGAAGTCACAGAATTGAGGTGTCTGAACATAGAATGGAGGTGTGTGAAGTCAAAGAATGGAGGTGTGTGAAGTCATAGAATGGAGGTGTGTGAAGTCACAGAATGGAGGTGTGTGAAGTCATAGAATGGAGGTGTGTGAAGTCATAGAATGGAAGTGTGTGAAGTCATAGAATGGAGGTGTGTGAAGTTATAGAATGGATGTTTGTAAAGTTAGAATGAAGGTGTGTGAAGTCAGAGAATGGAGGTGTGTGACGTCAAAGAATGGAAGTGTGTTAAGTCATAGAATGGAGCTGTCTGAAGTCAGAATTTAGGTGTGTGAAGTCAAAGAATGGAGGTGTGTGAAGTCATAGAATGGAGGTGTGTGAAGTCATAGAATGGAGATGTGTGAAGTCAGAATGGAGGTTTGTGAAGTCACAGAATTGAGGTGTGTGAACATAGAATGGAGGTGTGTGAAGTCAAAGAATGGAGGTGTGTGAAGTCATAGAATGGAGGTGTGTGAAATCATATAATGTATGTTTGTGAAGTAAGAATGAAGGTGTGTGAAGTCATAGAATGGACGTGTGTGAAGTCACAGAATGGAGGTGTGTGAAGTCATAGAATGGAGTTGTGTGAAGTCATAGAATGGAGGTGTGTGAAGTCATATAATGGAGGTTTGTGAAGTCACAGAATGGAGGTGTGTGAAGTCAGAATGGTGGTGTGAATTCATAGAATGGAGGTGTGTACGGTGATAGAAAGGAGGTGTGGGAAGTCATAGAATGGAGGAGTGTGAAGTCATAGAGTGGAGGTGGGTGAAGTCACAGATTCGAGGTCTGTGAAGTCATAGAATGGAGGTGTGTGAAGTCAGAATGGAGGTGTGTGAAGTCATATAATGGAGGTGTGTGAACTCATAGAATTGAGGTGTGTGATGTCACAAGGGAAGTGTGTGAAGTCATAGAATGGAGGTGTGTGAAGTCAAAGAATTGAGGGGTGTGAAGTCAAAATGGAGGTCGGTGACGTCCTAAAATGTACGTGTGTGAAGTCATAGAATGGAGGTGTGTGAAATCATAGAATGCAGGTTTGTGAAGTCACAGAATGGAAGTGTGTGAACTCAGAATGGAGGTGTGTGAAGTCACAGAATGGAGGTGTGTGAAGTCATAGCATGCAGGTATGTGAAATCATAGAATGGAAGTGTGTGAAGTCATAGAATGGAGGTGTGTGTAGTCACCGAAGGGAGGTGTGTGAAATCACATAGTGGAGGTGTGTGAAGTTAAAATGGAGGTGCTTGACGTCATAAAATGGAGGTGTGTGAAGTCATAGCATGGAGGTGTGTGAAATCATAGAATGGACGTTTGTGAAGTCACAGAATGGAGGTGTGTGAAGTCACAGAATGAAGGTTTGTGAAGTCACAGAATGGAGGTGTGTGAAGTCATAGAATGGAGGTGTGTGAAATAACAGAATGGACGGATGTCAGAGACCAAGGAGTTAAACGGAAGGAAGCAAAGACCCTCTAGCCTTGAGCAAATCGCATCTGGTTGAGTCATCTGCACAAAATACTTCTCGGAATAACCGCAGGTGGTTGCTTGGGATAGCACAACGGCCAAAAGAACCGCCTGACCCACCCCTAACCTTGAGACTTCTTCTTGTTATCACAAAAACTCTCCATCCCCCCCCTCTATACTCCCTTCCTTACACTCAGGGTATATAAACCCTGCTTTACTTTTAATAAATGAGACCTTGACGCGACTCAGATTGTCTCTGTCTTTCTTTATGCGCCTGGTCTCCTTCCTCTCTTTCCCCCATTGGTTTTCTTCTTTCAGGAGGTGCCTCTTCGAGCCGCATGAATAGCTGAACCCGCGGGTCGGGAGAAGTGGCGCCCAACGTGGGGCTCGAAGCACGGTGACCTACCGGACGGCGTTGAGAACAGGGGACCCCGATTATATTAAGGTACAGACGCCCACACCGCATCGCTCGTGCACCGTGGGAGAGTCTTGAGGTAAGTTCTGCCGTCCCATCAACCATGGGCAAAGCGTTATCAAAAGAGGTTTTATTTATAAAAGAAATGAAAAGGAGGTTATATTCATAAAAGAAATGAAAGGATCACTTAGGGAGAGAGGAATAAGAGTTAAAAAGAAAGATTTGGTAAAAATTCTTTTGTTTTGTTGAAAGAAAAATATGTCACTAAAACCTTATAAAAATATTTATCCTATTATTCCTAAGACTTCTCCTGATAATGGCATGCTCAACCCCCCCTCTGAGGTGGAGCTAGAGGAGGAGGCAGCGCATTATGAGGAAGAAAGATATGGCCCTTTTCCTCTTCCCCAAGTTTCTGCAGCTACACAGACTCCAGAGATAAGGGCCCTTCACTGGCCCACCCCTCCCCCCTATCCAGACACCTCTCTCCTGTCAGCCCCACCACAGGAAATGGTGAGATCATTCTCTGTTCCTCCGGAGGTGCAAGGTCTCCTTAAATCCAAAGACTCTCTCTTGAAACAAGTGACAGAATTAAAAAACGTGCTTCATTTAAAAAGAGAGTTAAGGGACCTCACTGTGCAAATTCATGATTTACAAATGGATCTTGTTGGGGAAGCCGTGACTACCCCCCATGCCTCGGGTAACAAGCCTGCTAAAACACCCTCGGCCTCAAAGAGCCGCAATAATAGACTCAGATCCGGGGCGCAAACTGTTTCCTTCTCCTTCCCCGTAATTACTCGCTCTAACACTCAACCTCGGGAACAAGAGAGGGAGGGAGGAGAAGCGGGAGAGGAGGAGGCAGACACCACCAGAAGGCAGGAGGAGGGAGAAAACCTAGATTCCTCTGCCTCCGAGGAGGAAGGGGGTGATCAGGAGGAGGCAAGGAGAGATTCTCAAATTACATATAGGAGACTGACGTTTAAACAAATTAAAGAATTGCTTTCGGCTGTTAAGAATTATGGAATTAACGCCCCTTTTACTTTAACAGTACTGGAGGGCCTCGGGGTGAGGGACATTTATTGCCTCTTGAGTGGCACAAGATTGTACAGTCTGTTTTAACCAGGAGTCAATATCTAACCTGGAAAGCTGAATTTATAGATAAGGCAGAAAATCAAGCCATTACCAATAAAAAACATACACAAATGGCTTCATGGTCTTCTGATAAAATTTCAGGGAGGGGCAAATTTGCCTCGGAGGAAAAACAACAAAAACTCCCTGCAGGAATATTAACCCAGACTGCTCAGGCTGCCCTGGCCGCCTGGAGAGCCGTGCCTGCTGCAGGAGCGGTTACTACCTCTCTTTCCAGGGTAGTACAAGGCAATAATGAACCATATTCTCAATTCGTTGCCAGACTGTTAGAAGCAGCTGGAAGAATATTAGGTGAGGTAGATACAGATGATATTATAGTTAGACAGTTGGCCATAGAAAATGCTAATGCAACCTGTAAAGCTGCTTTAAGAGGCAAAACAAAGACCCTAGATTTAAATGGTATGATTAAAATTTGCAATGATGTGGATTCCTTTGAACATAAAATGTCTAAATCTATTAATTTGGCCATTGGAGCATACTCCAAAACCAGACTCCACCTTCAGGAAAACTAGGACAAATATCTAGCCCTAAAAACTGTTTTAAATGTGGACAAATTGGACATTTTGCTAGAGAATGCCCTGGAACTATTAAACAACCCAACGTTCCTGGGACGATTCCCCTCCCCCTTCCCCTTGGCCTTTGTCCTAAATGCAAAAGAGGCCATCACTGGGCTAGAGAGTGCCGGTCCAAGACCGATATAAATGACCAGCCTTTATCTGTGGTCTCGGGAAACGGGCTTCAGGCCCCAGTAGGGGGCCCTACCTACCCACCACGACAACCAATGACCCCTCCCGCCCAAAATCTGCCTCTAATGCAAACATCGCTGACTCAGACTTGTTCCGAGCCACTGCAGGCAGCGCAGGACTGGACCTCTGTTTCTCCACCACCAGAATTATAACTCCAGAGGAAGGAACAGTTGTTATAAACTCTGGAAGGTTCGGGCCTCCCCCGCCAGGAATGTTTTTTCTTATTATAGGCTGAGCTTCAAGCTCACTGCAAGGACTCTCTGTCATTCCCTCGGTGGTTGACACTGATTATTCAGGCGAATTAAAAATTTTAGTTCATGCCTCTCAAGGCCCTCTTGCCATATCGGCAGGCCAACGCATTGCACAAGCCCTCCCTCTGCCTGTAACAGGAGAGTTCCCATATAAGCATCCCCAGCGTGGCAATTCTACCCCAGGATCAACAGATATATTTTGGGTACATCAATTGACAGAATCTCGACCAACTTTAAAACTTTTTTTGGAAGGAAAACAATTCCTGGGTCTTTTAGATACAGGGGCCGATGCTACTGTCATTGCAAAACAACATTGGCCTATCTCTTGGCCTCTGGAACCCACCGCTACCCATCTAAAAGGTATTGGGCAGACTCAAAATACACTCCAGAGTTCTAAAATATTAACATGGACAGACCCAGAGGGAAACATTGGGACAGTTAAACCTTTTGTGGTGGACGGACTCCCTGTAAATCTATGGGGGAGAGATATAATGACCCAAATGGGAGTTATCATGTTCAGTCCTAATGAGACTGTGACTAACATAATGCTTAAGTCTGGATATTTGCCAGGAAAAGGGCTGGGAAAGCATGAGCAAGGAATTAGTCACCCAATTATACCCACCCCTAAATGGGATAGAAAAGGTCTTGGGACCGACCTTTTTTCCTAAAGACCACTGCTCCCCCTGCGCTCCAAGCCGATAAAATAACTTGGAAATCTGACAATCCGGTTTGGATAGACCAGTGGTCCATGCCTCAAGAAAAGGTTCAGGCTGCTCTTCAGTTGGTGCAGGAACAATTAGAGCAGGGACATCTTGAACCTTCTACCTCTCCCTGGAATACTCCCATATTTGTTATGAAAAAGAAAAATGGGAGTTGGAGGTTACTGCAGGATCTAAGGGAAATTAATAAAACCATGGCACCCATGGGAGCCCTACAACCTGGCCTGCCCTCTCCCACAGCTATCCCTAAAGGATTTTTTAAAATTGTAATAGATATAAAAGACTGTTTTTTCTCCATTCCCCTCAATCCTGGAGATTGTAAAAGATTTGCCTTTTCCATACCCATGATAAACCATAAAGGCCCTAATCCCCACTTTCAATGGCGAGTGTTGCCACAGGGTATGGCTAATTCTCCCACTCTTTGTCAAAAATTTGTGGCTCAATCCATAGACCCAATTCGTGTTCAATACCCTCATATATATATTATACATTATATGGATGACCTATTAATTGCTGCCAAAGTAGAAATGGAGGCACATCAAGTGACTCAAAAAATAGTTATTGCTTTACAAGACAGAGGACTTTTTATCTCCCCAGAAAAAATTCAAACTTGCTATCCCTTCTTGTTCCTGGGTTTTCAATTAGAACCCTCTTTAATATATGCTCAAAAAATTCAAATCAAAAGGAATAAGCTAAATTGTCTAAATGATTTCCAAAAACTCCTTGGAGACATTAATTGGCTACGTCCTCACCTTAAATTAACAACAGGAGATCTCAAACCCATGTTTAATATTCTACAGGGAAATTCTGACCCTTCCTCCCCCAGAAAACTTACGCCCGAAGCTGAAAAAGCCCTAATAAAGTTAGAGGAGGCCATTACACAACAAAATATAGGTTACTTCAACCCCTCCGTGACCCTTTATTTAATCATTTTTGCCACAGAATTTACACCCACCGGTTTATTGTGGCAAAAAACCGTGCCCCTGTTATGGATTCATGCCTCCGCCTCTCAGTCCAAGGTACTCCCCTCCTACCCCTCTTTGGTCTCCCAACTTATTTTTCTGGGGCTCAAGACTTCTGTCAGATATTTTGGCAAGGATCCTGATATCATAATCACCCCTTACTCTAAGGAACAAATTAATTGGTTACAACAAAGACAAGATGATTGGGCTGTTTTATGCACTGGGTTCCAGGGTAACTTTGATACTCACATGCCCAGCGACAGACTTATTCAATTCCTTAATATTACTCCTTTTGTTTTTCTAAAAAAATACCTTAATAAAGCCCATCCCCAATACTTTGAGCATCTTTATTGATGGTTCAAAAAATGGAAAAGCTTCATATGTTATTAATAATGTTTCCCACTTTGTAAATACTTCCTTTAAATCTGCTCAGTTAGTAGAATTATTTGCTGCGCTTTGTGTTTTTCGGTTATTAAAGACCCACCCTTTTAATCTGTTTTCGGATAGCCATTATGTTGTTAGAGCTTTACAAGTTTTAGAAATGGTTCCAGTTATTCAGCCTACTACACCTACTTTTCAATTATTTTTTGAATTGCAAAAACTTATTAGACAACGTTCGTACCCTTTCTTTGTAGGACATATTCGTGCTCATTCTGGCCTACCTGGGCCACTAACTCGGGGCAATGAATTAGCTGATTTGGCAACCCAAATTGTTACCTTATCTCAAACAGTTAATCCTGTGTCCCTTGCACAAGAGGCCCATGCTGTTCACCACCTTAATGCTCATACCCTGCGCTTAAAATTTAAAATTACTAGAGAACAGGCAAGACAAATTGTTAAAAACTGCAGAAATTGCCTAACCCTGCTCCCTGAACCCCATGTAGGTGTAAATCCTAGAGGGCTCATACCTGGACAACTTTGACAGATGGATGTTACTCATGTCCCATCCTTTGGAAGGTTAAAATATGTACATGTTACCATTGATACCTTTAGTGGATTTATTTGTGCCTCTGCTCATTTAGGGGAGGCCACAAAAGATGTTATAAACCATCTCCTATATGTTTTTTCTGTCATGGGACAACCCCAAACTATAAAGACGGCAATGGGCCTGGATATACCAGTCAAAAGTTCAAACAATTTTGCTCCCAAATGAGCATAAAACATATTACTGGAATCCCCTACAACCCCCAAGGACAAGGAATAGTGGAAAGGGCTCATCAGACTTTAAAAAACACCCTCATTAAACTTGCCTCACAAGAAACATTATATTCCCTTAAAGGAAACTATAAGACTTTGCTATTACATGCTCTCTTTGTTTTAAACTTTTTAACCCTTGAGGCTAATGGCAAATCTGCTGCAGAACGCCTTTGGCATCCCACCACACAAACACACTATGCCCAGGCCCTATGGAAAGACCCACTGACAGGAATATGGAATGGCCCTGACCCAGTCATTATCTGGGGAAAAGGATCAGCTTGCATTTATAATTCTAAAGAAGGGGGAGCTAGATGGTTGCCTGAAAGTTTAATAAAACCATATAATAAACAATAAAGCCATATAAATAATTCCAGGGTGGCGCCTGAGAACAAAAATATTTTTCTTTTACAGGTCAACAACCATGATGATGAGGCCTTCCCCGTCATCACTCCGCATGATGCTATTGATGGTGATGCTCTCTGGCAGAAGTTGTCCTCCAAAATCGACGAGGAGTAGACTTGCTTTTTCTACAGCAAGGAGGCTTATGCGCGGTTTTAAAGGAAAAATGCTGCATATATGTAGATAGAACAGGACTTGTTAAGGATAGCTTAGAAAAAATTACAGCTAGCCTAGAAAAGCGAAAAAGAGAAAGGGAAAAACAAGAATCTTGGTATCAAAATTGGTTCTCCACATCTCCCTGGCTATCAACCCTTTTACCCTCCCTCTTGGGCCCCCTTGTGGGACTTCTCCTCCTAATTTCTTTTGGCCCTTGGGCTTTTCAGCGCCTTACGCGATTTATAAAAAATCAAATTGATTCTGTTTTTTCCAAAAACTCAATCTCGGTGCATTATCATCGCTTAGAGGCTCAGGATGACCCTGTAGGGTCCGAAACAAGCACTCCCGAAAGAGGGCTCCAGTTTCATACACTTCTTGGCTGATAAACCCCAAGCGGCTAGAGAGCATCCAATGACGGGATTATTATGGAGCTTACCCTGGGTGACACAACATACAGAGGCCGTCGAGGCCGGCTCAACAAGGCATGTTGCCAGGAGTAAGTGTCCCTCCATATAGCCTAAGACAGGGTGTTCTCTCCACCTATTAAGACCTTGTTCTTTAAAGGAAAGGGGGAATTGTCAGAGACCAAGGAGTTAAACGGAAGGAAGCAAAGACCCTCTAGCCTTGAGCTAATCGCATCTGGTTGAGTCATCTGCACAAAATACTTCTCGGAATAACCGCAGGTGGTTGCTTGGGTTAGCACAACGGCCAAAAGAACAGCCTGACACACCCCTAACCTTGAGACTTCTCCTTCTTGTTATCACAAAAACTCTCCATCCCACCCCCCTCTATACACCCTTCCTTACACTCAGGGTATATAAACCCTGCTTTACTTTTAATAAATGAGACCTTGACGCGACTCAGATTGTCTCTGTCTTTCTTTATGCGCCTGGTCTCCTTCCTCTCTTTCCCCCATTGGTTTTCTTCTTTCAGGAGGTGCCTCTTCGAGCCACATGAATAGCTGAACCCGCGGGTCGGGAGAGACGGGTATGAAGTCATAGAAAGGAGGTGTGTGTAGTCACAGAATTGAGGTGTTTGAAGTCATATATTGGAGGTGTCTGAAGTCAAAATGGATGTGTGAAGTCATAGAATGGAGGTGTGTGAAGTGACAGAATTGAGGTGTTTGAAGTCATATATTGGAGGTGTGTGAAGTCAAAATGGATGTGTGAAGTCATAGAATGGAGGTGTGTGAAGTCATAGAATGGAGGTGTGTGAAGTCATAGAATGGAGTTGTGTGAAGTCATAGAATTGGGGTGTGTGAAGTCACAGAATGGAGGTGTGTGAAGTCATAGAATGGAGTTCAGTGAAGCCAGAATGGAGGTGTGTTAAGTCACCTAATGGAGGTGTGTGAACTCAGAATGGAGGTGTGTGAAGTCACAGAATGGAGGTTTGCGAAGTCATAGAATGGAGGTGTGTGATGTCATAGAATGGATGTTTATGAATTAAGAATGAAGGTGTGTGAAGTCATAGAATGGAGGTGTGTGAACTCATAGAATGGAGGTGTGTGAAGTCGTGGAATGGAGGTGTGTGAAGTCAAAGAATGGAGGTGTGGAAAGTCATAGAATGGATGTTTCTGAAATAAGAATGAAGGTGTGTGAAGTCATAGAATGGAGGTGTGTGAACTCATAGAATGGAGGTGTGAGAAGTCACAGAATGGAGGTGTGTGAAGTCAGAATGGAGGTGTGTAGTCATAATTTGGAGGTGGGTGAAGTCATAGAAAGGAGGTGTGGGAAGTCATAGAATGGAGGAGTGTGAAGTCATAGAGTGCAGGTGAGTGAAGTCACAGTTTCGAGGTCTGTGAAGTCATAGAATGGAGGTGTGTGATGTCAGAATAGGGGTGTGCAAAGTCATAGAATGGAGGTGTGTGAAGTCAGAATGGAGGTGTGTGAAGTCTTAGATGGAGTTGTGTGAACTCATAGTATGGAGGTTTTTGAAATCATAGAATGGAGTTTTGTGAAGTCACAGAATGGAGCTGTGTGAATTCAGAATGGAAGTGTGTGAAGTCATAGAATGGAGGTGTGTGAAGTCAGAATGGAGGTGTGTGAACTCATAGAATGGAGGTTTGTGACGTCGCAATGGAAGTGTGTGAAGTCATAGAATGGAGGTGTGTGAAGTCATAGAATGGAGGTGTGTAAACTCATAGAATGGAGGTGTGTGACGTCACAATGGAAGTTTGTGAAGTCATAGAATGGAGATGTGAAGTCACAGAATGGAGGTCTGTGAAGTCAAAATGGAGGTGTGTGAACTCAGAATGGAGGTGTGTGAAGTCACAGAATGGAGTTGTGTGAAGTCATAGCATGCAGGTATGTGAAATCATAGAATGGAAGTGTGTGAAGTCATAGAATGGAGGTGTGTGAAGTCATACAATGGAGGTGTGTGAAGTCATAAAATGGAGGACTGTGAAGTCACCGAAGGGAGGTGTCTGAAGTCACATAATGGAGGTGTGTGAAGTCACAGAATGGAGGTTTGTGAAGTCATAGAACGGAGGTATGTGAAGTCAAATTGGAGAGGTGTGAAGTCGGAGAATGGAGGTGTGTGAAGTCACAGAATGGAAGTGTGTGAAGTCATAGAATGGAGGTGTGTGAAGTCATATCATGGAGGTGTGTGAAGTCACAGAATGGAGGTGTGTGAAGTCAGAATGGAGGTGTGAAGTCATAGAATGGAGGTGGGTGTAGTCATAGAAAGGAGGGGTGTGAAGTCATAGAATGGAGTTCTGTGAAGTCAGAATGGAGGTGGGCGAAGTCATAGAATGGAGGTGTGTGAACTCATAGAATGGAGGTGTGTGAAGTCAAAATGGAGGTGTGAGACATCCTAAAATGGAGGTGTGTGAAGTCATAGAATGGAGGTGTGTGAAATCATAGAATGGAGGTTTGTGTAGTCAAAGAATGGAAGTGTGTGAACTCAGAATGGAGGTGTGTAAAGTCAGAGAATGGAGTTGTATGAAGTCATAGCATGGAGTTATGTGAAATCATAGAATGGAAGTGTGTGAAGTCATAGAATGGAGGTGTGTGAAATCATAGATTGGAGGTTTGTGTAGTCACAGAATGGAAGTGTGTGAACTCAGAATGGAGGTGTGTGAAGTCAGAGAATGGAGTTGTGTGAAGTCATAGCATGGAGGTATGTGAAATCATAGAATGGAAGTGTGTGAAGTCATAGAATGGATGTTTCTGAATTAAGAATGAAGGTGTGTGAAGTCAGAGAATGGAGGTGTGTGAACACAATATTGTGGTGTGTGAACACACAGAATGGAGGTGTGTGAAGTCGTGGAATGGAGGTGTGTGAAGTCACAGAATGGAGGTGTGTGAAGTCATAGAATGGAGATATGTGAAATCATAGAATGGAAGTGTGTGAAGTCATAGAATGGAGGTGTGTGAAGTCATACAGTGAAGGTGTGTGAAGTCATAGAAAGGAGCTGTGTGAAGTCACCGAAGTGAGGTGTGTGAAGTCACATAATGGAGGTGTGTGAAGTTAAAATGGAGGTGCGTGACGTCATAAAATGGAGGTATGTGAAGTCATAGAATGGAGGTGTGTGAAATCATAGAATGGACGTTTGTGAAGTCACAGAATGGAGGTGTGTGAAGTCACAGAATGGAGGTTTGTGAAGTCACAGAATTGAGGTGTGTGAAGTCATAGAATGGAGGTGTGTGAAATAACAGAATGGACGGGTATGAAGTCATAGAATGGAGGTGTGTGAAGTCACAGAATTGAGGTGTTTGAAGTCATATAATGGAGGTGTGTGAAGTCAAAATGGATGTGTAAAGTCATAGAATGGAGGTGTGTGAAGTCACAGAATTGAGGTGTTTGAAGTCATATATTGGAGGTGTGTGAAGTCAAAATGTATGTGTGAAGTCATAGAATGGAGGTGTATGAAGTCATAGAATGGAGGTGTGTGAAGTCATAGAATGGAGTTGTGTGAAGTCATAGAATGGAGGTGTGTGAAGTCACAGAATGGAGGTGTGTGAAGTCACAGAATGGAGGTTTGTGAAGTCAAAGAATGGAGGTGTGTGAAGTCATACAATGAAGGTGTGTGAAGTCACAGAATGGAGGTGTGTGAAGTCAGAATGGAGGTGTGTAGTCATAATTTGGAGGTGGGTGAAGTCATAGAAAGGAGGTGTGGGAAGTCATAGAATGGAGGAGTGTGAAGTCATAGAGTGCAGGTGAGTGAAGTCACAGTTTCGAGGTCTGTGAAGTCATAGAATGGAGGTGTGTGATGTCAGAATAGGGGTGTGCAAAGTCATAGAATAGAGGTGTGTGAAGTCAGAATGGAGGTGTGTGAAATCTTAGATGGAGTTGTGTGAACTCATAGTATGGAGGTTTTTGAAATCATAGAATGGAGTTTTGTGAAGTCACAGAATGGAGCTGTGTGAATTCAGAATGGAAGTGTGTGAAGTCATAGAATGGAGGTGTGTGAAGTCAGAATGGAGGTGTGTGAACTCATAGAATGGAGGTTTGTGACGTCGCAATGGAAGTGTGTGAAGTCATAGAATGGAGGTGTGTGAAGTCATAGAATGGAGGTGTGTGAACTCATAGAATGGAGGTGTGTGACGTCACAATGGAAGTTTGTGAAGTCATAGAATGGAGATGTGAAGTCACAGAATGGAGGTCTGTGAAGTCAAAATGGAGGTGTGTGACGTCCTAAAATGAAGGTGTGTGAAGTCATAGAATGGAGGTGTGTGAAATCATAGAATAGAGGTTTGTGAAGTCACAGAATGGAGGTGTGTGAACTCAGAATGGAGGTGTGTGAAGTCACAGAATGGAGTTGTGTGAAGTCATAGCATGCAGGTATGTGAAATCATAGAATGGAAGTGTGTGAAGTCATTGAATGGAGGTGTGTGAAGTCATACAATGGAGGTGTGTGAAGTCATAAAATGGAGGACTGTGAAGTCACCGAAGGGAGGTGTCTGAAGTCACATAATGGAGGTGTGTGAAGTCACAGAATGGAGGTTTGTGAAGTCATAGAATGGAGGTATGTGAAGTCAAATTGGAGAGGTGTGAAGTCGGAGAATGGAGGTGTGTGAAGTCACAGAATGGAAGTGTGTGAAGTCATAGAATGGAGGTGTGTGAAGTCAGATCATGGAGGTGTGTGAAGTCACAGAATGGAGGTGTGTGAAGTCAGAATGGAGGTGTGAAGTCATAGAATGGAGGTGGGTGTAGTCATAGAAAGGAAGTGTGTGAAGTCATAGAATGGAGTTCTGTGAAGTCAGAATGGAGGTGGGCGAAGTCATAGAATGGAGGTGTGTGAACTCATAGAATGGAGGTGTGTGACGTCACAATGGAAGTGTGTGAAGTCATAGAATGGAGGTGTGTGAACTCATAGAATGGAGGTGTGTGAAGTCAAAATGGAGGTGTGAGACATCCTAAAATGGAGGTGTGTGAAGTCATAGAATGGAGGTGTGTGAAATCATAGAATGGAGGTTTGTGTAGTCAAAGAATGGAAGTGTGTGAACTCAGAATGGAGGTGTGTGAAGTCAGAGAATGGAGTTGTATGAAGTCATAGCATGGAGTTATGTGAAATCATAGAATGGAAGTGTGTGAAGTCATAGAATGGAGGTGTGTGAAATCATAGATTGGAGGTTTGTGTAGTCACAGAATGGAAGTGTGTGAACTCAGAATGGAGGTGTGTGAAGTCAGAGAATGGAGTTGTGTGAAGTCATAGCATGGAGGTATGTGAAATCATAGAATGGAAGTGTGTGAAGTCATAGAATGGATGTTTCTGAATTAAGAATGAAGGTGTGTGAAGTCAGAGAATGGAGGTGTGTGAACACAATATTGTGGTGTGTGAACACACAGAATGGAGGTGTGTGAAGTCGTGGAATGGAGGTGTGTGAAGTCACAGAATGGAGGTGTGTGAAGTCATAGAATGGAGATATGTGAAATCATAGAATGGAAGTGTGTGAAGTCATAGAATGGAGGTGTGTGAAGTCATAGAGTGAAGGTGTGTGAAGTCATAGAAAGGAGCTGTGTGAAGTCACCGAAGTGAGGTGTGTGAAGTCACATAATGGAGGTGTGTGAAGTTAAAATGGAGGTGCGTGACGTCATAAAATGGAGGTATGTGAAGTCATAGAATGGAGGTGTGTGAAATCATAGAATGGACGTTTGTGAAGTCACAGAATGGAGGTGTGTGAAGTCACAGAATGGAGGTTTGTGAAGTCACAGAATTGAGGTGTGTGAAGTCATAGAATGGAGGTGTGTGAAATAACAGAATGGACGGGTATGAAGTCATAGAATGGAGGTGTGTGAAGTCACAGAATTGAGGTGTTTGAAGTCATATAATGGAGGTGTGTGAAGTCAAAATGGATGTGTAAAGTCATAGAATGGAGGTGTGTGAAGTCACAGAATTGAGGTGTTTGAAGTCATATATTGGAGGTGTGTGAAGTCAAAATGTATGTGTGAAGTCATAGAATGGAGGTGTATGAAGTCATAGAATGGAGGTGTGTGAAGTCATAGAATGGAGTTGTGTGAAGTCATAGAATGGAGGTGTGTGAAGTCACAGAATGGAGGTGTGTGAAGTCACAGAATGGAGGTTTGTGAAGTCAAAGAATGGAGGTGTGTGAAGTCACAGAATGGAGGTATGTGAACTCAGAATGGAGGTGTGTGAATTCACAGAATGGAGGTGTGTGAAGTCATAGAATGGAAGTGTGTGAAGTCATAGAATGGAGTTGGGAGAAGTCAGAATGTAGGTGTTGAAGTCACCGAATGGAGGTGTGTGAACTCAGAATGGAGGTGTGTGAAGTCATAGAATGGAGGTGTGTGAAATCAGAGAATGGAAGTTTGTGAAGTCACAGAATGGAGGTGTGTGAAATCACAGAATCGAGGTTTGTGAAGTCATAGAATGGAGGTGGGTGAAGTGACAGAATGAATGGGTATGAAGTCATAGAATGGAGATGTGTGAAGTCACAGAAATGAGGTGTTTGAAGTCATATATTGGAGTTGTGTGAAATAAAAATGGATGTGTGAAGTCATAGAATGGAGGTGTGTGAAGTCATAGAAGGGAGGTGTGTGAAGTCATAGAATAGAGGTGTGTGAAGTCACAGAATGGAGCTGTGTGACGTCACAGAATGGAGGTTTGTGAAGTCAAAGAATGGAGCTGTGTGAAGTCACAGAATGGAGGTGTGTGAACTGAGAATGGAGGTGTGTGAAGTCACAGAAAGGAGGTGTGTGAAGTCATAGAAAGGAAGTGTGTGAAGTCATAGAATGGAGTTGGGTGAGGTCAGAATGGAGGTGTGTGAAGTCACCGAATGGAGGTGTGTGAAGTCATAGAATGGAGGACTGTGAAGTCACCGAAGGGAGGTGTCTGAAGTCACATAATGGAGGTGTGTGAAGTCACAGAATGGAGGTGTGTGAAGTCATAGAATGGAGGTGTGTGAAGTCATATCATGGAGGTGTGTGAAGTCACAGAATGGAGGTGTGTGAAGTCAGAATGGAGGTGTGAAGTCTTAGAATGGACGTGGGTGAAGTCATAGAAAGGAGGTGTGTGAAGTCATAGAATGGAGTTCTGTGAAGTCATAATGGAGGTTGGCGAAGTCATAGAATGTAGGTGTGTGAACATATAGAATGGAGGTGTGTGACGTCACAATGGAAGTGTGTGAAGTCATAGAATGGAGGTTTGTGAAGTCATAGAATGGAGGTGTGTGAAGTCAAAGTGGAGGTGTGAGACATCCTAAAATGGAGGTGTGTGAAGTCATAGAATGGAGGTGTGTGAAATCACAGAATGGAGGTTTGTGTAGTCACAGAATGGAAGTGTGTGAACTCAGAAGGGAGGTGTGTGAAGTCAGAGAATGGAGTTGTGTGAAGTCATAGCATGGAGGTATGTGAAATCATAGAATGGAAGTGTGTGAAGTCATAGAATGGAGGTGTGTGAAATCATAGATTGGAGGTTTGTGTAGTCACAGAATGGAAGTGTGTGAACTCAGAATGGAGGTGTGTGAAGTCAGAGAATGGAGGTGTGTGAACACAATATTGTGGTGTGTGAACACATAGAATGGAGGTGTGTGAAGTCGTGGAATGGAGGTGTGTGAAGTCACAGAATGGAGGTGTGTGAAGTCATGGAATGGAGATATGTGAAATCATAGAATGGAAGTGTGTGAAGTCATAGAATGGAGGTGTGTGAAGTCATACAATGAAGGTGTGTGAAGTCATAGAAAGGAGCTGTGTGAAGTCACCGAAGGGAGGTGTGTGAAGTCACATAATGGAGGTGTGTGAAGTTAAAATGGAGGTGCATGACGTCATAAAATGGAGGTGTGTGAAGTCATAGAATGGAGGTGTGTGAAATCATAGAATGGACGTTTGTGAAGTTACAGAATGGAGGTTTGTGAAGTCACAGAATGGAGGTTTGTGAAGTCACAGAATTGAGGTGTGTGAAGTCATAGAATGGAGGTGTGTGAAATAACAGAATGGACGGGTATGAAGTCATAGAATGGAGGTGTGTGAAGTCACAGAATTGAGGTGTTTGAAGTCATATAATGGAGGTGTGTGAAGTCAAAATGGATGTGTAAAGTCATAGAATGGAGGTGTGTGAAGTCACAGAATTGAGGTGTTTGAAGTCATATATTGGAGGTGTGTGAAGTCAAAATGTATGTGTGAAGTCATAGAATGGAGGTGTATGAAGTCATAGAATGGAGGTGGGTGAAGTCATAGAATGGAGTTGTGTGAAGTCATAGAATGGAGGTGTGTGAAGTCACAGAATGGAGGTGTGTGAAGTCACAGAATGGAGGTTTGTGAAGTCAAAGAATGGAGGTGTGTGAAGTCACAGAATGGAGGTGTGTGAACTCAGAATGGAGGTATGTGAAGTCACAGAATGGAGGTGTGTGAAGTCATAGAATGGAAGTGTGTGAAGTCATAGAATGGAGTTGGGTGAAGTCAGAATGTAGGTGTGTGAAGTCACCGAATGGAGGTGTGTGAACTCAGAATGGAGGTGTGTGAATTCATAGAATGGAGGTGTGTGAAATCAGAGAATGGAAGTTTGTGAAGTCACAGAATGGAGGTGTGTGAAATCACAGAATCGAGGTTTGTGAAGTCATAGAATGGAGGTATGTGAAGTCATACTTGAGGGGTGTGAAGTCGGAGAATAGAGGTGTGTGAAGTCACAGAATGGAGGTGGGTGAAGTCACAGAATGGATGGGTATGAAGTCATAGAATGGAGATGTGTGAAGTCACTGAAATGAGGTGTTTGAAGTCATATATTGGAGGTGTGTGAAATAAAAATGGATGTGTGAAGTCATAGAATGGAGGTGTGTGAAGTCATAGAATGGAGGTGTGTGAAGTCATAGAATAGAGGTGTGTGAAGTCACAGAATGGAGGTGTGTGAAGTCACAGAATGGAGGTTTGTGAAGTCAAAGAATGGAGCTGTGTGAAGTCACAGAATGGAGGTGTGTGAACTGAGAATGGAGGTGTGTGAAGTCACAGAATGGAGGTGTGTGAAGTCATAGAAAGGAAGTGTGTGAAGTCATAGAATGGAGGTGTGTGAAATCATATAATGTATGTTTGTGAAGTAAGAATGAAGGTGTGTGAAGTCATAGAATGGACGTGTGTGAAGTCATAGAATGGAGGTGTGTGACGTCACAGAATGGAGGTGTGTGAAGTCATAGAATGGAAGAGTGTGAAGTCATAGAGTGCAGGTGAGTGAACTCACAGTTTCGAGGTCTGTGAAGTCATAGAATGGAGGTGTGTGATGTCAGAATGGAGGTGTGTGAACTCATAGAATGGAGGTGTGTGAAGTCAGAATGGAGGTGTGTGAACTCATAGAATGGAGGTGTGTGACGTCACAATGGAAGTGTGTGAAGTCATAGAATGGAGGTGTGTGAAGTCACAGAATGGAGGTGTGTGACGTCAAAGAATGGAGGTGTGTGAAGTCATAGAATGGAGCTGTGTGAAGTCAGAATTTAGGTGTGTGAAGTCAAAGAATGGAGGTGTGTGAAGTCATAGAATTTAGGTGTGTGAAGTCATAGAATGGAGGTGTGTGAAATCAGAATTGAGGTTTGTGAAGTCACAGAATTGAGGTGTGTGAACATAGAATGGAGGTGTGTGAAATCAAAGAATGGAGGTGTGTGAAGTCATAGAATGGAGGTATGTAAAGTCATATAATGTATGTTTGTGAAGGAAGAATGTAGGTGTGTGAAGTCATAGAATCGAGGTGTGTGAAGTCAGAGAATGGAGGTGTGTGAAGTTATAGAATGGAGGTGTGTGAAGTCATAGAATGGAGGTGTGTGAAGTCATATAATGGAGGTGTGTGAAGTCACAGAATGGAGGTGTGTGGAGTCAGAATGGAGGTGTGTAAAGTCATAGAATTGAGGTGGGTGAAGTCATAGAAGGGAGGTGTGGGAAGTCATAGAATGGAGGAGTGTGAAGTCACAGAGTGGAGGTGTGTGAAGTCACAGATTCGAGGTCTGTGAAGTCCTAGAAAGGAGGTGTGTGAAGTTAGAATGGAGGTGTGTGAAGTCATAGACTGGAGGTGTGTGAACTCATATAATGGAGGTGTGTGACGTCACAATGGAAGTGTGTTAGGTCATAGAATGAAGGTGTGTGATGTCACAGAATGGAGGTGTATGAAGTCAAAATGGAGGTGTGTGACGTCCTAAAATGTCGGTGTGTGAAGTCATAGAATGGAGGTGTGTGAAATCACAGAATGGAGGTTTGTGAAGTCACAGAATGGAGTTGGGTGAAGTCAGAATGGAGGTGTGTGAAGTCACCGAATGGAGGTGTGTGAACTCAGAATGGAGGTGTGTGAAGTCACAGAATGGAGGTTTGCGAATCATAGAATGCAGGTCTGTGAAGTCATAGAATTAATGTTTATGAATTAAGAATGAAGGTGTGTGAAGTCATAGAATGGA
Source organism: Megascapheus bottae (assembly GCA_024803745.1). Classification (NCBI taxonomy): domain Eukaryota; kingdom Metazoa; phylum Chordata; class Mammalia; order Rodentia; family Geomyidae; genus Megascapheus; species Megascapheus bottae. The sequence continues at coordinate 70,389 of JANJXV010000848.1, read as the reverse complement.
GGTGTGTGAACTCATAGAATGGAGGTGTGTGAAGTCGTGGAATGGAGGTGTGTGAAGTCAAAGAATGGAGGTGTGGGAAGTCATAGAATGGATGTTTCTGAAGTAAGAATGAAGGTGTGTGAAGTCACAGAAAGGAGGTGTGTGAAGTCAGAATAGAGGTGTGTGGTCATAGATTGGAGGTGGGTGAAGTCATAGAAAGGAGGTGTGGGAAGTCATAGAATGGAGGAGTGTGAAGTCATAGAGTGCAGGTGAGTGAAGTCACAGTTTCGAAGTCCGTGAAGTCATAGAATGGAGGTGTGTGATGTCAGAAGGGAAGTGTGTAAAGTCATAGTATGGAGGTGTGTGAAGTCAGAATGGAACTGTGTGAACTCATAGAATGGCCGTGTGTGACTTCATAATGGAAGTGTGTGAAGTCATAGAATGGAGGTGTGTGAAGTCACAGAATGGAGTTTTGTGAAGTCATAGAATGGAGGTGTGTGAAGTCACAGAATGGAAGTGTGTGAAGTCATAGAATGGAGGTGTGTGAAGTTATAGAATGGATGTTTGTAAAGTAAGAATGAAGGTATGTGAAGTAATAGAATGGAGGTGTGTGACGTCAAAGAATGGAGGTGTGTGAAGTCATAGAATGGAGTTGTGTGAAGTCAGAATTTAGGTGTGTGAAATCAAAGAATGGAGGTGTGTGAAGTCACAGAATGGAGGTGTGTGAAGTCATAGAATGCAGATATGTGAAATCATAGAATGGAAGTGTGTGAAGTCATAGAATGGAGGTGTGTGAAGTCATACAATGAAGGTGTGTGAAGTCATAGAAAGGAGCTGTGTGAAGTCACCGAAGGGAGGTGTGTGAAGTCACATAATGGAGGTGTGTGAAGTTAAAATGGAGGTGCATGACGTCATAAAATGGAGGTGTGTGAAGTCATAGAATGGAGGTGTGTGAAATCATAGAATGGACGTTTGTGAAGTTACAGAATGGAGGTTTGTGAAGTCACAGAATGGAGGTTTGTGAAGTCACAGAATTGAGGTGTGTGAAGTCATAGAATGGAGGTGTGTGAAATAACAGAATGGACGGGTATGAAGTCATAGAATGGAGGTGTGTGAAGTCACAGAATTGAGGTGTTTGAAGTCATATAATGGAGGTGTGTGAAGTCAAAATGGATGTGTAAAGTCATAGAATGGAGGTGTGTGAAGTCACAGAATTGAGGTGTTTGAAGTCATATATTGGAGGTGTGTGAAGTCAAAATGTATGTGTGAAGTCATAGAATGGAGGTGTATGAAGTCATAGAATGGAGGTGTGTGAAGTCATAGAATGGAGTTGTGTGAAGTCATAGAATGGAGGTGTGTGAAGTCACAGAATGGAGGTGTGTGAAGTCACAGAATGGAGGTTTGTGAAGTCAAAGAATGGAGGTGTGTGAAGTCACAGAATGGAGGTATGTGAACTCAGAATGGAGGTGTGTGAAGTCACAGAATGGAGGTGTGTGAAGTCATAGAATGGAAGTGTGTGAAGTCATAGAATGGAGTTGGGAGAAGTCAGAATGTAGGTGTTGAAGTCACCGAATGGAGGTGTGTGAACTCAGAATGGAGGTGTGTGAAGTCATAGAATGGAGGTGTGTGAAATCAGAGAATGGAAGTTTGTGAAGTCACAGAATGGAGGTGTGTGAAATCACAGAATCGAGGTTTGTGAAGTCATAGAATGGAGGTGGGTGAAGTGACAGAATGAATGGGTATGAAGTCATAGAATGGAGATGTGTGAAGTCACAGAAATGACGTGTTTGAAGTCATATATTGGAGTTGTGTGAAATAAAAATGGATGTGTGAAGTCATAGAATGGAGGTGTGTGAAGTCATAGAAGGGAGGTGTGTGAAGTCATAGAATAGAGGTGTGTGAAGTCACAGAATGGAGCTGTGTGACGTCACAGAATGGAGGTTTGTGAAGTCAAAGAATGGAGCTGTGTGAAGTCACAGAATGGAGGTGTGTGAACTGAGAATGGAGGTGTGTGAAGTCACAGAAAGGAGGTGTGTGAAGTCATAGAAAGGAAGTGTGTGAAGTCATAGAATGGAGTTGGGTGAGGTCAGAATGGAGGTGTGTGAAGTCACCGAATGGAGGTGTGTGAAGTCATAGAATGGAGGACTGTGAAGTCACCGAAGGGAGGTGTCTGAAGTCACATAATGGAGGTGTGTGAAGTCACAGAATGGAGGTGTGTGAAGTCATAGAATGGAGGTGTGTGAAGTCATATCATGGAGGTGTGTGAAGTCACAGAATGGAGGTGTGTGAAGTCAGAATGGAGGTGTGAAGTCTTAGAATGGACGTGGGTGAAGTCATAGAAAGGAGGTGTGTGAAGTCATAGAATGGAGTTCTGTGAAGTCATAATGGAGGTTGGCGAAGTCATAGAATGTAGGTGTGTGAACATATAGAATGGAGGTGTGTGACGTCACAATGGAAGTGTGTGAAGTCATAGAATGGAGGTTTGTGAAGTCATAGAATGGAGGTGTGTGAAGTCAAAGTGGAGGTGTGAGACATCCTAAAATGGAGGTGTGTGAAGTCATAGAATGGAGGTGTGTGAAATCACAGAATGGAGGTTTGTGTAGTCACAGAATGGCAGTGTGTGAACTCAGAAGGGAGGTGTGTGAAGTCAGAGAATGGAGTTGTGTGAAGTCATAGCATGGAGGTATGTGAAATCATAGAATGGAAGTGTGTGAAGTCATAGAATGGAGGTGTGTGAAATCATAGATTGGAGGTTTGTGTAGTCACAGAATGGAAGTGTGTGAACTCAGAATGGAGGTGTGTGAAGTCAGAGAATGGAGGTGTGTGAACACAATATTGTGGTGTGTGAACACATAGAATGGAGGTGTGTGAAGTCGTGGAATGGAGGTGTGTGAAGTCACAGAATGGAGGTGTGTGAAGTCATAGAATGGAGATATGTGAAATCATAGAATGGAAGTGTGTGAAGTCATAGAATGGAGGTGTGTGAAGTCATACAATGAAGGTGTGTGAAGTCATAGAAAGGAGCTGTGTGAAGTCACCGAAGGGAGGTGTGTGAAGTCACATAATGGAGGTGTGTGAAGTTAAAATGGAGGTGCATGACGTCATAAAATGGAGGTGTGTGAAGTCATAGAATGGAGGTGTGTGAAATCATAGAATGGACGTTTGTGAAGTTACAGAATGGAGGTTTGTGAAGTCACAGAATGGAGGTTTGTGAAGTCACAGAATTGAGGTGTGTGAAGTCATAGAATGGAGGTGTGTGAAATAACAGAATGGACGGGTATGAAGTCATAGAATGGAGGTGTGTGAAGTCACAGAATTGAGGTGTTTGAAGTCATATAATGGAGGTGTGTGAAGTCAAAATGGATGTGTAAAGTCATAGAATGGAGGTGTGTGAAGTCACAGAATTGAGGTGTTTGAAGTCATATATTGGAGGTGTGTGAAGTCAAAATGTATGTGTGAAGTCATAGAATGGAGGTGTATGAAGTCATAGAATGGAGGTGGGTGAAGTCATAGAATGGAGTTGTGTGAAGTCATAGAATGGAGGTGTGTGAAGTCACAGAATGGAGGTGTGTGAAGTCACAGAATGGAGGTTTGTGAAGTCAAAGAATGGAGGTGTGTGAAGTCACAGAATGGAGGTATGTGAACTCAGAATGGAGGTGTGTGAAGTCACAGAATGGAGGTGTGTGAAGTCATAGAATGGAAGTGTGTGAAGTCATAGAATGGAGTTGGGAGAAGTCAGAATGTAGGTGTTGAAGTCACCGAATGGAGGTGTGTGAACTCAGAATGGAGGTGTGTGAAGTCATAGAATGGAGGTGTGTGAAATCAGAGAATGGAAGTTTGTGAAGTCACAGAATGGAGGTGTGTGAAATCACAGAATCGAGGTTTGTGAAGTCATAGAATGGAGGTGGGTGAAGTGACAGAATGAATGGGTATGAAGTCATAGAATGGAGATGTGTGAAGTCACAGAAATGAGGTGTTTGAAGTCATATATTGGAGTTGTGTGAAATAAAAATGGATGTGTGAAGTCATAGAATGGAGATGTGTGAAGTCATAGAAGGGAGGTGTGTGAAGTCATAGAATAGAGGTGTGTGAAGTCACAGAATGGAGCTGTGTGACGTCACAGAATGGAGGTTTGTGAAGTCAAAGAATGGAGCTGTGTGAAGTCACAGAATGGAGGTGTGTGAACTGAGAATGGAGGTGTGTGAAGTCACAGAAAGGAGGTGTGTGAAGTCATAGAAAGGAAGTGTGTGAAGTCATAGAATGGAGTTGGGTGAGGTCAGAATGGAGGTGTGTGAAGTCACCGAATGGAGGTGTGTGAAGTCATAGAATGGAGGACTGTGAAGTCACCGAAGGGAGGTGTCTGAAGTCACATAATGGAGGTGTGTGAAGTCACAGAATGGAGGTGTGTGAAGTCATAGAATGGAGGTGTGTGAAGTCATATCATGGAGGTGTGTGAAGTCACAGAATGGAGGTGTGTGAAGTCAGAATGGAGGTGTGAAGTCTTAGAATGGACGTGGGTGAAGTCATAGAAAGGAGGTGTGTGAAGTCATAGAATGGAGTTCTGTGAAGTCATAATGGAGGTTGGCGAAGTCATAGAATGTAGGTGTGTGAACATATAGAATGGAGGTGTGTGACGTCACAATGGAAGTGTGTGAAGTCATAGAATGGAGGTTTGTGAAGTCATAGAATGGAGGTGTGTGAAGTCAAAGTGGAGGTGTGAGACATCCTAAAATGGAGGTGTGTGAAGTCATAGAATGGAGGTGTGTGAAATCACAGAATGGAGGTTTGTGTAGTCACAGAATGGAAGTGTGTGAACTCAGAAGGGAGGTGTGTGAAGTCAGAGAATGGAGTTGTGTGAAGTCATAGCATGGAGGTATGTGAAATCATAGAATGGAAGTGTGTGAAGTCATAGAATGGAGGTGTGTGAAATCATAGATTGGAGGTTTGTGTAGTCACAGAATGGAAGTGTGTGAACTCAGAATGGAGGTGTGTGAAGTCAGAGAATGGAGGTGTGTGAACACAATATTGTGGTGTGTGAACACATAGAATGGAGGTGTGTGAAGTCGTGGAATGGAGGTGTGTGAAGTCACAGAATGGAGGTGTGTGAAGTCATAGAATGGAGATATGTGAAATCATAGAATGGAAGTGTGTGAAGTCATAGAATGGAGGTGTGTGAAGTCATACAATGAAGGTGTGTGAAGTCATAGAAAGGAGCTGTGTGAAGTCACCGAAGGGAGGTGTGTGAAGTCACATAATGGAGGTGTGTGAAGTTAAAATGGAGGTGCATGACGTCATAAAATGGAGGTGTGTGAAGTCATAGAATGGAGGTGTGTGAAATCATAGAATGGACGTTTGTGAAGTTACAGAATGGAGGTTTGTGAAGTCACAGAATGGAGGTTTGTGAAGTCACAGAATTGAGGTGTGTGAAGTCATAGAATGGAGGTGTGTGAAATAACAGAATGGACGGGTATGAAGTCATAGAATGGAGGTGTGTGAAGTCACAGAATTGAGGTGTTTGAAGTCATATAATGGAGGTGTGTGAAGTCAAAATGGATGTGTAAAGTCATAGAATGGAGGTGTGTGAAGTCACAGAATTGAGGTGTTTGAAGTCATATATTGGAGGTGTGTGAAGTCAAAATGTATGTGTGAAGTCATAGAATGGAGGTGTATGAAGTCATAGAATGGAGGTGGGTGAAGTCATAGAATGGAGTTGTGTGAAGTCATAGAATGGAGGTGTGTGAAGTCACAGAATGGAGGTGTGTGAAGTCACAGAATGGAGGTTTGTGAAGTCAAAGAATGGAGGTGTGTGAAGTCACAGAATGGAGGTGTGTGAACTCAGAATGGAGGTATGTGAAGTCACAGAATGGAGGTGTGTGAAGTCATAGAATGGAAGTGTGTGAAGTCATAGAATGGAGTTGGGTGAAGTCAGAATGTAGGTGTGTGAAGTCACCGAATGGAGGTGTGTGAACTCAGAATGGAGGTGTGTGAATTCATAGAATGGAGGTGTGTGAAATCAGAGAATGGAAGTTTGTGAAGTCACAGAATGGAGGTGTGTGAAATCACAGAATCGAGGTTTGTGAAGTCATAGAATGGAGGTATGTGAAGTCATACTTGAGGGGTGTGAAGTCGGAGAATAGAGGTGTGTGAAGTCACAGAATGGAGGTGGGTGAAGTCACAGAATGGATGGGTATGAAGTCATAGAATGGAGATGTGTGAAGTCACTGAAATGAGGTGTTTGAAGTCATATATTGGAGGTGTGTGAAATAAAAATGGATGTGTGAAGTCATAGAATGGAGGTGTGTGAAGTCATAGAATGGAGGTGTGTGAAGTCATAGAATAGAGGTGTGTGAAGTCACAGAATGGAGGTGTGTGAAGTCACAGAATGGAGGTTTGTGAAGTCAAAGAATGGAGCTGTGTGAAGTCACAGAATGGAGGTGTGTGAACTGAGAATGGAGGTGTGTGAAGTCACAGAATGGAGGTGTGTGAAGTCATAGAAAGGAAGTGTGTGAAGTCATAGAATGGAGGTGTGTGAAATCATATAATGTATGTTTGTGAAGTAAGAATGAAGGTGTGTGAAGTCATAGAATGGATGTGTGTGAAGTCATAGAATGGAGGTGTGTGACGTCACAGAATGGAGGTGTGTGAAGTCATAGAATGGAAGAGTGTGAAGTCATAGAGTGCAGGTGAGTGAACTCACAGTTTCGAGGTCTGTGAAGTCATAGAATGGAGGTGTGTGATGTCAGAATGGAGGTGTGTGAACTCATAGAATGGAGGTGTGTGAAGTCAGAATGGAGGTGTGTGAACTCATAGAATGGAGGTGTGTGACGTCACAATGGAAGTGTGTGAAGTCATAGAATGGAGGTGTGTGAAGTCACAGAATGGAGGTGTGTGACGTCAAAGAATGGAGGTGTGTGAAGTCATAGAATGGAGCTGTGTGAAGTCAGAATTTAGGTGTGTGAAGTCAAAGAATGGAGGTGTGTGAAGTCATAGAATTTAGGTGTGTGAAGTCATAGAATGGAGGTGTGTGAAATCAGAATTGAGGTTTGTGAAATCACAGAATTGAGGTGTGTGAACATAGAATGGAGGTGTGTGAAATCAAAGAATGGAGGTGTGTGAAGTCATAGAATGGAGGTATGTAAAGTCATATAATGTATGTTTGTGAAGGAAGAATGAAGGTGTGTGAAGTCATAGAATCGAGGTGTGTGAAGTCAGAGAATGGAGGTGTGTGAAGTTATAGAATGGAGGTGTGTGAAGTCATAGAATGGAGGTGTGTGAAGTCATATAATGGAGGTGTGTGAAGTCACAGAATGGAGGTGTGTGGAGTCAGAATGGAGGTGTGTAAAGTCATAGAATTGAGGTGGGTGAAGTCATAGAAGGGAGGTGTGGGAAGTCATAGAATGGAGGAGTGTGAAGTCACAGAGTGGAGGTGTGTGAAGTCACAGATTCGAGGTCTGTGAAGTCCTAGAAAGGAGGTGTGTGAAGTTAGAATGGAGGTGTGTGAAGTCATAGACTGGAGGTGTGTGAACTCATATAATGGAGGTGTGTGACGTCACAATGGAAGTGTGTTAGGTCATAGAATGAAGGTGTGTGATGTCACAGAATGGAGGTGTATGAAGTCAAAATGGAGGTGTGTGACGTCCTAAAATGTCGGTGTGTGAAGTCATAGAATGGAGGTGTGTGAAATCACAGAATGGAGGTTTGTGAAGTCACAGAATGGAGTTGGGTGAAGTCAGAATGGAGGTGTGTGAAGTCACCGAATGGAGGTGTGTGAACTCAGAATGGAGGTGTGTGAAGTCACAGAATGGAGGTTTGCGAATCATAGAATGCAGGTCTGTGAAGTCATAGAATTAATGTTTATGAATTAAGAATGAAGGTGTGTGAAGTCATAGAATGGAGGTGTGTGAACTCATAGAATGGAGGTGTGTGAAGTCGTGGAATGGAGGTGTGTGAAGTCAAAGAATGGAGGTGTGGGAAGTCATAGAATGGATGTTTCTGAAGTAAGAATGAAGGTGTGTGAAGTCACAGAAAGGAGGTGTGTGAAGTCAGAATAGAGGTGTGTGGTCATAGATTGGAGGTGGGTGAAGTCATAGAAAGGAGGTGTGGGAAGTCATAGAATGGAGGAGTGTGAAGTCATAGAGTGCAGGTGAGTGAAGTCACAGTTTCGAAGTCCGTGAAGTCATAGAATGGAGGTGTGTGATGTCAGAAGGGAAGTGTGTAAAGTCATAGTATGGAGGTGTGTGAAGTCAGAATGGAACTGTGTGAACTCATAGAATGGCCGTGTGTGACTTCATAATGGAAGTGTGTGAAGTCATAGAATGGAGGTGTGTGAAGTCACAGAATGGAGTTTTGTGAAGACATAGAATGGAGGTGTGTGAAGTCACAGAATGGAAGTGTGTGAAGTCATAGAATGGAGGTGTGTGAAGTTATAGAATGGATGTTTGTAAAGTAAGAATGAAGGTATGTGAAGTAATAGAATGGAGGTGTGTGACGTCAAAGAATGGAGGTGTGTGAAGTCATAGAATGGAGTTGTGTGAAGTCAGAATTTAGGTGTGTGAAATCAAAGAATGGAGCTGTGTGAAGTCATAGAATGGAGGTGTGTGAAGTCATAGAATGGAGGTGTGTGAAGTCAGAATGGAGGTTTGTGAAGTCACAGAAATGAGGTGTGTGAACATAGAATGGAGGTGTGTGAAGTCAAAGAATGGAGGTGTGTGAAGTCATAGAATGGAGGTGTGTGAAGTCATAAAATGTATATTTGTGAAGTAAGAATGAAGGTGTGTGAAGTCATAGAATGGAGGTGTGTGAAGTCACAGAATGGAGGTGTGTGAAGTCATATAATGGAGGTGTGTGAAGTCACAGAATGGAGGTGTGTGAAGTGAGAATGGAGGTGTGAAGTGATAGAATGGAGGTGGGTGAAGTCATAGAAAGGAGGTGTGGGAAGTCATAGAATGGAGGAGTGTGAAGTCATAGAGTGGAGGTGAGTGAAGTCACAGATTCGAGGTCTGTGAAGTCCTAGAATGGAGGTGTGTGAAGTCAGAATGGAGGTGTGTGAAGTCATAGAATGGAGGTGTGTGAACTCATAGAATGGAGGTGTGTGACGTCACAATGGAAGTATGTGAAGTCATAGAATGGAGGTGTGTGAAGTCACAGAATGGAGGTGTGTGAACTGAAAATGGAGGTGTGTGACATCCTAAAATGTATGTGTGTGAAGTCATAGAATGGAGGTGTGTGAAGTCTTAGAATGGAGGTTTGTGAAGTCACAGAATGGAGGTGTGTGAACAAAGAATGGAGGTGTGTGAAGTCACAGAATGGAGGTGTGTGAAGTCATAGCATGGATGTATGTGAAATCATAGAATGGAAGTGTGTGAAGTCATAGAATGGAGGTGTGTGAAGTCATACAATGAAGGTGTGTGAAGTCATAGAATGGAGGTGTGTGAAGTCACCGAAGTGAGGTGTGTGAAATGACATAATGGAGGTGTGTGAAGTTAAAATGGAGGTGAGCGACGTCATAAAATGGAGGTGTGTGAAGTCATAGCATGGAGGTGTGTGAAATCATAGAATGGACGTTTGTGAAGTCACAGAATGGAGGTGTGTGAAGTCACAGAATGAAGGTTTTTGAAGTCACAGAATTGAGGTGTGTGAAGTCATAGAATGGAGGTGAGTGAAATAACAGAATGGACGGGTATGAAGTCATAGAATGCAGGTGTGTGAAGTCACAGAATTGAGGTGTTTGAAGTCATATATTGGAGGTGTGTGAAGTCAAAATGGATGTGTGAAGTCATAGAATGGAGGTGTGTGAAGTGACAGAATTGAGGTGTTTGAAGTCATATATTGGAGGTGTGTGAAGTCAAAATGGATGTGTGAAGGCATAGAATGGAGGTGTGTGAAGTCATAGAATGGAGGTGTCTGAAGTCATAGAATGGAGTTCTGTGAAGTCATGAAATGGAGGTGTGTGAAGTCACAGAATGGAGGTGTGTGAAATCATAGAATGGAGTTGGGTGAAGTCAGAATGGAGGTGTGTGAAGTCACCGAATGGAGGTGTGTGAACTCAGAATGGAGGTGTGTGAAGTCACAGAATGGAGGTTTGCGAAGTCATAGAATGCAGGTGTGTGAAGTCATAGAATTAATGTTTATGAATTAAGAATGAAGGTGTGTGAAGTCATAGAATGGAGGTGTGTGAAGTCAAAGAATGGAGGTGTGTGAAGTCGTGGAATGGAGGTGTGTGAAGTCAAAGAATGGAGGTGTGGGAAGTCATAGAATGGATGTTTCTGAAGTAAGAATGAAGGTGTGTGAAGTCATAGAATGGAGGTGTGTGAACTCATAGAATGGAGGTGTGTGAAGTCACAGAATGGAGGTGTGTGAAGTCAGAATGGAGGTGTGTGGTCATAGATTGGAGGTGGTAGAAGTCATAGAAAGGAGGTGTGGGAAGTCATAGAATGGAGGAGTGTGAAGTCATAGAGTGCAGGTGAGTGAAGTCACAGTTTCGAAGTCTGTGAAGTCATAGAATGGAGGTGTGTGATGTCAGAATGGAAGTGTGTAAAGTCATAGTATGGAGGTGTGTGAAGTCAGAATGGAACTGTGTGAACTCATAGAATGGCGGTGTGTGACTTCACAATGGAAGTGTGTGAAGTCATAGAATGGAGGTGTGTGAAGTCACAGAATGGAGTTTTGTGAAGTCATAGAATGGAAGTGTGTGACGTCAAAGAATGGAAGTGTGTGAAGTCATAGAATGGAGGTGTGTGAAGTTATAGAATGGATGTTTGTAAAGTAAGAATGAAGGTATGTGAAGTCATAGAATGGAGGTGTGTGACGTCAAAGAATGGAGGTGTTTGAAGTCATAGAATGGAGTTGTGTGAAGTCAGAATTTAGGTGTGTGAAGTCAAAGAATGGAGGTGTGTGAAGTCATAGAATGGAGGTGTGTGAAGTCAGAATGGAGGTTTGTGAAGTCACAGAATTGAGGTGTGTGAACATAGAATGGAGGTCTGTGAAGTCAAAGAATGGAGGTGTATGAAGTCATAGAATGGAGGTGTGTGAAGTTATAGAATGGATGTTTGTAAAGTAAGAATGAAGGTATGTGAAGTCATAGAATGGAGGTGTGTGACGTCAAAGAATGGAGGTGTGTGAAGTCATAGAATGGAGTTGTGTGAAGTCAGAATTTAGGTGTGTGAAGTCAAAGAATGGAGGTGTGTGAAGTCACAGAATGGAGGTGTGTGAAGTCATATAATGGAGGTGTTTGAAGTCACAGAATGGAGGTGTGTGAAGTGAGAATGGAGGTGTGAAGTCATAGAATGGAGGTGGGTGAAGTCATAGAAAGGAGGTGTGGGAAGTCATAGAATGGAGGAGTGTGAAGTCATAGAGTGGAGGTGAGTGAAGTCACAGATTCGAGGTCTGTGAAGTCATAGAATGGAGGTGTGTGAAGTCAGAATGGAGGTGTGTGAAGTCATAGAACGGAGGTGTGTGAACTCATAGAATGGAGGTGTGTGACGTCACAATGGAAGTATGTGAAGTCATAGAATGGAGATGTGTGAAGTCACAGAATGGAGGTGTGTGAAGTGAAAATGGAGGTGTGTGACATCCTAAAATATAGGTGTGTGAAGTCATAGAATGGAGGTGTGTGAAATCTTAGAATGGAGGTTTGTGACGTCACAGAATGGAGGTGTGTGAACAAAGAATGGAGGTGTGTGAAGTCACAGAATGGAGGTGTGTGAAGTCATAGCATGGAGGTATGTGAAATCATAGAATGGAAGTGTGTGAAGTCATAGAATGGAGGTGTGTGAAGTCATACAATGAAGGTGTGTGAAGTCATAGAATGGAGGTGTGTGAAGTCACCGAAGTGAGGTGTGTGAAATGACATAATGGAGGTGTGTGAAGTTAAAATGGAGGTGAGCGACGTCATAAAATGGAGGTGTGTGAAGTCATAGCATGGAGGTGTGTGAAATCATAGAATGGACGTTTGTGAAGTCACAGAATGGAGGTGTGTGAAGTCACAGAATGAAGGTTTTTGAAGTCACAGAATTGAGGTGTGTGAAGTCATAGAATGGAGGTGAGTTAAATAACAGAATGGACGGGTATGAAGTCATAGAATGCAGGTGTGTGAAGTCACAGAATTGAGGTGTTTGAAGTCATATATTGGAGGTGTGTGAAGTCAAAATGGATGTGTGAAGTCATAGAATGGAGGTGTGTGAAGTGACAGAATTGAGGTGTTTGAAGTCATATATTGGAGGTGTGTGAAGTCAAAATGGATGTGTGAAGGCATAGAATGGAGGTGTGTGAAGTCATAGAATGGAGGTGGCTGAAGTCATAGAATGGAGTTGTGTGAAGTCATGAAATGGAGGTGTGTGAAGTCACAGAATGGAGGTGTGTGAAATCATAGAATGGAGTTGGGTGAAGTCAGAATGGAGGTGTGTGAAGTCACCGAATGGAGGTGTGTGAACTCAGAATGGAGGTGTGTAAAGTCACAGAATGGAGGTTTGCGAAGTCATAGAATGCAGGTGTGTGAAGTCATAGAATTAATGTTTATGAATTAAGAATGAAGGTGTGTGAAGTCATAGAATGGAGGTGTGTGAAGTCAAAGAATGGAGGTGTGTGAAGTCGTGGAATGGAGGTGTGTGAAGTCAAAGAATGGAGGTGTGGGAAGTCATAGAATGGATGTTTCTGAAGTAAGAATGAAGGTGTGTGAAGTCATAGAATGGAGGTGTGTGAACTCATAGAATGGAGGTGTGTGAAGTCACAGAATGGAGGTGTGTGAAGTCAGAATGGAGGTGTGTGGTCATAGATTGGAGGTGGGAGAAGTCATAGAAAGGAGGTGTGGGAAGTCATAGAATGGAGGAGTGTGAAGTCATAGAGTGCAGGTGAGTGAAGTCACAGTTTCGAAGTCTGTGAAGTCATAGAATGGAGGTGTGTGATGTCAGAATGGAAGTGTGTAAAGTCATAGTATGGAGGTGTGTGAAGTCAGAATGGAACTGTGTGAACTCATAGAATGGCGTTGTGTGACTTCACAATGGAAGTGTGTGAAGTCATAGAATGGAGGTGTGTGAAGTCACAGAATGGAGTTTTGTGAAGTCATAGAATGGAAGTGTGTGACGTCAAAGAATGGAAGTGTGTGAAGTCATAGAATGGAGGTGTGTGAAGTTATAGAATGGATGTTTGTAAAGTAAGAATGAAGGTATGTGAAGTCATAGAATGGAGGTGTGTGACGTCAAAGAATGGAGGTGTTTGAAGTCATAGAATGGAGTTGTGTGAAGTCAGAATTTAGGTGTGTGAAGTCAAAGAATGGAGGTGTGTGAAGTCATAGAATGGAGGTGTGTGAAGTCAGAATGGAGGTTTGTGAAGTCACAGAATTGAGGTGTGTGAACATAGAATGGAGGTCTGTGAAGTCAAAGAATGGAGGTGTATGAAGTCATAGAATGGAGGTGTGTGAAGTTATAGAATGGATGTTTGTAAAGTAAGAATGAAGGTATGTGAAGTCATAGAATGGAGGTGTGTGACGTCAAAGAATGGAGGTGTGTGAAGTCATAGAATGGAGTTGTGTGAAGTCAGAATTTAGGTGTGTGAAGTCAAAGAATGGAGGTGTGTGAAGTCACAGAATGGAGGTGTGTGAAGTCATATAATGGAGGTGTTTGAAGTCACAGAATGGAGGTGTGTGAAGTGAGAATGGAGGTGTGAAGTCATAGAATGGAGGTGGGTGAATTCATAGAAAGGAGGTGTGGGAAGTCATAGAATGGAGGAGTGTGAAGTCATAGAGTGGAGGTGAGTGAAGTCACAGATTCGAGGTCTGTGAAGTCATAGAATGGAGGTGTGTGAAGTCAGAATGGAGGTGTGTGAAGTCATAGAACGGAGGTGTGTGAACTCATAGAATGGAGGTGTGTGACGTCACAATGGAAGTATGTGAAGTCATAGAATGGAGGTGTGTGAAGTCACAGAATGGAGGTGTGTGAAGTGAAAATGGAGGTGTGTGACATCCTAAAATGTAGGTGTGTGAAGTCATAGAATGGAGGTTTGTGAAATCTTAGAATGGAGGTTTGTGACGTCACAGAATGGAGGTGTGTGAACAAAGAATGGAGGTGTGTGAAGTCACAGAATGGAGGTGTGTGAAGTCATAGCATTGAGGTATGTGAAATCATAGTATGGAAGTGTGTGAAGTCATAGAATGGAGGTGTGTGAAGTCATACAATGAAGGTGTGTGAAGTCATAGAATGGAGGTGTGTGAAGTCACCGAAGTGAGGTGTGTGAAATGACATAATGGAGGTGTGTGAAGTTAAAATGGAGGTGCGTGACGTCATAAAATAGAGGTGTGTGAAGTCATAGCATGGAGGTGTGTAAAATCATAGAATGGACGTTTGTGAAGTCACAGAATGGAGGTGTGTGAAGTCACAGAATGAAGGTTTTTGAAGTCACAGAATTGAGGTGTGTGAAGTCATAGAATGGAGGTGAGTGAAATAACAGAATGGACGGGTATGAAGTCATAGAATGCAGGTGTGTGAAGTCACAGAATTGAGGTGTTTGAAGTAATATATTGGAGGTGTGTGAAGTCAAAATGGATGTGTGAAGTCATAGAATGGAGGTTTGTGAAGTGACAGAATTGAGGTGTTTGAAGTCATATATTGGAGGTGTGTGAAGTCAAAATGGGTGTGTGAAGGCATAGAATGGAGGTGTGTGAAGTCATAGAATGGAGGTGTGTGAAGTCATAGAATGGAGTTCTGTGAAGTCATAAAATGGAGGTGTGTGAAGTCACAGAATGGAGGTGTGTGAAGTCACAGAATGGAGGTGTGTGAAGTCATAAAATGGAGGTGTGTGAAGTCAAAATGGATAGGTGAAGTCATAGAATGGAGGTGTGTGAAGTCATAAAATGGAGGTGTGTGAAGTCATAGAATGGAGGTGTGTGAAGGCATAGAATGGAGGTGTGGGAAGTCATAGAATGGAGGAGTGTGACGTCATAGAGTGCAGGTGAGTGAAGACACAGTTTCAAGGTATGTGAACTCATAGAATGGAGGTGTGTGATGTCAGAATGGGGGTGTGCGAAGTCATAGAATACAGGTGTGTGAAGTCAGAATGGAGGTGTGTGAAGTCTTAGATGGAGTTGTGTGAAGTCATTGTATGGAGGTGTTTGAAATCATAGAATGGAGTTCTGTGAAGTCACAGAATGGAGCTGTGTGAATTCAGAATGCAAGTGTGTGAAGTCATAGAATGGAGTTGTGTGAAGTCAGAATGGAGGTGTGTGAACTCATAGAATGGAGGTGTGTGAAGTCAAAGAATGGAGGTGTGTGAAGTCGTGGAATGGAGGTGTGTGAAGTCAAAGAATGGAGGTGTGGGAAGTCATAGAATGGATGTTTCTGAAGTAAGAATGAAGGTGTGTGAAGTCATAGAATGGAGGTGTGTGAACTCATAGAATGGAGGTGTGTGAAGTCACAGAATGGAGGTGTGTGAAGTCAGAATGGAGGTGTGTGGTCATAGATTGGAGGTGGGAGAAGTCATAGAAAGGTGGTGTGGGAAGTCATAGAATGGAGGAGTGTGAAGTCATAGAGTGCAGGTGAGTGAAGTCACAGTTTCGAAGTCTGTGAAGTCATAGAATGGAGGTGTGTGATGTCAGAATGGAAGTGTGTAAAGTCATAGTATGGAGGTGTGTGAAGTCAGAATGGAACTGTGTGAACTCATAGAATGGCGGTGTGTGACTTCACAATGGAAGTGTGTGAAGTCATAGAATGGAGGTGTGTGAAGTCACAGAATGGAGTTTTGTGAAGTCATAGAATGGAAGTGTGTGACGTCAAAGAATGGAAGTGTGTGAAGTCATAGAATGGAGGTGTGTGAAGTTATAGAATGGATGTTTGTAAAGTAAGAATAAAGGTATGTGAAGTCATAGAATGGAGGTGTGTGACGTCAAAGAATGGAGGTGTTTGAAGTCATAGAATGGAGTTGTGTGAAGTCAGAATTTAGGTGTGTGAAGTCAAAGAATGGAGGTGTGTGAAGTCATAGAATGGAGGTGTGTGAAGTTATAGAATGGATGTTTGTAAAGTAAGAATGAAGGTATGTGAAGTCATAGAATGGAGGTGTGTGACGTCAAAGAATTGAGGTGTGTGAAGTCATAGAATGGAGTTGTGTGAAGTCAGAATTTAGGTGTGTGAAGTCAAAGAATGGAGGTGTGTGAAGTCACAGAATGGAGGTGTGTGAAGTCATATAATGGAGGTGTTTGAAGTCACAGAATGGAGGTGTGTGAAGTGAGAATGGAGGTGTGAAGTCATAGAATGGAGGTGGGTGAAGTCATAGAAAGGAGGTGTGGGAAGTCATAGAATGGAGGAGTGTGAAGTCATAGAGTGGAGGTGAGTGAAGTCACAGATTCGAGGTCTGTGAAGTCAAAGAATGGAGGTGTGTGAAGTCAGAATGGAGGTGTGTGAAGTCATAGAACGGAGGTGTGTGAACTCATAGAATGGAGGTGTGTGACGTCACAATGGAAGTATGTGAAGTCATAGAATGGAGGTGTGTGAAGTCACAGAATGGAGGTGTGTGAAGTGAAAATGGAGGTGTGTGACATCCTAAAATATAGGTGTGTGAAGTCATAGAATGGAGGTGTGTGAAATCTTAGAATGGAGGTTTGTGACGTCACAGAATGGAGGTGTGTGAACAAAGAATGGAGGTGTGTGAAGTCACAGAATGGAGGTGTGTGAAGTCATAGCATGGAGGTATGTGAAATCATAGTATGGAAGTGTGTGAAGTCATAGAATGGAGGTGTGTGAAGTCATACAATGAAGGTGTGTGAAGTCATAGAATGGAGGTGTGTGAAGTCACCGAAGGGAGGGGTGTGAAATGACATAATGGAGGTGTGTGAAGTTAAAATGGAGGTGCGTGACGTCATAAAATAGAGGTGTGTGAAGTCATAGCATGGAGGTGTGTAAAATCATAGAATGGACGTTTGTGAAGTCACAGAATGGAGGTGTGTGAAGTCACAGAATGAAGGTTTTTGAAGTCACAGAATTGAGGTGTGTGAAGTCATAGAATGGAGGTGAGTTAAATAACAGAATGGACGGGTATGAAGTCATAGAATGCAGGTGTGTGAAGTCACAGAATTGAGGTGTTTGAAGTCATATATTGGAGGTGTGTGAAGTCAAAATGGATGTGTGAAGTCATAGAATGGAGGTGTGTGAAGTGACAGAATTGAGGTGTTTGAAGTCATATATTGGAGGTGTGTGAAGTCAAAATGGGTGTGTGAAGGCATAGAATGGAGGTGTGTGAAGTCATAGAATGGAGGTGTCTGAAGTCATAGAATGGAGTTGTGTGAAGTCATGAAATGGAGGTGTGTGAAGTCACAGAATGGAGGTGTGTGAAATCATAGAATGGAGTTGGGTGAAGTCAGAATGGAGGTGTGTGAAGTCACCGAATGGAGGTGTGTGAACTCAGAATGGAGGTGTGTGAAGTCACAGAATGGAGGTTTGCGAAGTCATAGAATGCAGGTGTGTGAAGTCATAGAATTAATGTTTATGAATTAAGAATGAAGGTGTGTGAAGTCATAGAATGGAGGTGTGTGAAGTCAAAGAATGGAGGTGTGTGAAGTCGTGGAATGGAGGTGTGTGAAGTCAAAGAATGGAGGTGTGGGAAGTCATAGAATGGATGTTTCTGAAGTAAGAATGAAGGTGTGTGAAGTCATAGAATGGAGGTGTGTGAACTCATAGAATGGAGGTGTGTGAAGTCACAGAATGGAGGTGTGTGAAGTCAGAATGGAGGTGTGTGGTCATAGATTGGAGGTGGGAGAAGTCATAGAAAGGAGGTGTGGGAAGTCATAGAATGGAGGAGTGTGAAGTCATAGAGTGCAGGTGAGTGAAGTCACAGTTTCGAAGTCTGTGAAGTCATAGAATGGAGGTGTGTGATGTCAGAATGGAAGTGTGTAAAGTCATAGTATGGAGGTGTGTGAAGTCAGAATGGAACTGTGTGAACTCATAGAATGGCGGTGTGTGACTTCACAATGGAAGTGTGTGAAGTCATAGAATGGAGGTGTGTGAAGTCACAGAATGGAGTTTTGTGAAGTCATAGAATGGAAGTGTGTGACGTCAAAGAATGGAAGTGTGTGAAGTCATAGAATGGAGGTGTGTGAAGTTATAGAATGGATGTTTGTAAAGTAAGAATGAAGGTATGTGAAGTCATAGAATGGAGGTGTGTGACGTCAAAGAATGGAGGTGTTTGAAGTCATAGAATGGAGTTGTTTGAAGTCAGAATTTAGGTGTGTGAAGTCAAAGAATGGAGGTGTGTGAAGTCATAGAATGGAGGTGTGTGAAGTCAGAATGGAGGTTTGTGAAGTCACAGAATTGAGGTGTGTGAACATAGAATGGAGGTCTGTGAAGTCAAAGAATGGAGGTGTATGAAGTCATAGAATGGAGGTGTGTGAAGTTATAGAATGGATGTTTGTAAAGTAAGAATGAAGGTATGTGAAGTCATAGAATGGAGGTGTGTGACGTCAAAGAATGGAGGTGTGTGAAGTCATAGAATGGAGTTGTGTGAAGTCAGAATTTAGGTGTGTGAAGTCAAAGAATGGAGGTGTGTGAAGTCACAGAATGGAGGTGTGTGAAGTCATATAATGGAGGTGTGTGAAGTCACAGAATGGAGGTGTGTGAAGTGAGAATGGAGGTGTGAAGTCATAGAATGGAGGTGGGTGAAGTCATAGAAAGGAGGTGTGGGAAGTCATAGAATGGAGGAGTGTGAAGTCATAGAGTGGAGGTGAGTGAAGTCACAGATTCGAGGTCTGTGAAGTCATAGAATGGAGGTGTGTGAAGTCAGAATGGAGGTGTGTGAAGTCATAGAACGGAGGTGTGTGAACTCATAGAATGGAGGTGTGTGACGTGACAATGGAAGTATGTGAAGTCATAGAATGGAGGTGTGTGAAGTCACAGAATGGAGGTGTGTGAAGTGAAAATGGAGGTGTGTGATATCCTAAAATGTAGGTGTGTGAAGTCATAGAATGGAGGTGTGTGAAATCTTAGAATGGAGGTTTGTGACGTCACAGAATGGAGGTGTGTGAACAAAGAATGGAGGTGTGTGAAGTCACAGAATGGAGGTGTGTGAAGTCATAGCATGGAGGTATGTGAAATCATAGTATGGAAGTGTGTGAAGTCATAGAATGGAGGTGTGTGAAGTCATACAATGAAGGTGTGTGAAGTCATAGAATGGAGGTGTGTGAAGTCACCGAAGGGAGGGGTGTGAAATGACATAATGGAGGTGTGTGAAGTTAAAATGGAGGTGCGTGACGTCATAAAATAGAGGTGTGTGAAGTCATAGCATGGAGGTGTGTAAAATCATAGAATGGACGTTTGTGAAGTCACAGAATGGAGGTGTGTGAAGTCACTGAATGAAGGTTTTTGAAGTCACAGAATTGAGGTGTGTGAAGTCATAGAATGGAGGTGAGTGAAATAACAGAATGGACGGGTATGAAGTCATAGAATGCAGGTGTGTGAAGTCACAGAATTGAGGTGTTTGAAGTCATATATTGGAGGTGTGTGAAGTCAAAATGGATGTGTGAAGTCATAGAATGGAGGTGTGTGAAGTGACAGAATTGAGGTGTTTGAAGTCATATATTGGAGGTGTGTGAAGTCAAATTGGATGTGTGAAGGCATAGAATGGAGGTGTGTGAAGTCATAGAATGGAGGTGTGTGAAGTCATAGAATGGAGTTCTGTGAAGTCATAAAATGGAGGTGTGTGAAGTCACAGAATGGAGGTGTGTGAAGTCACAGAAAGGAGGTGTGTGAAGTCATAAAATGGAGGTGTGTGAAGTCAAAATGGATGGGTGAAGTCATAGAATGGAGGTGTGTGAAGTCATAAAATGGAGGTGTGTGAAGTCATAGAATGGAGGTGTGTGAAGGCATAGAATGGAGGTGTGGGAAGTCATAGAATGGAGGAGTGTGACGTCATAGAGTGCAGGTGAGTGAAGACACAGTTTCAAGGTATGTGAACTCATAGAATGGAGGTGTGTGATGTCAGAATGGGGGTGTGCGAAGTCATAGAATACAGGTGTGTGAAGTCAGAATGGAGGTGTGTGAAGTCTTAGATGGAGTTGTGTGAAGTCATTGTATGGAGGTGTTTGAAATCATAGAATGGAGTTCTGTGAAGTCACAGAATGGAGCTGGGTGAATTCAGAATGCAAGTGTGTGAAGTCATAGAATGGAGGTGTGTGAAGTCAGAATGGAGGTGTGTGAACTCATAGAATGGAGGTGTGTGACGTCACAATGGAAGTGTGTGAAGTCATAGAATGGAGGTGTGTGACGTCACAGAATGGAGGTGTGGGAAGTCATATAATGGAGGAGTGTGACGACATAGAGTGCAGGTGAGTGAAGTCACAGTTTCGAGGTCTGTGAAGTCATAGAATGGAGGAGTGTGAAGTCAGAATGGAGGTGTGTGAACTCATAGAATGGAGGTGTGTGACGTCACAGCATGGAGGTGTGTGAAGTCATAGAATGGAGATTTGTGAAGTCACAGAATGGAGGTGTCTGAGGTCACAGAATGGAGGTCTGTGAATTCATAGAATGGAGGTGTGTGACGTCACAATAGAAGGGTGTGAAGTCATAGAATGGAGGTTTGTGAAGTCACAGAATGGAGGTGTGTGAAGTCAAAATGGAGGTGTGTGACGTCATAAAATGGAGGTGTGTGAAGTCATAGAATATAGGTGTGTGAAATCATAGAATGGACGTTTGTGAAGGCACAGAATGGAGGTGTCTGAAGTCATAGAATGGAGGTTTGTTGAGTCATAGATTGGAGGCATGTGAAGTCAAATTGGAGAGGTGTGAAGTCGGAGAATGGAGGTGTGTGAAGTCACAGAATGGAGGTGTGGGAAGTCAGAACGGAGGTGTGAAGTCATAGAATGGAGGTGGGTGAAGTCATAGAATGGAGGTGTGTGAAGTCATTCAATGAAGATGTGTGAAGTCATAGAATGGAAATGTGTGAAGTCAACGAAGGGAGGTGTGTGAAGTCCCAAAATAGAGGTGTGTGAAGTTAAAATGGAGGTGCGTAACATCATAAAATGGACGTGTGTGAAGTCATAGAACAGAGGTGTGTGAAATCATAGAATGGACATTTGTGAAGTCACAGAATGGAGGTGTGTGAAGTCAAAGAATGGAGGTTTGTGAAGTCATAGAATGGAGGTATGTGAATTCAAATTGGAGTGGTGTGAACATGGAGAATGGAGATGTGTGAAGTCACAGAATGGAGGTGTGTGAAGTCATAGAATGGATATATGTGAAGTCAGAATGGAGGTGTGTGAACTCATAGAATGGAGGTGTGTGAACTCATAGAATGGAGGTGTGTGACGTCACAATGGAAGTGTGTAAAGTCATAGAATGGAGATGTGTGAAGACACAGAATTGAGGTCTGTGAAGTCAAAATGGAGGTGTGTGACGTCCTAAAATGGAGGTGTGTGAAGTCACAGAATGGAGGTGTGTGAAGTCATAGCATGCAGGTATGTGAAATCATAGAATGGAAGTGTGTGACGTCATAGAATGCAGGCGTGTGAATTCATACAATGAAGGTGTGTGAAGTCACAGAATGGAGGTGTGTGAAATCACCGAAGGGAGGTGTGTGAAGTCACATAATGGAGGTGTGTGAAGTCACAGAATGGAGGTTTGTGAAGTCATAGAATGGAGGTATGTGGAGTCAAATTGGAGAGGTGTGAAGTCGGAGAACGGAGGTGTGTGAAGTCACAGAATGGAGGTTTGTGAAGTCATAGAATGGAAGTATGTGAAGTCATATCATGGAGGTGTGTGAAGTCACAGAATGGAGGTGTGTGAAGTCAGAATGGAGGTGTGAAGTCATAGAATGGAGGTGGATGAAGTCATAGAAAGGAGGTGTGTGAAGTCATAGAATGGAGGAGTATGAAGTCATAGAGTGGAGGTGAGTGAAGTCACAGATTCGAGGTTTGTGAATTCATAGAATGGAGGTGTGTGAAGTCAGAATGGAGGTGGGCGAAGTCATAGAATGGAGGTGTGTGAACTCATAGAATGGAGGTGTGTGACGTCACAATGGATGTGTGTGAAGTCATAGAATGGAGGTGTGTGAAGTCACAGAATGGAGGTGTGTGAAGTCAAAATGGAGGTGTGTGACTTCCTAAAATGGAGGTGTGTGAAGTCATAGAATGGAGGTGTGTGATGTCATAGAAAGGAGGTGTGGGAAGTCATAGAATGGAGGAGTGTGAAGTCATAGAGTGAAGGTGAGTGAAGTCACAGATTTGAGGTCTGTGAAGTCATAGAATGGAGGTATGTGAACTCAGAATGGAGGTGTGTGAAGTCATAGAATGGAGGTCTGTGAATTCATAGAATGGAGGTGTGTGACGTCACAATGGAAGGGTGTGAAGTCATAGAATGGAGGTGTGTGAAGTCAAAAAATGGAGGTGTGTGAAGTCATAGAATGGAGGTGTGTGAAATCATTTTATGGACGTTTGTGAAGTCACAGAATGGAGGTGTCTGAAGTCATAGAATGGAGGTTTGTGAAGTCATAGAATGGAGGCATGTGAAGGCAAATTGGAGAGGTGTGAAGTCGGAGAATGGAGGTGTGTGTAGTCACAGAATGGAGGTGTGTGAAGTCAACGAATGGAGGTGTGTGAAGTCACATAATGGAGGTGTGTGAAGTTAAAATGGAGGTGCTTAACGTCATAAAATGGAGGTGTGTAAAGTCATAGAACGGAGGTGTGTGAAATCATAGAATGGACGTTTGTGAAGTCACAGAATGGAGGTGTGTGAAGTCAAAATGGAGGTGTGTGACGTCATAAAATGGAGGTGTGTGAAGTCATAGAATATAGGTGTGTGAAATCATAGAATGGACGTTTGTGAAGTCACAGAATGGAGGTGTCTGAAGTCATAGAATGGAGGTTTGTGAAGTCATAGATTGGAGGCATGTGAAGTCAAATTGGAGAGGTGTGAAGTCGGAGAATGGAGGTGTGTGAAGTCACAGAATGGAGGTGTGGGAAGTCAGAATGGAGGTGTGAAGTCATAGAATGGAGGTGGATGAAGTCATAGAAAGGAGGTGTGTGAAGTCATGGAATGGAGGAGTATGAAGTCATAGAGTGGAGGTGAGTGAATTCACAGATTCGAGGTCTGTGAAGTCATAGAATGGAGGTGTGTGAAGTCAGAATGGAGTTGGGCGAAGTCATAGAATGGAGGTGTGTGAACTCATGCAATGGAGGTGTGTGACGTCACAATGGATGTGTGTGAAGTCATAGAATGGAGGTGTGTGAAGTCACAGAATGGAGGTGTGTGAAGTCAAAATGGAGGTGTGTGACTTTCTAAAATGGAGGTGTGTGAAGTCATAGAATGGAGGTGTGTGAAATCATTTTATGGACGTTTGTGAAGTCACAGAATGGAGGTGTCTGAAGTCATAGAGTGGAGGTTTGTGAAGTCATAGAATGGAGGCATGTGAAGGCAAATTGGAGAGGTGTGAAGTCGGAGAATGGAGGTGTGTGTAGTCACAGAATGGAGGTGTGTGAAGTCAGAATGGAGGTGTGAAGTCATAGAATGGAGGAGGGTAAAGTCATAGAATGGAATTGTGTGAAGTCATAAAATGAATGTGTGTGAAGTCATAGAATGGAGATGTGTGAAGTCAACGAATGGAGGTGTGTGAAGTCACATAATGGAGGTGTGTGAAGTTAAAATGGAGGTGCTTAACGTCATAAAATGGAGGTGTGTAAAGTCATAGAACGGAGGTGTGTGAAATCATAGAATGGACGTTTGTGAAGTCACAGAATGGAGGTGTGTGAAGTCAAAATGGAGGTGTGTGACGTCATAAAATGGAGGTGTGTGAAGTCATAGAATATAGGTGTGTGAAATCATAGAATGGACGTTTGTGAAGTCACAGAATGGAGGTGTCTGAAGTCATAGAATGGAGGTGTGTGAAGTCATAGATTGGAGGCATGTGAAGTCAAATTGGAGAGGTGTGAAGTCGGAGAATGGAGGTGTGTGAAGTCACAGAATGGAGGTGTGGGAAGTCAGAATGGAGGTGTGAAGTCATAGAATGGAGGTGGATGAAGTCATAGAAAGGAGGTGTGTGAAGTCATGGAATGGAGGAGTATGAAGTCATAGAGTGGAGGTGAGTGAATTCACAGATTCGAGGTCTGTGAAGTCATAGAATGGAGGTGTGTGAAGTCAGAATGGAGTTGGGCGAAGTCATAGAATGGAGGTGTGTGAACTCATGCAATGGAGGTGTGTGACGTCACAATGGATGTGTGTGAAGTCATAGAATGGAGGTGTGTGAAGTCACAGAATGGAGGTGTGTGAAGTCAAAATGGAGGTGTGTGACTTTCTAAAATGGAGGTGTGTGAAGTCATAGAATGGAGGTGTGTGATGTCATAGAAAGGAGGTGTGGGAAGTCATAGAATGGAGGACTGTGAAGTCATAGAGTGAAGGTGAGTGAAGTCACAGATTTGAGGTCTGTGAAGTCATAGAATGGAGGTATGTGAACTCAGAATGGAGGTGTGTGAAGTCATAGAATGGAGGTCTGTGAATTCATAGAATGGAGGTGTGTGAAGTCATAGAATGGAGGTGTGTGAAGTCATATCATGGAGGTGTGTGAAGTCACAGAATGGAGGTGTGTGAAGTCAGAATGGAGGTGTGTGAAGTCATAGAATGGAGGTGTGTGAACTCATAGAATGGAGGTGTGTGACGTCACAATAGAAGTTTGTGAAGTCATAGAATGGAGATGTGAAATCACAGAATGGAGGCCTGTGAAGTCAAAATGGAGGTGTGTGACGTCCTAAAATGGAGGTGTGTGAAGTCATAGAATGGAGGTGTGTGAACTCATAGAATAGAGGTTTGTGAAGTCACAGAATGGAGGTGTGTGAAGTCACAGAATGGAGGTGTGTGAAGTCATAGAAAGGAAATGTGTGAAGTAATAGAATGGAGTTGGGTGAGGTCAGAATGGAGGTGTGTGAAGTCACCGAATGGAGGTGTGTGAACTCAGAATAGAGGTGTGTGAAGTCACAGAATGGAGGTTTGAGAAGTCATAGAATGGAGGTGTGTGAAGTCATAGAATGGATTTTTCTGAATTAAGAAGGAAAGTGTGTGAAGTCATAGAATGGAGGTGTGTGAACACATAGAATGGAGGTGTGTGAAGTCGTGGAATGGAGGTGTGTGAAGTCATACAATGAAGGTGTGTGAAGTCACAGAATGGAGGTGTGTGAAATCACCGAAGGGAGGTGTGTGAAGTCACATAATGGAGGTGTGTGAAGTCACAGAATGGAGGTTTGTGAAGTCATAGAATGGAGGTATGTGAAGTCAAATTGTAGAGGTGTGAAGTCGGAGAATGGAGGTGTGTGAAGTCACATAATGGAGGTGTGTGAAGTCACAGAATGGAGGTTTGTGAAGTCATAGAATGGAGGTATGTGGAGTCAAATTGGAGAGGTGTGAAGTCGGAGAACGGAGGTGTGTGAAGTCACAGAATGGAGGTTTGTGAAGTCATAGAATGGAAGTGTGTGAAGTCATATCATGGAGGTGTGTGAAGTCACAGAATGGAGGTGTGTGAAGTCAGAATGGAGGTGTGAAGTCATAGAATGGAGGTGGATGAAGTCATAGAAAGGAGGTGTGTGAAGTCATAGAATGGTGGAGTATGAAGTCATAGAGTGGAGGTGAGTGAAGTCACAGATTCGAGGTTTGTGAATTCATAGAATGGAGGTGTGTGAAGTCAGAATGGAGGTGGGCAAAGTCATAGAATGGAGGTGTGTGAACTCATAGAATGGAGGAGTGTGACGTCACAATGGATGTGTGTGAAGTCATAGAATGGAGGTGTGTGAAGTCACAGAATGGAGGTGTGTGAAGTCAAAATGGAGGTGTGTGACTTCCTAAAATGGAGGTGTGTGAAGTCATAGAATGGAGGTGTGTGATGTCATAGAAAGGAGGTGTGGGAAGTCATAGAATGGAGGAGTGTGAAGTCATAGAGTGAAGGTGAGTGAAGTCACAGATTTGAGGTCTGTGAAGTCATAGAATGGAGGTATGTGAACTCAGAATGGAGGTGTGTGAAGTCATAGAATGGAGGTCTGTGAATTCATAGAATGGAGGTGTGTGACGTCACAATGGAAGGTTGTGAAGTCATAGAATGGAGGTGTGTGAAGTCAAAAAATGGAGGTGTGTGAAGTCATAGAATGGAGGTGTGTGAAATCATTTTATGGACGTTTTTGAAGTCACAGAATGGAGGTGTCTGAAGTCATAGAGTGGAGGTTTGTGAAGTCATAGAATGGAGGCATGTGAAGGCAAATTGGAGAGGTGTGAAGTCGGAGAATGGAGGTGTGTGAAGTCACAGAATGGAGGTGTGTGAAGTCAGAATGGAGGTGTGAAGTCATAGAATGGAGGAGGGTAAAGTCATAGAATGGAATTGTGTGAAGTCATAAAATGAATGTGTGTGAAGTCATAGAATGGAGATGTGTGAAGTCAACGAATGGAGGTGTGTGAAGTCACATAATGGAGGTGTGTGAAGTTAAAATGGAGGTGCTTAACGTCATAAAATGGAGGTGTGTAAAGTCATAGAACGGAGGTGTGTGAAATCATAGAATGGACGTTTGTGAAGTCACAGAATGGAGGTGTGTGAAGTCAAAATGGAGGTGTGTGACGTCATAAAATGGAGGTGTGTGAAGTCATAGAATATAGGTGTGTGAAATCATAGAATGGACGTTTGTGAAGTCACAGAATGGAGGTGTCTGAAGTCATAGAATGGAGGTTTGTGAAGTCATAGATTGGAGGCATGTGAAGTCAAATTGGAGAGGTGTGAAGTCGGAGAATGGAGGTGTGTGAAGTCACAGAATGGAGGTGTGGGAAGTCAGAACGGAGGTGTGAAGTCATAGAATGGAGGTGGGTGAAGTCATAGAATGGAGGTGTGTGAAGTCATACAAAGAAGGTGTGTGAAGTCATAGAATGGAAATGTGTGAAACAAACGAAGGTAGGTGTGTGAAGTCCCAAAATGGAGGTGTGTGAAGTTAAAATGGAGGTGCGCAACATCATAAAATGGAGGTGTGTGAAGTCATAGAACGGAGGTGTGTGAAATCATAGAATGGACGTTTGTGAAGTCACAGAATGGAGGTGTGTGAAGTCACAGAATGGAGGTTTGTGAAGTCATAGAATGGAGGTATGTGAATTCAAATTGGAGTGGTGTGAACTTGGAGAATGGAGATGTGTGAAGTCACAGAAAGGAGGTGTGTGAAGTCATAGAATGGATATATGTGAAGTCAGAATGGAGGTGTGTGAACTCATAGAATGGAGGTGTGTGAACTCATAGAATGGAGGTGTGTGACGTCACAATGGAAGTGTGTGAAGTCATAGAATGGAGATGTGTGAAGTCACAGAATGGAGGTCTATGAAGTCAAAATGGAGGTGTGTGACATCCTAAAATGGAGGTGTGTGAAGTCATAGAATGGAGGTGTGTGAAATCATAGAATGGAGGTTTGTGAAGTCACAGAATGGAGGTGTGTGAACTCAGAATAGAGGTGTGTAAAGTCACAGAATGGAGGTGTGTGAAGTCATAGCATGCAGGTATGTGAAATCATAGAATGGAAGTGTGTGAAGTCATAGAATGGAGGTGTGTGAATTCATACAATGAAGGTGTGTGAAGTCACAGAATGGAGGTGTGTGAAATCACCGAAGGAAGGTGTGTGAAGTCACATAATGGAGGTGTGTGAAGTCACAGAATGGAGGTTTGTGAAGTCATAGAATGGAGGTATGTGAAGTCAAATTGGAGAGGTGTGAAATCGGAGAGCAGAGGTGTGTGAAGTCACAGAATGGAGGTGTGTGAAGTCATAGAATGGAAGTGTGTGAAGTCATATCATGGAGGTGTGTGAAGTCACAGAATGGAGGTGTGTGAAGTCAGAATGGAGGTGGGAAGTCATAGAATGGAGGTGGATGAAGTCATAGAAAGGAGGTGTGTGAAGTCATGGAATGGAGGAGTATGAAGTCATAGAGTGGAGGTGAGTGAAGTCACAGATTCGAGGTCTGTGAAGTCATAGAATGGAGGTGTGTGAAGTCAGAATGGAGTTGGGCGAAGTCATAGAATGGAGGTGTGTGAACTCATGCAATGGAGGTGTGTGACGTCACAATGGATGTGTGTGAAGTCATAGAAAGGAGGTGTGTGAAGTCACAGAATGGAGGTGTGTGAAGTCAAAATGGAGGTGTGTGACTTCCTAAAATGGAGGTGTGTGAAGTCATAGAATGGAGGTGTGTGATGTCATAGAAAGGAGGTGTGGGAAGTCATAGAATGGAGGACTGTGAAGTCATAGAGTGAAGGTGAGTGAAGTCACAGATTTGAGGTCTGTGAAGTCATAGAATGGAGGTATGTGAACTCAGAATGGAGGTGTGTGAAGTCATAGAATGGAGGTCTGTGAATTCATAGAATGGAGGTGTGTGAAGTCATAGAATGGAGGTGTGTGAAGTCATATCATGGAGGTGTGTGAAGTCACAGAATGGAGGTGTGTGAAGTCAGAATGGAGGTGTGTGAAGTCATAGAATGGAGGTGTGTGAACTCATAGAATGGAGGTGTGTGACGTCACAATAGAAGTTTGTGAAGTCATAGAATGGAGATGTGAAATCACAGAATGGAGGCCTGTGAAGTCAAAATGGAGGTGTGTGACGTCCTAAAATGGAGGTGTGTGAAGTCATAGAATGGAGGTGTGTGAACTCATAGAATGGAGGTGTGTGACGTCACAATAGAAGTTTGTGAAGTCATAGAATGGAGATGTGAAGTCACAGAATGGAGGTCTGTGAAGTCAAAATGGAGGTGTGTGACGTCCTAAAATGGAGGTGTGTGAAGTCATAGAATGGAGGTGTGTGAAATCATAGAATAGAGGTTTGTGAAGTCACAGAATGGAGGTGTGTGAACTCAGAATGGAGGTGTGTGAAGTCACAGAATGGAGGTGTGTGAAGTCATAGAAAGGAAGTGTGTGAAGTAATAGAATGGAGTTGGGTGAGGTCAGAATGGAGGTGTGTGAAGTCACCGAATGGAGGTGTGTGAACTCAGAATAGAGGTGTGTGAAGTCACAGAATGGAGGTTTGAGAAGTCATAGAATGGAGGTGTGTGAAGTCATAGAATGGATTTTTCTGAATTAAGAATGAAAGTGTGTGAAGTCATAGAATGGAGGTGTGTGAACACATAGAATGGAGGTGTGTGAAGTCGTGGAATGGAGGTGTGTGAAGTCATACAATGAAGGTGTGTGAAGTCACAGAATGGAGGTGTGTGAAATCACCGAAGGGAGGTGTGTGAAGTCACATAATGGAGGTGTGTGAAGTCACAGAATGGAGGTTTGTGAAGTCATAGAATGGAGGTATGTGAAGTCAAATTGTAGAGGTGTGAAGTCGGAGAATGGAGGTGTGTGAAGTCACAGAATGGAGGTGTGTGAAGTCATAGAATGGAGGTGGGTGAAGTCATAGAAAGGAGGTGTGTGAAGTCATAGAATGGAAGTGTGTGAAGTCAGAATGGAGGTGGGCGAAGTCATAGAATGGAGGTGTGTGAACTCAAAGAATGGAGGTGTGTGACGTCACAATGGAAGTGTGTGAAATCATAGAATGGAGGTGTGTGAACTCATAGAATGGAGGTGTGTGAAGTCAAAATGGAGGTGTGAGACATCCTAAAATGGAGGTGTGTGAAGTCATAGAATGGAGGTGTGTGAAATCATAGAATGGAGGTTTGTGTAGTCACAGAATGGAAGTGTGTGAACTCAGAATGGAGGTGTGTGAAGTCAGAGAATGGAGTTGTGTGAAGTCATAAGAATGGAGGTATGTGAAATCATAGAATGGAAGTGGGTGAAGTCATAGAATGGAGGTGTGTGAAATCATAGAATGGAGGTTTGTGTAGTCACAGAATGGAAGTGTGTGAACTCAGAATGGAGGTGTATGAAGTCAGGGAATGGAGTTGTGTGAAGTCATAGCATGGAGGTATGTGAAATCATAGAATGGAAGTGTGTGAAGTCATAGAATGGATGTTTCTGAATTAAGAATGAAGGTGTGTGAAGTCAGAGAATGGAGGTGTGTGAACACAATATTGTGGTGTGTGAACACATAGAATGGAGGTGTGTGAAGTCGTGGAATGGAGGTGTGTGAAGTCACAGAATGGAGGTGTGTGAAGTCATAGAATGGAGGTATGTGAAATCATAGAATGGAAGTGTCTGAAGTCATAGAATGGAGGTGTGTGAAGTCATACAATGAAGGTGTGTGAAGTCATAGAATGGAGCCGTGTGAAGTCACCGAAGGGAGGTGTGTGAAGTCACATAATGGAGGTGTGTGAAGTTAAAATGGAGGTGCGTGACGTCATAAAATGGAGGTGTGTGAAGTCATAGCATGGAGGTGTGTGAAATTATAGAAAGGACGTTTGTGAAGTCACAGAATGGAGGTGTGTGAAGTCACAGAATGAAGGTTTGTGAAGTCACAGAATGGAGGTGTGTGAAGTCATAGAATGGAGGTGTGTAAAGTCAGAATGGAGGTTTGTGAAGTCACAGAATTGAGGTGTGTGAAGTTATAGAATGGATGTTTGTAAAGTAAGAATGAAAGTGTGTGAAGTCAGAGAATGGAGGTGTGTGACGTCAAAGAATGGAAGTGTGTGAAGTCATAGAATGGAGCTGTCTGAAGTCAGAATTTAGGTTTGTGAAGTCATAGAATGGAGGTGTGTGAAGTCATAGAATGGAGGTGTGTGAAGTCAGAATGGAGGTTTGTGAAGTCACAGAATTGAGGTGTGTGAACATAGAATGGAGGTGTGTGAAGTCAAAGAATGGAGGTGTGTGAAGTCATAGAATGGAGGTGTGTGAAATCATGTAATGTATGTTTGTGAAGTAAGAATGAAGGTGTGTGAAGTCATAGAATGGACGTGTGTGAAGTCACAGAATGGAGGTGTGTGAAGTCATAGAATGTAGTTGTGTGAAGTCATAGAATGGAGGTGAGTGAAGTCATATAATGGAGGTGTGTGAAGTAACAGAATGGAGGTGTGTGAAGTCAGAATGGAGGTGTGAAGTCATAGAATGGAGGTGTGTGCAGTCATAGAAAGGAGGTGTGGGAAGTCATAGAATGGAGGAGTGTGAAGTCATAGAGTGGAGGTGGGTGAAGTCACAGATTCGAGGTCTGTGAAGTCATAGAATGGAGGTGTGTGAAATCAGAATGGAGGTGTGTGAAGTCATAGAATGGAGGTGTGTGAACTCATAGAATTGAGGTGTGTGATGTCACAATGGAAGTGTGTGAAGTCATAGAATGGAGGTGTGTGAAGTCAAAGAATTGAGGGGTGTGAAGTCAAAATGGAGGTGGGTGACGTCCTAAAATGTACGTGTGTGAAGTCACAGAATGGAAGTGTGTGAACTCAGAATGGAGGTGTGTGAAGTCACAGAATGGAGGTGTGTGAAGTCATAGCATGCAGGTATGTGAAATCATAGAATGGAACTGTGTGAAGTCATAGAATGGAGGTGTGTGAAGTCACCGAATGGAGGTGTGTGAAATCACATAATGGAGGTGTGTGAAGTTAAAATGGAGGTGCTTGACGTCATAAAATGGAGGTGTGTGAAGTCATAGCATGGAGGTGTGTGAAATTATACAAAGGACGTTTGTGAAGTCACAGAATGGAGGTGTGTGAAGTCACAGAATGAAGGTTTGTGAAGTCACAGAATGGAGGTGTGTGAAGTCATAGAATGGAGGTGTGTGAAATAACAGAATGGACGGGTATGAAGTCATAGAATGGAGGTGTGTGTAGTCACAGAATTGAGGTGTTTGAAGTCATATATTGGAGGTGTTTGAAGTCAAAATGGATGTGTGAAGTCATAGAATGGAGGTGTGTGAAGTGACAGAATTGAGGTGTTTGAAGTCATATATTGGAGGTGTGTGAAGTCAAAATGGATGTGTGAAGTCATAGAATGGAGGTGTGTGAAGTCGTAGAATGGAGGTGTGTGAAGTCATAGAATGGAGTTGTGTGAAGTCATAGAATGGAGGTGTGTGAAGTCACAGAATGGAGGTGTGTGAAGTCATAGAATGGAGTTGAGTGAAGCCAGAATGGAGGTGTGTTAAGTCACCTAATGGAGGTGTGTGAACTCAGAATGGAGGTGTGTGAAGTCACAGAATGGAGGTTTCCGAAGTCATAGAATGGAGGTGTGTGAAGTCATAGAATGGATGTTTATGAATAAAGAATGAAGGTGTGTGAAGTCATAGAATGGAGGTGTGTGAAGTCGTGGAATGGAGGTGTGTGAAGTCAAAGAATGGAGGTGTGGGAAGTCATAGAATGGATGTTTCTGAAATAAGAATGAAAGTGTGTGAAGTCATAGAATGGAGGTGTGTGAACTCATAGAATGGAAGTGTGTGAAGTCACAGAATGGAGGTGTGTGAAGTCAGAATGAAGGTGTGTAGTCATAATTTGGAGGTGGGCGAAGTCATAGAAAGGAGGTGTGGGAAGTCATAGAATGGAGGAGTGTGAAGTCATAGAGTGCAGGTGAGTGAAGTCACAGTTTCGAGGTCTGCGAAGTCACAGAATGGAGGTGTGTGAAGTCAAAATGGAGGTGTGTGACGTCATAAAATGGAGGAGTTTGAAGTCATAGAATGGAGGTGTGTGAAATCATAGAATGGAGGTTTGTGAAGTCATAGAGTGCAGGTGAGTGAAGTCACAGTTTCGAGATCTGCGAAGTCACAGAATGGAGGTGTGTGATGTCAGAGTGGGGTGTGCAAAGTCATAGAATAGAGGTGTGTGAAGTCAGAATGGAGGTGTTTCAAGTCTTAGATGGAGTTGTGTGAACTCATAATATGGAGGTGTTTGAAATCATAGAATGGAGTTTTGTGAAGTCACAGAATGGAGCTGTGTGAATTCAGAATGGAAGTGTGTGAAGTCATAGAATGGAGGTGTGTGAAGTCAGAATGGAGGTGTGTGAACTCATAGAATGGAGGTTTGTGACGTCGCAATGTAAGTGTGTGAAGTCATAGAATGGAGGTGTGTTAAGTCACCTAATGGAGGTGTGTGAACTCAGAATGGAGGTGTGTGAAGTCACAGAATGGAGGTTTCCGAAGTCATAGAATGGAGGTGTGTGAAGTCATAGAATGGATGTTTATGAATAAAGAATGAAGGTGTGTGAAGTCATAGAATGGAGGTGTGTGAAGTCGTGGAATGGAGGTGTGTGAAGTCAAAGAATGGAGGTGTGGGAAGTCATAGAATGGATGTTTCTGAAATAAGAATGAAAGTGTGTGAAGTCATAGAATGGAGGTGTGTGAACTCATAGAATGGAAGTGTGTGAAGTCACAGAATGGAGGTGTGTGACGTCAGAATGAAGGTGTGTAGTCATAATTTGGAGGTGGGCGAAGTCATAGAAAGGAGGTGTGGGAAGTCATAGAATGGAGGAGTGTGAAGTCATAGAGTGCAGGTGAGTGAAGTCACAGTTTCGAGGTCTGCGAAGTCACAGAATGGAGGTGTGTGAAGTCAAAATGGAGGTGTGTGACGTCATAAAATGGAGGAGTTTGAAGTCATAGAATGGAGGTGTGTGAAATCATAGAATGGAGGTTTGTGAAGTCATAGAGTGCAGGTGAGTGAAGTCACAGTTTCGAGATCTGCGAAGTCACAGAATGGAGGTGTGTGATGTCAGAGTGGGGTGTGCAAAGTCATAGAATAGAGGTGTGTGAAGTCAGAATGGAGGTGTTTCAAGTCTTAGATGGAGTTGTGTGAACTCATAATATGGAGGGTGTTTGAAATCATAGAATGGAGTTTTGTGAAGTCACAGAATGGAGCTGTGTGAATTCAGAATGGAAGTGTGTGAAGTCATAGAATGGAGGTGTGTGAAGTCAGAATGGAGGTGTGTGAACTCATAGAATGGAGGTTTGTGACGTCGCAATGGAAGTGTGTGAAGTCATAGAATGGAGGTGTGTGAAGTCACAGAATGGAGGTGTGTGAAGTCATAGAATGGAGGTGTGTGAAGTCACAGAATGGAGGTGTGTGAAGTCAGAATGGAGGTGTGTAGTCATAATTTGGAGGTGGGTGAAATCTTAGAAAGGAAGTGTGGGAAATCATAGAATGGAGGAGTGTGAAGTCATAGAGTGCAGGTGAGTGAAGTCACAGTTTCGAGGTCTGCGAAGTCACAGAATGGAGGTGTGTGATGTCAGAATAGGGGTGTGCAAAGTCATAGAATAGAGGTGTGTGAAGTCAGAATGGAGGTGTGTGAAGTCTTAGGTGGAGTTGTGTGAACTCATAGTATGGAGGTGTTTGAAATCACAGAATGGAGTTTTGTGAAGTCACAGAATGGAGCTGTGTGAATTCAGAATGGAAGTGTGTGAAGTCATAGAATAGAGGTGTGTGAAGTCAGAATGGAGGTGTGTGAACTCATAGAATGTAGGTTTGTGACGTCGCAATGGAAGTGTGTGAAGTCATAGAATGGAGGTGTGTGAAGTCACAGAATGGAGGTGTGTGAAGTCATAGAATGGAGGTGTGTGAAGTCACAGAATGGAAGTGTGTGAAGTCATACAATGGAGGTGTGTGAAGTCATACAATGAAGGTGTGTGAAGTCATAGAATGGAGGTGTGTGAAATCATAGAATGGAGGTTTGTGAAGTCACAGAATGGAGGTGTGTGAACAAAGAATGGAGGTGTGTGAAGTCACAGAATGGAGGTGTGTGAAGTCATAGAATTGAGGTATGTGAAATCATAGAATGGAAGTGTGTGAACTCATAGAATGGAGGTGTGTGAAGTCCTAAAATGGAGGTGTGTGAAGTCATAGAATGGAGTTGTGTGAAGTCATAGAATTGATGTTTATGAATTAAGAATGAAGGTGTGTGAAGTCATAGAATGGAGGTGTGTGAACTCATAGAATGGAGGTGTGTGAACTCGTGGAATGGAGGGGTCTGAAGTCAAAGAATTTAGGTGTGGGAAGTCATAGAATGGATGTTTGTAAAGTAAGAATGAAGGTGTGTGAAGTCATAGAAAGGACGTGTGGGAAGTCATAGAATGGAGGAGTGTGAAGTCATAGAGTGCAGGTGAGTGAAGTCACAGTTTCGAGGTCTATGAAGTCATAGAATGGAGGTGTGTGATGTCAGAATGGGGGTGTGCGAAGTCATAGAATAGAGGTGTGTGAAGTTAGGATGGAGGTGTGTGAAGTCTTAGATGGAGTTGTGTGAACTCATAATATGGAGGTGTTTGAAATCATAGAATGGAGTTTTGTGAAGTCACAGAATGGAGGTGTGTGAACTCATAGAATGGAGGGTGTGTGACGTCACAATGGAAGTGTGTGAAGTCATAGAATGGAGGGGTGTGAAGTCAGAATGGAGGGTGTGTGAACTCATACAATGAAGGTGTGTGACGTCACAATGGAAGTGTGTGAAGTCATAGAATGGAGGTGTTTGAGGTCACAGAATGGAGGTGTGTGAAGTCATAGAATGGAGGTGTGTGAAGTCACAGAATGGAATTGTGTGAAGTCATAGAATGGAGGTGTTTCAAGTTATAGAATGGATGTGTGTAAAGTAAGAATGAAGGTGTGAGAAGTCATAGAATGGCAGTGTGTGACGTCAAAGAATTGAGGTGTGTGAAGTCATAGAATGGAGCTGTGTGAAGTCAGAATGGAGGTGTGTGAAGTCACAGAATGGAGGTGTGTCAACTCAGAATTAAGGTGTGTGAAGTCAAAGAATGGATGTGTGTGAAGTCATAGAATGGAGGTGTGTGAAGTCATAGAACGGAGGTGTGTGAAGTCAGAATGGAGGCTTGTGAAGTCACAGAATTGAGGTGTGTGTACATAGAATGGACGTGTGTGAAGTCAAAGAATGGAGTTGTGTGAAGTCATAGAATGGAGGTGTGTGAAGTCATAGAATGTATGTTTGTGAAGTAAGAATGAAGGTGTGTGAAG
This sequence comes from Megascapheus bottae, assembly GCA_024803745.1. Lineage (NCBI taxonomy): Eukaryota > Metazoa > Chordata > Mammalia > Rodentia > Geomyidae > Megascapheus > Megascapheus bottae. The sequence goes on along the minus strand of JANJXV010000848.1, from coordinate 34,641 downwards.
TCATAGAATGGAGGTGTGTGAAGTCACAGAATGGAGGTGTGTGAAGTCACAGAATGGAGGTGTGTGAAGTCACAGAATGGAGGTGTCTGAAGTCGCAGAATGGAGGTTTGTGAAGTCATAGAATGGAGGCATGTGAATTCAAATTGGAGAGGTGTGAAGTTGGAGAATGGAGATGTATGAAGTCACAGAATGGAGGTGTGTAAAGTCATAGAATGGATATGTGTGAAGTCAGAATGGAGGTGTGTGAACTCATAGAATGGAGGTATGTGAACTCATAGAATGGAGGTGTGTGACGTCACAATGGAAGTGTGTGACGTCCTAAAATGGAGGTGTGTGAAGTCACAGAATGGAGGTCTGTGAAGTCATAGAATGGAGGTTTGTGAAGTCACAGAATGAAGGTGTGTGAACTCAGAATGGAGGTGTGTGAAGTCACAGAATGGAGGTGTGTGAAGTCATAGCATGGAGGTATGTGAAATCATAGAATGGAAGTGTGTGAAGTCATAGAATGGAGGTGTGTGAAGTCATACAATGAAGGTGTGTGATGTCATAGAATGGAGGTGTGTGAAGTCACCGAAGGGAGGTGTGTGAAGTTACATAATGGAGGTGTGTGAAGTCACAGAATGGAGGTTTGTGAAGTCATAGAATGGAGGTATGTGAAGTCAAATTGGAGAGGTGTGAATTCGGAGAATGGAGGTGTGTGAAGTCACAGAATGGAGGTGTGTGAAGTCATAGAATGGAGGTGTGTGAAGTCATATCATGGAGGTGTGTGAAGTCACAGAATGGAGGTGTGTGAAGTCAGAATGGAGGTGTGAAGTCATAGAATGGAGGTGTGTGAAGTCATAGAAAGGAGGTGTGTGAAGTCATAGAATGGAGGAGTATGAAGACATAGAGTGGAGGTGAGTGAAGTCACAGATTCGAGGTCTGTGAAGTCATAGAATGGTGGTGTGTGAAGTCAGAATGGAGGTGGGCGAAGTCATAGAATGAGGTGTGTGAACTCATAGAATGGAGGTGTGTGACGTCACAATGGAAGTTTGTAAAGTCATAGAATGGAGGTGTGTGAAGTCACAGAATGGAGGTGTGTGAAGTCAAAATGGAGGTGTGTGACATCCTAAAATGGAGGTGTGTGAAGTCATAGAATGGAGGTGTGTGAAGTCATAGAATGGAGGTGTGGGAAGTCATAGAATGGAGGAGTGTGAAGTCATAGAGTGAAGGTGAGTGAATTCACAGATTTGAGGTCTGTGAAGTCATAGAATGGAGGTGTGTGATGTCAGAATGGGGGTGTGCGAAGTCATAGAATAGACGTGTGTGAAGTTAGAATGGAGGTGTGTGAAGTCTTAGATGGAGTTGTGTGAACTCATAGTATGGAGGTGTTTGAAATCATAGAATGGAGTTTTGTGAAGTCACAGAATGGAGGTGTGTGAACTCATAGAATGGAGTTGTGTGACGTCCCAATGGAAGTGTGTGAAGTCATAGAATGGAGGTGTGTGAAGTCACAATGGAAGCGTGTGAAGTCATAGAATGGAGGTGTGTGAGGTCACAGAATGGAGGTGTGTGAAGTCATAGAATGGAGGTGTGTGAAGTCACAGAATGGAATTGTGTGAAGTCATAGAATGGAGGTGTTTCAAGTTATAGAATGGATGTTTGTAAAGTAAGAATGAAGGTGTGTGAAGTCATAGAATGGCTGTGTGTGACGTCAAAGAATTGAGGTGTGTGAAGTCATAGAATGGAGCTGTGTGAAGTCAGAAGGGAGGTGTGTGAAGTCACAGAATGGAGGTGTGTCAACTCAGAATTATGGTGTGTGAAGTCAAAGAATGGATGTGTGTGAAGTCATAGAATGCAGGTGTGTGAAGTCATAGAACGGAGGTGTGTGAAGTCAGAATGGAGGCTTGCGAAGTCACAGAATTGAGGTGTGTGTACATAGAATGGACGTGTGTGAAGTCAAAGAATGGAGTTGTGTGAAGTCATAGAATGGAGGTGTGTGAAGTCATAGAATGTATGTTTGTGAAGTAAGAATGAAGGTGTGTGAAGTCATAGAATGGAGGTGTGTGAAGTCACAGAATGGAGGTGTGTGAAGTCATAGAATGGAGGTGTGTGAAGTCACCAAAGGGAGGTGTGTGAAGTCACATAATGGAGGTGTGTGAAGTCCCAGAATGGAGGTTTTTGAAGTCATAGAATGGAGGTATGTGAAGTCAAATTGGAGAGATGTGAAGTCGGAGAATGGAGGTGTGTGAAGTCACAGAATGGAGGTGTGTGAAGTCATAGAATGGAGGTGTGTGAAGTCATATCATGGAGGTGTGTGAAGTCACAGAATGGAGGTGTGTGAAGTCAGAATGGAGGTGTGAAGTCATAGAATGGAGGTGTGTGAAGTCATAGAAAGGAGGTGTGTGAAGTTATAGAATGGAGGAGTATGAAGACATAGAGTGGAGGTGAGTGAAGTCACAGATTCGAGGTCTGTGAAGTCATAGAATGGTGGTGTGTGAAGTCAGAATGGAGGTGGGCGAAGTCATAGAATGAGGTGTGTGAACTCATAGAATGGAGGTGTGTGACGTCACAATGGAAGTGTGTAAAGTCATAGAATGGAGGTGTGTGAAGTCACAGAATGGAGGTGTGTGAAGTCAAAATGGAGGTGTGTGACATCCTAAAATGGAGGTGTGTGAAGTCATAGAATGGAGGTGTGGGAAGTCATAGAAAGGAGGTGTGGGAAGTCATAGAATGGAGGAGTGTGAAGTCATAGAGTGAAGGTGAGTGAAGTCACAGATTTGAGGTCTGTGAAGTCATAGATTTGAGGTGTGTGAAGTCAGAATGGAGGTGTGTGTAGTCATAGAATGCAGGTCTGTGAATTCACAGAATGGAGGTGTGTGACGTCAACATGGAAGGGTGTGAAGTCATAGAATGGAGGTGTGTGAAGTCACAGAATGGAGGTGTGTGAAGTCAAAATACAGGTGTGTGACGTCATAAAATGGAGGAGTGTGAAGTCATAGAATGGAGGTGTGTGAAATCATAGAATGGAGGTTTGTGAAGTCATAGAGTGCAGGTGAGTGAAGTCACAGTTTCGAGGTTTGCGAAGTCACAGAATGGAGGTGTGTGATGTCAGAGTGGGGTGTGCAAAGTCATAGAATAGAGGTGTGTGAAGTCAGAATGGAGGTGTGTGACGTCATAAAATGGAGGAGTGTGAAGTCATAGAATGGAGGTGTTTGAAATCATAGAATGGAGTTTTGTGAAGTCACAGAATGGAGCTGTGTGAATTCAGAATGGAAGTGTGTGAAGTCATAGAATGGAGGTGTGTGAAGTCAGAATGGAGGTGTGTGAACTCATAGAATGGAGGTTTGTGACATTGCAATGGAAGTGTGTGAAGTCATAGAATGGAGGTGTGTGAAGTCACAGAATGGAGGTGTGTGAAGTCATAGAATGGAGGTGTGTGAAGTCACAGAATGGAGGTGTGTAGTCATAATTTGGAGGTGGGTGAAGTCATAGAAAGGAGGTGTGGGAAGTCATAGAATGGAGGAGTGTGAAGTCATAGAGTGCAGGTGAGTGAAGTCACAGTTTCGAGGACTGCGAAGTCACAGAATGGAGGTGTGTGATGTCAGAATACGGGTGTGCAAAGTCATAGAATGGAGGTGTGTGAAGTCACAGAATGGAGGTGTGTGAAGTCATAGAATGGAGGTGTGTGAAGTCACAGAATGGAAGTGTGTGAAGTCATACAATGGAGGTGTGTGAAGTCATACAATGAAGGTGTGTGAAGTCATAGAATGGAGGTGTGTGAAATCATAGAATGGAGGTTTGTGAAGTCACAGAATGGAGGTGTGTGAACAAAGAATGGAGGTGTGTGAAGTCACAGAATGGAGGTGTGTGAAGTCATAGAATGGAGGTATGTGAAATCATAGAATGGAAGTGTGTGAACTCATAGAATGGAGGTGTGTGAAGTCCTAAAATGGAGGTGTGTGAAGTCATAGAATGGAGTTGTGTGAAGTCATAGAATGGATGTTTATGAATTAAGAATGAAGGTGTGTGAAGTCATAGAATGGAGGTGTGTGAACTCATAGAATGGAGGTGTGTGAACTCGTGGAATGGAGGGGTGTGAAGTCAAAGAATTTAGGTGTGGGAAGTCATAGAATGGATGTTTGTAAAGTAAGAATGAAGGTGTGTGAAGTCATAGAAAGGACGTGTGGGAAGTCATAGAATGGAGGATTGTGAATTCATAGAGTGCAGGTGAGTGAAGTCACAGTTTCGAGGTCTGTGAAGTCATAGAATGGAGGTGTGTGATGTCAGAATGGGGGTGTGCGAAGTCATAGAATAGAGGTGTGTGAAGTTAGGATGGAGGTGTGTGAAGTCTTAGATGGAGTTGTGTGAACTCATAATATGGAGGTGTTTGAAATCATAGAATGGAGTTTTGTGAAGTCACAGAATGGAGGTGTGTGAACTCATAGAATGGAGGTGTGTGACGTCACAATGGAAGTGTGTGAAGTCATAGAATGGAGGGGTGTGAAGTCAGAATGGAGGTGTGTGAACTCATACAATGAAGGTGTGTGACGTCACAATGGAAGTGTGTGAAGTCATAGAATGGAGGTGTTTGAGGTCACAGAATGGAGGTGTGTGAAGTCATAGAATGGAGGTGTGTGAAGTCACAGAATGGAATTGTGTGAAGTCATAGAATGGAGGTGTTTCAAGTTATAGAATGGATGTTTGTAAAGTAAGAATGAAGGTGTGAGAAGTCATAGAATGGCAGTGTGTGACGTCAAAGAATTGAGGTGTGTGAAGTCATAGAATGGAGCTGTGTGAAGTCAGAATGGAGGTGTGTGAAGTCACAGAATGGAGGTGTGTCAACTCAGAATTAAGGTGTGTGAAGTCAAAGAATGGATGTGTGTGAAGTCATAGAATGGAGGTGTGTGAAGTCATAGAACGGAGGTGTGTGAAGTCAGAATGGAGGCTTGTGAAGTCACAGAATTGAGGTGTGTGTACATAGAATGGACGTGTGTGAAGTCAAAGAATGGAGTTGTGTGAAGTCATAGAATGGAGGTGTGTGAAGTCATAGAATGTATGTTTGTGAAGTAAGAATGAAGGTGTGTGAAGTCATAGAATGGAGGTGTGTGAAGTCACAGAATGGAGGTGTCTGAAGTCACAGAATGGAGGTTTGTGAAGTCATAGAATGGAGGCATGTGAAGTCAAATTGGAGAGGTGTGAAGTCGGAGAATGGAGGTGTGTGATGTCACAGAATGGAGGTGTGTGAATTCAGAATGGAGGTGTGAAGTCATAGAATGGAGGTGGGTGAAGTCATAGAATGGAGGTGTGTGAAGTCATACAATGAAGGTGTGTGAAGTCATAGAATGGAGATGTGTGAAGTCAACGAAAGGACGTGTGTGAAGTCACAAAATGGAGATGTGTAAAGTTAAAATGGAGGTGCGCAACGTCATAAAATGGAGGTGTGTGAAGTCATAGCACGGAGGTTTGTGAAATCATAGAATGGACGTTTGTGAAGTCACAGAATGGAGGTGTGTGAAGTCAAAGAATGGAGGTTTGTGAAGTCATAGAATGGAGGTATGTGAATTCAAATTGGAGAGGTGTGAAGTTGGAGAATGGAGATGTGTGAAGTCACAGAATGGAGGTGTGTGAAGTCATAGAATGGATATGTGTGAAGTCAGAATGGAGGTGTGTGAACTCATAGAATGGAGGTGTGTGAACTCATAGAATGGAGGAGTGTGACGTCACAATGGAAGTGTGTGAAGTCATAGAATGGAGGTGTGTGAAATCATAGAATGGAGGTTTGTGAAGTCATAGAGTGCAGGTGAGTGAAGTCACAGTTTCGAGGTCTGCGAAGTCACAGAATGGAGGTGTGTGATGTCAGAATAGGGGTGTGCAAAGTCATAGAATAGAGGTGTGTGAAGTCAGAATGGAGGTGTGTGAAGTCTTAGATGGAGTTGTGTGAACTCATAATATGGAGGTGTTTGAAATCATAGAATGGAGTTTTGTGAAGTCACAGAATGGAGCTGTGTGAATTCAGAATGGAAGTGTGTGAAGTCATAGAATGGAGGTGTGTGAAGTCAGAATGGAGGTGTGTGAACTCATAGAATGGAGGTTTGTGACGTCGCAATGGAAGTGTGTGAAGTCATAGAATGGAGGTGTGTGAAGTCACAGAATGGAGGTGTGTGAAGTCATAGAATGGAGGTGTGTGAAGTCACAGAATGGAAGTGTGAAGTCATAAAATGGAGGTGTGTGAAGTCATACAATGAAGGTGTGTGAAGTCATAGAATGGAGGTGTGTGAAATCATAGAATGGAGGTTTGTGAAGTCACAGAATGGAGGTGTGTGAACAAAAAATGGAGGTGTGTGAAGTCACAGAATGAAGGTGTGTGAAGTCATAGCATGGAGGTATGTGAAATCATAGAATGGAAGTGTGTGAACTCATAGAATGGAGGTGTGTGAAGTCCTAAAATGGAGGTGTGTGAAGTCATAGAATGGAGATGTGTGAAGTCATAGAATGGAGGTTTGTGAAGTCCCACAATGGAGGTGTGTGAAGTCATAGAATGGAGTTGGGTGAAGTCAGAATGGAGGTGTGTGAAGTCATCGAATGGAGGTGTGTGAACTCAGAATGGAGGTGTGTGAAGTCACAGAATGGCGGTTTGCGAAGTCATTGAATGGAGGTGTGTGAAGTCATAGAATGGATGTTTATGAATTAAGAATGAAGGTGTGTGAAGTCATAGAATGGAGGTGTGTGAACTCATAGAATGGAGGTGTGTGAACTCGTGGAATGGAGGGGTGTGAAGTCAAAGAATGTAGGTGAGGGAAGTCATAGAATGGATGTTTCTAAAGTAAGAATGAAGGTGTGTGAAGTCATAGAATGGAGGTGTGTGAACTCATAGAATGGAGGTGTGTGAACTCGTGGAATGGAGGGGTGTGAAGTCAAAGAATGTAGATGTGGGAAGTCATAGAAGGGATGCTTCTAAAGTAAGAATGTAGGTGTGTGAAGTCATAGAAAGGAGGTGTGGGAAGTCAGTCATAGAATGGAGGAGTGTGAAGTCATAGAGTGCAGGTGAGTGAAGTCACAGTTTCGAGGTCTGTGAAGTCATAGAATGGAGGTGTGTGATGTCAGAATGGGGGTGTGCGAAGTCATAGAATAGAGGTGTGTGAAGTCAGAATGGAGGTGTGTGAAGTCTTAGATGGAGCTGTGTGAACTGATAGTATGGAGGGGTTTGAAATCATAGAATGGAGTTTTGTGAAGTCACAGAATGGAGGTGTGTGAACTCATAGAATGGAGGTGAGTGACGTCACAATGGAAGTGTGTGAAGTCATAGAATGGAGGTGTGTGAAGTCAGAATGGAGGTGTGTGAACTCATAGAATGGAGGTATGTGACGTCACAATGGAAGTGTGTGAAGTCATAGAATGGAGGTGTGTGAGGTCACAGAATGGAGGTGTGTGAAGTCATAGAATGGAGGTGTGTGAAGTCACAGAATGGAATTGTGTGAAGTCATATAATGGAGGTGTTTCAAGTTATAGAATGGATGTTTGTAAAGTAAGAATGAAGGTGTGTGAAGTCATAGAATGGCAGTGTGTGACGGCAAAGAATTGAGGTGTGTGAAGTCATAGAATGGAGCTGTGTGAAGTCAGAATGGAGGTGTGTGAAGTCACAGAATGGAGGTGTGTCAACTGAGAATTATGGTGTGTGAAGTCAAAGAATGGAGGTGTGTGAAGTCATAGAATGGAGGTGTGTGAAGTCATAGAACGGAGGTGTGTGAAGTCAGAATGGAGGCTTGTGAAGTCACAGAATTGAGGTGTGTGTACATAGAATGGACGTGTGTGAAGTCAAAGAATGGAGTTGTGTGAAGTCATAGAATGGAGGTGTGTGAAGTCATAGAATGTATGTTTGTGAAGTAAGAATGAAGGTGTGTGAAGTCATAGAATGGAGGTGTGTGAAGTCACAGATTGGAGGTGTGTGAAGTCATAGAATGGAGGTGTGTGAAGTCACAGAATGGAGGTGTCTGAAGTCACAGAATAGAGGTTTGTGAAGTCATAGAATGGAGGCATGTGAAGTCAAACTGGAGAGGTGTGAAGTCGGAGAATGGAGGTGTGTGAAGTCACAGAATGGAGGTGTGTGAATTCAGAATGGAGGTGTGAAGTCATAGAATGGAGGTGTGTGAAGTCATACAATGAAGGTGTGTGAAGTCAGAGAATAGAGATGTGTGAAGTCAACGAAAGGAGGTGTGTGAAGTCACAAAATGGAGATGTGTAAAGTTAAAATGGAGGTGCGCAACGTCATAAAATGGAGGTGTGTGAAGTCATAGAACGGAGGTGTGTGAAATCATAGAATGGATGTTTGTGAAGTCACAGAATGGAGGTGTGTGAAGTCACAGAATGGAGGTTTGTGAAGTCATAGAATGGAGGTATGTGAATTCAAATTGGAGAGGTGTGAAGTTGGAGAATGGAGATGTGTGAAGTCACAGAATGGAGGTGTGTGAAGTCATAGAATGGATATGTGTGACGTCACAATGGAAGTGTGTGAAGTCATAGAATCAAGATGTGTGAAGTCAGAGAATGGAGGTCTGTGAAGTCAGAATGGAGGTGTGTGACGTCCTAAAATGGAGGTGTGTGAAGTCATAGAATGGAGGTGTGTGAAATCATAGAATGGAGGTTTGTGAAGTCACAGAATGGAGGTGTGTGAACTCAGAATGGAGGTGTGTGAAGTCACAATATGGAGGTGTGTGAAGTCATAGCATAGAGGTATGTGAAATCATAGAATGGAAGTGTGTGAAGTCATAGAATGGAGGTGTGTGAAGTCATACAATGAAGGTGTGTGATGTCATACAATGGAGGTGTGTGAAGTCACCGAAGGGAGGTGTGTGAAGTCACATAATGGAGGTGTGTGAAGTCACAGAATGGAGGTTTGTGAAGCCATAGAATGGAGGTAAGTGAAGTCAAATTGGAGAGGTGTGAATTCGGAGAATGGAGGTGTGTGAAGTCACAGAATGGAGGTGTGTGAAGTCATAGAATGGAGGTGTGTGAAGTCATATCATGGAGGTGTGTGAAGTCACAGAATGGAGGTGTGTGAAATCAGAATGGAGGTGTGAAGTCATAGAATGGAGGTGTGTGAAGTCATAGAAAGGAGGTGTGTGAAGTCATAGAATGGAGAAGTATGAAGTCATAGAGTGGAGGTGAGTGAAGTCACAGATTCGAGGTCGGTGAAGTCATAGAATGGTGGTGTGTGAAGTCAGAATGGAGGTGGGCGAAGTCATAGAATGAGGTGTGTGAACTCATAGAATGGAGGTGTGTGACATCACAATGGAAGTGTGTAAAGTCATAGAATGGAGGTGTGTGAAGTCACAGAATGGAGGTGTGTGAAGTCAAAATGGAGATGTGTTACATCCTAAAATGGAGGTGTGTGAAGTCATAGAATGGAGGTGTGTGAAGTCATAGAATGGAGGTGTGGGAAGTCATAGAATGAAGGAGTGTGACGTCATAGAGTGAAGGTGAGTGAAGTCACAGATTTGAGGTCTGTGAAGTCATAGAATTGAGGTGTGTGAAGTCAGAATGAAGGTGTGTGTAGTCATAGAATGCAGGTCTGTGATTTCATAGAATGGAGGTGTGTGACGTCACAATGGAAGGGTGTGAAGTCATAGAATGGAGGTGTGTGAAGTCACAGAATGGAGGTGTGTGAAGTCAAAATGGAGGTGTGTGACGTCATAAAATGGAGGAGTGTGAAGTCATAGAATGGAGGTGTGTGAAGTAATACAGTGAAGGTGTGTGAAGTCATAGAATGGAGATGTGTGAAGTCAACGAAGGGAGGTGTGTGAAGTCACATAATGGAGGTGTGTGAAGTTAAAATGGATTTGCGTAACGTCATAAAATGGAGGTGTGTGAAGTCATAGAACGGAGGTGTGTGAAATCATAGAATGGACGTTTGTGAAGTCATAGAATGGAGGTGTGTGAAATCATAGAATGGAGGTTTGTGAAGTCACAGAATGGAGGTGTGTGAACTCCGAATGGAGGTGTGTGAATTCACAGAATGGAGGTGTGTGAAGCAATAGCATGAAGGTATGTGAACTCATAGAATGGACGTGTGTGAAGTCATAGAATGGAGGTGTGTGAAGTCATACAATGAAGGTGTGTGAAGTCATAGAATGGAGGTGTGTGAAGTCACAGAATGGAGGTGTGTGAAGTCACAGAATGGATATGTGTGAAGTCATAGAATGGAGGTGTGTGAAGTCATAGAATGGATGTTTGTGAAGTAAGAATGAAGGTGTGTTAAGTCATAGAATGGAGGTGTGTGAAGTCACAGAATGGAGGTGTGTGAACTCAGAATGGTGGTGTGTGAAGTCACAGAATGGAGGTGTGTTAAGTCACAGAATGGAGGTGTTTGAACTCAGAATGGAGGTGTGTGAAATCACAGAATGGAGGTGTGTGAAGTCATAGAATGGAGGTGTGTGAAGTCAAAATGGAGGTGTGTGACGTCATAAAATGGAGGTGTGTGAAGTCATAGAATGGAGGTGTGTGAAATCATACAATGGAGGTTTGTGAAGTCACAGAATGGAGGTGGCTGAAGACACATAATGGAGGTTTGTGAAGTCATAGAATGGAGGTATGTGAAGTCAAATGGGAGGGTTTGAAGTCGGAGAATGGAGGTGTGTGAAGTCACAGAATGGAGGTTGGTGAAGTCACAGAATGGAGGTGTGTGAAGTCATAGAATGGAGGTGTGTGAAGTCACAGAATGGACGGGTATGAAGTCATAGAATGGAGGTGTATGATGTCAGAATGGAGGTGTGTGGAGTCATAGAATAGAGGTGTGTGAAGTCAGAATGGAGGTGTGTGAAGTCATAGATGGAGTTGTGTGAATTCATAGTATGGAGGTGTGTGAAATCATAGAATGGAATTTTGTGAAGTCACAGAATGGAGCTGTGTGAATTCAGAATGGAGGTGTGTGAAGCCATAGAATGGAGGTGTGTGAAGTCAGAATGAAGGTGTGTGAACTCAAAGAATGGAAGTGTGTGACGTCACAATGGAAGTGTGTGAAGTCATAAAATGGAGGTGTGTGAAGTCACAGAATGGAGGTGTGTGAAGTCATTGAACGGAGGTGTGAGAAGGTATAGAGTGGATGTTTCTAAAGTAAGAATGAAGGTGTGTGAAGTCATAAAATGGAGGTGTGTGACGTCAAAGAAAGGAGGTGTGTGAAGTCATAGAATGGAGTTGTGTGAAGTCAGAATGGAGGTGTGTGAAGTCTCAGAATGGAGGTGTGTGAACACAGAATGGAGGTGTGTGAAGTCAAAGAATGGAGGTGTGTGAAGTCATAGAATGGAGGTGTGTGAAGTCATAGAATGTATGTTTGTAAAGTAATAATGAAGGTGTGTGAAGTCATAGAATGCAGGTGTGTGAAATCATAGAATGGAGGTTTGTGAAGTCATAGAGGGCAGGTGAGTGAAGTCACAGTTTCGAGGTCTGCGAAGTCACAGAATGGAGGTGTGTGATGTCAGAATAGGGGTGTGCAAAGTCATAGAATAGAGGTGTGTGAAGTCAGAATGGAGGTGTGTGAAGTCTTTGATGGAGTTGTGTGAACTCATAATATGGAGGTGTTTGAAATCATAGAATGGAGTTTTGTGAAGTCACAGAATGGAGCTGTGTGAATTCAGAATGGAAGTGTGTGAAGTCATAGAATGGAGGTGTGTGAAGACAGAATGGAGGTGTGTGAACTCATAGAATGGAGGTTTGTGACGTCGCAATGGAAGTGTGTGAAGTCATAGAATGGAGGTGTGTGAAGTCACAGAATGGAGGTGTGTGAAGTCATAGAATGGAGGTGTGTGAAGTCACAGAATGGAAGTGTGTGAAGTCATACAATGGAGGTGTGTGAAGTCATACAATGAAGGTGTGTGAAGTCATAGAATGGAGGTGTGTGAAATCATAGAATGGAGGTTTGTGAAGTCACGGAATGGAGGTGTGTGAACAAAGAATGGAGGTGTGTGAAGTCACAGAATGGCGGTGTGTGAAGTCATAGCATGGAGGTATGTGAAATCATAGAATGGAAGTGTGTGAACTCATAGGATGGAGGTGTGTGAAGTCCTAAAATGGAGGTGTGTGAAGTCATAGAATGGAGTTGTGTGAAGTCATAGAATGGAGGTTTGTGAAGTCCCAGAATGGAGGTGTGTGAAGTCATAGAATGGAGTTGGGTGAAGTCAGAATGGAGTTGTGTGAAGTCATCGAATGGAGGTGTGTGAACTCAGAATGGAGGTGTGTGAAGTCACAGAATGGCGGTTTGCGAAGTCATTGAATGGAGGTGTGTGAAGTCATAGAATGGATGTTTATGAATTAAGAATGAAGGTGTGTGAAGTCATAGAATGGAGGTGTGTGAACTCACAGAATGGAGGAGTGTGAACTCGTGGAATGGAGGGGTGTGAAGTAAAAGAATGTAGGTGTGGGAAGTCAAAGAATGGATGTTTCTAAAGTAAGAATGAAGGTGTGTGAAGTCATAGAAAGGAGGTGTGGGAAGTCATAGAATGGAGGAGTGTGAAGTCATAGAGTGCAGGTGAGTGAAGTCACAGTTTCGAGGTCTGTGAAGTCATAGAATGGAGGTGTGTGATGTCAGAATGGGGGTGTGCGAAGTCATAGAATGGAGGTGTGTGAAGTCAGAATGGAGGTGTATGAAATCTTAGATGGAGTTGTGTGAACTCATAGTATGGAGGTGTTTGAAATCATAGAATGGAGTTTTGTGAAGTCACAGAATGGAGGTGTGTGAACTCATAGAATGGAGGTGTGTGACGTCACAATGGATGTGTGTGAAGTCATAGAATGGAGGTGTGTGAAGTCAGAATGGAGGTGTGTGAACTCATAGAATGGAGGTGTGTGACGTCACAATGGATGTGTGTGAAGTCATAGAATGGAGGTGTGTGAGGTCACAGAATGGAGGTGTGTGAAGTCATAGAATGGAGGTGTGTGAAGTCACAGAATGGAATTGTGTGAAGTCATAGAATGGAGGTGTTTCAAGTTATAGAATGGATGTTTGTAAAGTAAGAATGAAGGTGTGTGAAGTCATAGAATGGCAGTGGGTGACTTCAAAGAATGGAGGTGTGTGAAGTCATAGAATGGAGCTGTGTGAAGTCAGAATGGAGGTGTGTGAAGTCACAGAATGGACGTGTGTCAACTCAGAATTAAGGTGTGTGAAGTCAATGAATGGAGGTGTGTGAAGTCATAGAACGGAGGTGTGTGAAGTCATAGAATGTATGTTTGTGAAGTAAGAATGAAGGTGTGTGAAGTCACAGAATGGAGGTGTGTGAAGTCATAGAATGGAGGTGTGTGAAGTCACAGAATGGAGGTGTCTGAAGTCACAGAATAGAGGTTTGTGAAGTCATAGAATGGAGGCATGTGAAGTCAAATTGGAGAGGTGTGAAGTCGGAGAATGGAGGTGTGTGAAGTCACAGAATGGAGGTGTGTGAAGTCAGAATGGAGGTGTGAAGTCATAGAATGGAGGTGGGTGAAGTCATAGAATGGAGGTGTGTGAAGTAATACAGTGAAGGTGTGTGAAGTCATAGAATGGAGATGTGTGAAGTCAACGAAGGGAGGTGTGTGAAGTCACATAGTGGAGGTGTGTGAAGTTAAAATGGATTTGCGTAACGTCATAAAATGGAGGTGTGTGAAGTCATAGAACGGAGGTGTGTGAAATCATAGAATGGACGTTTGTGAAGTCATAGAATGGAGGTGTGTGAAATCATAGAATGGAGGTTTGTGAAGTCACAGAATGGAGGTGTGTGAACTCCGAATGGAGGTGTGTGAATTCACAGAATGGAGGTGTGTGAAGCAATAGCATGAAGGTATGTGAACTCATAGAATGGACGTGTGTGAAGTCATAGAATGGAGGTGTGTGAAGTCATACAATGAAGGTGTGTGAAGTCATAGAATGGAGGTGTGTGAAGTCACAGAATGGAGGTGTGTGAAGTCACAGAATGGATATGTGTGAAGTCATAGAATGGAGGTGTGTGAAGTCATAGAATGGATGTTTGTGAAGTAAGAATGAAGGTGTGTTAAGTCATATAATGGAGGTGTGTGAAGTCACAGAATGGAGGTGTGTGAACTCAGAATGGTGGTGTGTGAAGTCACAGAATGGAGGTGTGTTAAGTCACAGAATGGAGGTGTTTGAACTCAGAATGGAGGTGTGTGAAATCACAGAATGGAGGTGTGTGAAGTCATAGAATGGAGGTGTGTGAAGTCAAAATGGAGGTGTGTGACGTCATAAAATGGAGGTGTGTGAAGTCATAGAATGGAGGTGTGTGAAATCATACAATGGAGGTTTGTGAAGTCACAGAATGGAGGTGGCTGAAGTCACATAATGGAGGTTTGTGAAGTCATAGAATGGAGGTATGTGAAGTCAAATTGGAGGGTTTGAAGTCGGAGAATGGAGGTGTGTGAAGTCACAGAATGGAGGTGGGTGAAGTCACAGAATGGAGGTGTGTGAAGTCATAGAATGGAGGTGTGTGAAGTCACAGAATGGACGGGTATGAAGTCATAGAATGGAGGTGTATGATGTCAGAATGGAGGTGTGTGGAGTCATAGAATAGAGGTGTGTGAAGTCAGAATGGAGGTGTGTGAAGTCATAGATGGAGTTGTGTGAATTCATAGTATGGAGGTGTGTGAAATCATAGAATGGAATTTTGTGAAGTCACAGAATGGAGCTGTGTGAATTCAGAATGGAGGTGTGTGAAGCCATAGAATGGAGGTGTGTGAAGTCAGAATGAAGGTGTGTGAACTCAAAGAATGGAAGTGTGTGACGTCACAATGGAAGTGTGTGAAGTCATAAAATGGAGGTGTGTGAAGTCACAGAATGGAGGTGTGTGAAGTCATAGAACGGAGGTGTGAGAAGTTATAGAGTGGATGTTTCTAAAGTAAGAATGAAGGTGTGTGAAGTCATAAAATGGAGGTGTGTGACGTCAAAGAAAGGAGGTGTGTGAAGTCATAGAATGGAGTTGTGTGAAGTCAGAATGGAGGTGTGTGAAGTCTCAGAATGGAGGTGTGTGAACACAGAATGGAGGTGTGTGAAGTCAAAGAATGGAGGTGTGTGAAGTCATAGAATGGAGGTGTGTGAAGTCATAGAATGTATGTTTGTAAAGTAATAATGAAGGTGTGTGAAGTCATAGAATGCAGGTGTGTGAAATCATAGAATGGAGGTTTGTGAAGTCATAGAGTGCAGGTGAGTGAAGTCACAGTTTCGAGGTCTGCGAAGTCACAGAATGGAGGTGTGTGATGTCAGAATAGGGGTGTGCAAAGTCATAGAATAGAGGTGTGTGAAGTCAGAATGGAGGTGTGTGAAGTCTTAGATGGAGTTGTGTGAACTCATAATATGGAGGTGTTTGAAATCATAGAATGGAGTTTTGTGAAGTCACAGAATGGAGCTGTGTGAATTCAGAATGGAAGTGTGTGAAGTCATAGAATGGAGGTGTGTGAAGACAGAATGGAGGTGTGTGAACTCATAGAATGGAGGTTTGTGACGTCGCAATGGAAGTGTGTGAAGTCATAGAATGGAGGTGTGTGAAGTCACAGAATGGAGGTGTGTGAAGTCATAGAATGGAGGTGTGTGAAGTCACAGAATGGAAGTGTGTGAAGTCATACAATGGAGGTGTGTGAAGTCATACAATGAAGGTGTGTGAAGTCATAGAATGGAGGTGTGTGAAATCATAGAATGGAGGTTTGTGAAGTCACGGAATGGAGGTGTGTGAACAAAGAATGGAGGTGTGTGAAGTCACAGAATGGAGGTGTGTGAAGTCATAGCATGGAGGTATGTGAAATCATAGAATGGAAGTGTGTGAACTCATAGGATGGAGGTGTGTGAAGTCCTAAAAGGGAGGTGTGTGAAGTCATAGAATGGAGTTGTGTGAAGTCATAGAATGGAGGTTTGTGAAGTCCCAGATTGGAGGTGTGTGAAGTCATAGAATGGAGTTGGGTGAAGTCAGAATGGAGTTGTGTGAAGTCATCGAATGGAGGTGTGTGAACTCAGAATGGAGGTGTGTGAAGTCACAGAATGGCGGTTTGCGAAGTCATTGAATGGAGGTGTGTGAAGTCATAGAATGGATGTTTATGAATTAAGAATGAAGGTGTGTGAAGTCATAGAATGGAGGTGTGTGAACTGACAGAATGGAGGAGTGTGAACTCGTGGAATGGAGGGGTGTGAAGTAAAAGAATGTAGGTGTGGGAAGTCAAAGAATGGATGTTTCTAAAGTAAGAATGAAGGTGTGTGAAGTCATAGAAAGGAGGTGTGGGAAGTCATAGAATGGAGGAGTGTGAAGTCATAGAGTGCAGGTGAGTGAAGTCACAGTTTCGAGGTCTGTGAAGTCATAGAATGGAGGTGTGTGATGTCAGAATGGGGGTGTGCGAAGTCATAGAATGGAGGTGTGTGAAGTCAGAATGGAGGTGTATGAAATCTTAGATGGAGTTGTGTGAACTCATAGTATGGAGGTGTTTGAAATCATAGAATGGAATTTTGTGAAGTCACAGAATGGAGCTGTGTGAATTCAGAATGGAGGTGTGTGAAGCCATAGAATGGAGGTGTGTGAAGTCAGAATGAAGGTGTGTGAACTCAAAGAATGGAAGTGTGTGACGTCACAATGGAAGTGTGTGAAGTCATAAAATGGAGGTGTGTGAAGTCACAGAATGGAGGTGTGTGAAGTCATAGAACGGAGGTGTGAGAAGTTATAGAGTGGATGTTTCTAAAGTAAGATTGAAGGTGTGTGAAGTCATAAAATGGAGGTGTGTGACGTCAAAG
This sequence comes from Megascapheus bottae, assembly GCA_024803745.1. Classification (NCBI taxonomy): domain Eukaryota; kingdom Metazoa; phylum Chordata; class Mammalia; order Rodentia; family Geomyidae; genus Megascapheus; species Megascapheus bottae. Next base: position 17,915 of record JANJXV010000848.1, on the reverse strand, counting down.
AAAGGAGGTGTGTGAAGTCATAGAATGGAGTTGTGTGAAGTCAGAATGGAGGTGTGTGAAGTCTCAGAATGGAGGTGTGTGAACACAGAATGGAGGTGTGTGAAGTCAAAGAATGGAGGTGTGTGAAGTCATAGAATGGAGGTGTGTGAAGTCATAGAATGTATGTTTGTAAAGTAATAATGAAGGTGTGTGAAGTCATAGAATGCAGGTGTGTGAAATCATAGAATGGAGGTTTGTGAAGTCATAGAGTGCAGGTGAGTGAAGTCACAGTTTCGAGGTCTGCGAAGTCACAGAATGGAGGTGTGTGATGTCAGAATAGGGGTGTGCAAAGTCATAGAATAGAGGTGTGTGAAGTCAGAATGGAGGTGTGTGAAGTCTTAAATGGAGTTGTGTGAACTCATAATATGGAGGTGTTTGAAATCATAGAATGGAGTTTTGTGAAGTCACAGAATGGAGCTGTGTGAATTCAGAATGGAAGTGTGTGAAGTCATAGAATGGAGGTGTGTGAAGACAGAATGGAGGTGTGTGAACTCATAGAATGGAGGTTTGTGACGTCGCAATGGAAGTGTGTGAAGTCATAGAATGGAGGTGTGTGAAGTCACAGAATGGAGGTGTGTGAAGTCATAGAATGGAGGTGTGTGAAGTCACAGAATGGAAGTGTGTGAAGTCATACAATGGAGGTGTGTGAAGTCATACAATGAAGGTGTGTGAAGTCATAGAATGGAGGTGTGTGAAATCATAGAATGGAGGTTTGTGAAGTCACGGAATGGAGGTGTGTGAACAAAGAATGGAGGTGTGTGAAGTCACAGAATGGAGGTGTGTGAAGTCATAGCATGGAGGTATGTGAAATCATAGAATGGAAGTGTGTGAACTCATAGGATGGAGGTGTGTGAAGTCCTAAAATGGAGGTGTGTGAAGTCATAGAATGGAGTTGTGTGAAGTCATAGAATGGAGGTTTGTGAAGTCCCAGAATGGAGGTGTGTGAAGTCATAGAATGGAGTTGGGTGAAGTCAGAATGGAGTTGTGTGAAGTCATCGAATGGAGGTGTGTGAACTCAGAATGGAGGTGTGTGAAGTCACAGAATGGCGGTTTGCGAAGTCATTGAATGGAGGTGTGTGAAGTCATAGAATGGATGTTTATGAATTAAGAATGAAGGTGTGTGAAGTCATAGAATGGAGGTGTGTGAACTGACAGAATGGAGGAGTGTGAACTCGTGGAATGGAGGGGTGTGAAGTAAAAGAATGTAGGTGTGGGAAGTCAAAGAATGGATGTTTCTAAAGTAAGAATGAAGGTGTGTGAAGTCATAGAAAGGAGGTGTGGGAAGTCATAGAATGGAGGAGTGTGAAGTCATAGAGTGCAGGTGAGTGAAGTCACAGTTTCGAGGTCTGTGAAGTCATAGATTGGAGGTGTGTGATGTCAGAATGGGGGTGTGCGAAGTCATAGAATGGAGGTGTGTGAAGTCAGAATGGAGGTGTATGAAATCTTAGATGGAGTTGTGTGAACTCATAGTATGGAGGTGTTTGAAATCATAGAATGGAGTTTTGTGAAGTCACAGAATGGAGGTGTGTGAACTCATAGAATGGAGGTGTGTGACGTCACAATGGATGTGTGTGAAGTCATAGAATGGAGGTGTGTGAAGTCAGAATGGAGGTGTGTGAACTCATAGAATGGAGGTATGTGACGTCACAATGGAAGTGTGTGAAGTCATAGAATGGAGGTGTGTGAGGTCACAGAATGGAGGTGTGTGAAGTCATAGAATGGAGGTGTGTGAAGTCACAGAATGGAATTGTGTGAAGTCATAGAATGGAGGTGTTTCAAGTTATAGAATGGATGTTTGTAAAGTAAGAATGAAGGTGTGTGAAGTCATAGAATGGCAGTGGGTGACTTCAAAGAATTGAGGTGTGTGAAGTCATAGAATGGAGCTGTGTGAAGTCAGAATGGAGGTGTGTGAAGTCACAGAATGGACGTGTGTCAACTCAGAATTAAGGTGTGTGAAGTCAATGAATGGAGGTGTGTGAAGTCATAGAACGGAGGTGTGTGAAGTCATAGAATGTACGTTTGTGAAGTCACAGAATGGAGGTGTGTGAAGTCACAGAATGGAGGTTTCTGAAGTCACAGAATGGAGGTGTGTGAAGTCATAGAATGGAGGTGTGTGAAAGAACAGAATGGACGGGTATGAAGTCATAGAATTGAGGTGTGTGAAGTCACAATATTGAGGTGTTTGAAGTCATATATTGGAGGTGTGTGAAGTCAAAAGGGATGTGTGAAGTCATAGAATGTAGGTGTGTGAAGTCATAGAATGGAGGTGTGTGAAGTCATAGAATGGAGTTGTGTGAATTCATAGAATGGAGGTGTGTGAAGTCACAGAATGGAGGTGTTTGAAGTCACAGAATGGAGGTGTGTGAACTCAGAATGGAGGTTTGTGAAGTCACAGAATGGAGGTGTGTGAAGTCATAGAATGGAAGTGTGTGAAGTCATAGAATGGAGGTTTGTGAAGTCAGAATTGAGATGTGTGAACTCACTGAATGGAGTTGTGTGAACTCAGAATGGAGGTGTGTGAAGTCACAGAATGGAGATTTGTGAAGTGATAGAATGGAGGTGTGTGAAGCCATAGAATGGATATTTCTGAAGTAAGAATGAAGGTGTGTGAAGTCATAGAATGGAGGTGTGTGAACTCATAGAATGGAGGTGTGTGAAGTCACAGAATGGAGGTATGGGAAGTCAGAATGGAGGTGTGTGAAGTCATAGAATGGAGGTATGTGAATTCAGAATGGAGGTGTGTGAAGTCATAGTATGGAGGTGTGTGAAATCATAGAATGGAGTTTTGTGAAGTCAGACAATGGAGCTCTGTGAATTCAGAATGGAGGTGTGTGAAGTCATAGAATGGAGGTGTGTGAAATCAGAGAATGGACTTCTGTGAAGTCACAGAATGGAGGTGTGTGAAGTCACAGAATGGAAGTGTGTGAAGTCATAGAATGGAGATAAGTGAAGTCATATTTGAGGGGTGTGAAGTCGGAGAATGGAGGTGTGTGAAGTCACAGAATGGAGGTGGGTGAAGTCATAGAATGGAGGTGTTTGAAGTCATAGAATGGAGGTGTGTGAAAACACAGAATGGACGGGTATGCAGTCATAGAATGGAGGTGTGTGAAGTCACAGAATTGAGGTGTTTGAAGTAATATATTGGAGGTGTGTGAAATCAAAATGGATGTGTGAAGTCATAGAATGGAGGTGAGTGAAGTCATAGAATGGAGGTGTGTGAAGTCAAAGAATGGAGGTGTGTGAAGTCATAGAATAGAGGTGTGTGAAGTCACAGAATGGAGGTGTGTGAAGTCACCGAATGGACGTGTGTGAACTGAGAATGGAGGTGTGTGAAGTCACAGAATGGAGGTTTGCGAAGACATAGAATGGAGGTGTGTGAAGTCACAGAATGGAGGTGTGAGAAGTCAGCGAATGGACGTGAGTGAACTGAGAATGGAGGTGTGTGAAGTCACAGAATGGAGGTTTGCGAAGACATAGAATGGAAGTGTGTGTAGTCATAGAAAGGAGGTGTGGGAAGTCATAGAATGGAGGACTGTGAAGTCATAGAATGCAGGTGAGTGAGGTCACAGATTCGAGGACTGTGAAGTCATAGAATGGAGGTGTGTGATGTCAGAATGGAGGTGTGTGAAGTCATAGAATGGAGGTGTGTGAAGTCACAGACTGGAGGTGTGTGAACTCAGAATGGAGGTGTGTGAAGTCACAGAATGGAGGTGTGTGAAGTCATAGCATGGAGGTGTGTGAAGTCATATAATGGAGGTGTGTGAAGTCACAGAATGGAGGTGTGTGAAGTCACAGAATGGAGGTGTGTGAAGTCAGATTGGAGGTGTGTGAAGTCACAGAATGGAGGTGTGTGAAGTCATAGAATGGAGGTGTGTGAAGTCACAGAATGGAGGTGTGTGAAGTCACAGAATGGAGGTGTGTGAAGTCACAGAATGGAGGTGTGTGAAGTCAGATTGGAGGTGTGAAGTCATAGAATGGAGGTGGGTGAAATCATAGAAAGGAGGTGTGTGAACTCATAGAATGGAGTTGTGTGATGTCACAATGGAAGTGTGTGAAGTCATAATAAGGAGGTGTGGGAAGTCATAGAATGGAGGAGTGTGAAGTCATAGAGTGCAGGTGAGTGAGGTCACAGATTCGAGGTCTGTGAAGTCATAGAATGGAGGTGTGTGATGTCAGAATTGAGGTGTGCGAAGTCATAGAATAGAGGTGTGTGAAGTCAGAATGGAGGTGTGTGAAGTAATACATGGAGTTGTGTGAAGTCATAGTATGGAGGTGTGTGAAATCATAGAATGGAGTTTTGTGAAGTCACAGAATGGAGCTGTGTGAATTCAGAATGGAGGTGTGTGAAGTCATAGAATGGAGGTGTGTGAAGTCACAGAATGGAGGTGTGTGAAGTCAGATTGGAGGTGTGAAGTCATAGAATGGAGGTGGGTGAAATCATAGAAAGGAGGTGTGTGAAGTCATAGAATGGAGGTGTGTGAAGTCATAGAATGCAGGTGTGTGAAATCATAGAATGGACGTTTGTGAAGTCACAGAATGGAGGTGTGTGAAGTCACAGAATGGAGGTTTGTGAAGTCACAGAATGGAGGTGTGTGAAGTCATAGCATGGAGGTATGTGAAATCAGAGAATGGAAGTGTGTGAAGTCATGGAATGGAGGTTTGTGAAGTCATACAATGAAGGTGTGTGAAGTCATAGAATGGAGGTGTGTGAAGTCACCGCAGGGAGGTGTGTGAAGTCACAAAATGGAGGTGTGTGATGTTAAAATGGAGGTGCGTGACGTCATAAAATGGAGGTGTGTGAAGTCATAGAATGGAGGTGTGTGAAATCATAGAATGTACGTTTGTGAAGTCACAGAATGGAGGTGTGTGAAGTCACAGAATGGAGGTTTCTGAAGTCACAGAATGGAGGTGTGTGAAGTCATAGAATGGAGGTGTGTGAAAGAACAGAATGGACGGGTATGAAGTCATAGAATTGAGGTGTGTGAAGTCACAATATTGAGGTGTTTGAAGTCATATATTGGAGGTGTGTGAAGTCAAAAGGGATGTGTGAAGTCATAGAATGTAGGTGTGTGAAGTCATAGAATGGAGGTGTGTGAAGTCATAGAATGGAGTTGTGTGAATTCATAGAATGGAGGTGTGTGAAGTCACAGAATGGAGGTGTTTGAAGTCACAGAATGGAGGTGTGTGAACTCAGAATGGAGGTTTGTGAAGTCACAGAATGGAGGTGTGTGAAGTCATAGAATGGAAGTGTGTGAAGTCATAGAATGGAGGTTTGTGAAGTCAGAATTGAGATGTGTGAACTCACTGAATGGAGTTGTGTGAACTCAGAATGGAGGTGTGTGAAGTCACAGAATGGAGATTTGTGAAGTGATAGAATGGAGGTGTGTGAAGCCATAGAATGGATATTTCTGAAGTAAGAATGAAGGTGTGTGAAGTCATAGAATGGAGGTGTGTGAACTCATAGAATGGAGGTGTGTGAAGTCACAGAATGGAGGTATGGGAAGTCAGAATGGAGGTGTGTGAAGTCATAGAATGGAGGTATGTGAATTCAGAATGGAGGTGTGTGAAGTCATAGTATGGAGGTGTGTGAAATCATAGAATGGAGTTTTGTGAAGTCAGACAATGGAGCTCTGTGAATTCAGAATGGAGGTGTGTGAAGTCATAGAATGGAGGTGTGTGAAATCAGAGAATGGACTTCTGTGAAGTCACAGAATGGAGGTGTGTGAAGTCACAGAATGGAAGTGTGTGAAGTCATAGAATGGAGTTATGTGAAGTCATATTTGAGGGGTGTGAAGTCGGAGAATGGAGGTGTGTGAAGTCACAGAATGGAGGTGGGTGAAGTCATAGAATGGAGGTGTTTGAAGTCATAGAATGGAGGTGTGTGAAAACACAGAATGGACGGGTATGCAGTCATAGAATGGAGGTGTGTGAAGTCACAGAATTGAGGTGTTTGAAGTAATATATTGGAGGTGTGTGAAATCAAAATGGATGTGTGAAGTCATAGAATGGAGGTGAGTGAAGTCTTAGAATGGAGGTGTGTGAAGTCAAAGAATGGAGGTGTGTGAAGTCATAGAATAGAGGTGTGTGAAGTCACAGAATGGAGGTGTGTGAAGTCACCGAATGGACGTGTGTGAACTGAGAATGGAGGTGTGTGAAGTCACAGAATGGAGGTTTGCGAAGACATAGAATGGAGGTGTGTGAAGTCACAGAATGGAGGTGTGAGAAGTCAGCGAATGGACGTGAGTGAACTGAGAATGGAGGTGTGTGAAGTCACAGAATGGAGGTTTGCGAAGACATAGAATGGAAGTGTGTGTAGTCATAGAAAGGAGGTGTGGGAAGTCATAGAATGGAGGACTGTGAAGTCATAGAGTGCAGGTGAGTGAGGTCACAGATTCGAGGACTGTGAAGTCATAGAATGGAGGTGTGTGATGTCAGAATGGAGGTGTGTGAAGTCATAGAATGGAGGTGTGTGAAGTCACAGACTGGAGGTGTGTGAACTCAGAATGGAGGTGTGTGAAGTCACAGAATGGAGGTGTGTGAAGTCATAGCATGGAGGTGTGTGAAGTCATATAATGGAGGTGTGTGAAGTCACAGAATGGAGGTGTGTGAAGTCACAGAATGGAGGTGTGTGAAGTCAGATTGGAGGTGTGAAGTCATAGAATGGAGGTGGGTGAAATCGTAGAAAGGAGGTGTGTGAAGTCATAGAATGAAGGAGTGTGAAGTCATAGAGTGGAGGTTAGTGAAGTCACAGATTCGAGGTCTGTGAAGTCATAGAATGGAGGTGTGTGAAGTCAGAATGGAGGTGTGTGAATTCATAGAATGGAGTTGTGTGAACTCATAGAATGGAGTTGTGTGAAGTCACCAAATGGACGTGTGTGAACTGAGAATGGAGGTGTGTGAAGTCACAGAATGGAATTGTGTGAAGTCACCAAATGGACGTGTGTGAACTGAGAATGGAGGTGTGTGAAGTCACAGAATGGAGGTTTGCGAAGACATAGAATGGAGGTGTGTGAAGTCATAGAATGGATTTTTCTGAATTAAGAATGAAGGTGTGTGAAGTCATAGAATGGAGGTGTGTGAACTCATAGAATGGAGGTGTGTGAAGTCGTGGAATGGAGGTGTGTGAAGTCAAAGAATGGAGGTGTGTGAAGTCATAGAATGGATGTTTCTGAAGTAAGAATGAAGGTGTGTGAGGTCATAGAATGGAAGTGTGTGAACTCATAGAATGGAGGTGTGTGAAGTCAAAGAATGGAGGTGTGTTAAGTCACAATGGAGTTGTGTAGTCATAGATTGGAGGTTGGTGAAGTCATAGAAAGGAGGTGTGGGAAGTCATAGAATGGAGCAGTGTGAAGTCATAGAGTGCAGGTGAGTGAAGTCAGAGTTTCGAGGTCTGTGAAGTCATAGAATGGAGGTGTGTGATGTCAGAATGGGGGTGTGCGAAGTCATAGAATAGAGGTGGGTGAAGTCAGAATGGAGGTGTTTGAAGTCATAGATGGAGTTGTGTGAAGTCATAGTATGGAGGTTTTTGAAATCATAGAATGGAGTTTTGTGAAGTCACAGAATGGAGCAGGGTGAATTCAGAATGGAAGTGTGTGAAGTCACAGTATGGAAGTGTGTGAAGTCAGATTGGAGGAGTGAAGTCATAGAATGGAGGTGGGTCAAATCATAGAAAGGAGGTGTGTGAAGTCATAGAATGGAGGAGTGTGAAGTCATAGAGTGGAGGTAAGTGAAGTCACAGATTCGAGGTCTGTGAAGTCATAGAATGGAGGTGTGTGAAGTCAGAATGGAGGTGTGTGAAGTCATAGAATGGAGTTGTGTGAACTCATAGAATGGAGTTCTGTGATGTCACAATGGAAGTGTGTGTAGTCATAGAAAGGAGGTGTGGGAAGTCATAGAATGGAGGACTGTGAAGTCATAGAGTGCAGGTGAGTGGGGTCACAGATTCGAGGACTGTGAAGTCATAGAATGGAGGTGTGTGATGTCAGAATGGAGGTGTGTGAAGTCATAGAATGGAGGTGTGTGAAGTCACAGAATGGAGGTGTGTGAACTCAGAATGGAGGTGTGTGAAGTCACAGAATGGAGGTGTGTGAAGTCATAGCATGGAGGTGTGTGAAGTCATATAATGGAGGTGTGTGAAGTCACAGAATGGAGGTGTGTGAAGTCACAGAATGGAGGTGTGTGAAGTCAGATTGGAGGTGTGAAGTCATAGAATGGAGGTGGGTGAAATCATAGAAAGGAGGTGTGTGAACTCATAGAATGGAGTTGTGTGATGTCACAATGGAAGTGTGTGAAGTCATAATAAGGAGGTGTGGGAAGTCATAGAATGGAGGAGTGTGAAGTCATAGAGTGCAGGTGAGTGAGGTCACAGATTCGAGGTCTGTGAAGTCATAGAATGGAGGTGTGTGATGTCAGAATTGAGGTGTGCGAAGTCATAGAATAGAGGTGTGTGAAGTCAGAATGGCGGTGTGTGAAGTAATACATGGAGTTGTGTGAAGTCATAGTATGGAGGTGTGTGAAATCATAGAATGGAGTTTTGTGAAGTCACAGAATGGAGCTGTGTGAATTCAGAATGGAGGTGTGTGAAGTCATAGAATGGAGGTGTGTGAAGTCACAGAATGGAGGTGTGTGAAGTCAGATTGGAGGTGTGAAGTCATAGAATGGAGGTGGGTGAAATCATAGAAAGGAGGTGTGTGAAGTCATAGAATGGAGGTGTGTGAAGTCATAGAATGCAGGTGTGTGAAATCATAGAATCTACGTTTGTGAAGTCACAGAATGGAGGTGTGTGAAGTCACAGAATGGAGGTTTGTGAAGTCACAGAATGGAGGTGTGTGAAGTCATAGAATGGAGGTGTGTGAAATCAGAGAATGGACTTCTGTGAAGTCACAGAATGGAGGTGTGTGAAGTCACAGAATGGAGGTGTGTGAAGTCATAGAATGGAGTTTTGTGAAGTCATATTTGAGGGGTGTGAAGTCGGAGAATGGAGGTGTGTGAAGTCACAGAATGGAGGTGGGTGAAGTCATAGAATGGAGGTGTTTGAAGTCATAGAATGGAGGTGTGTGAAAACACAGAATGGACGGGTATGCAGTCATAGAATGGAGGTGTGTGAAGTCACAGAATTGAGGTGTTTGAAGTAATATATTGGAGGTGTGTGAAATCAAAATGGATGTGTGAAGTCATAGAATGGAGGTGAGTGAAGTCATAGAATGGAGGTGTGTGAAGTCAAAGAATGGAGGTGTGTGAAGTCATAGAATAGAGGTGTGTGAAGTCACAGAATGGAGGTGTGTGAAGTCACCGAATGGACGTGTGTGAACTGAGAATGGAGGTGTGTGAAGTCACAGAATGGAGGTTTGCGAAGACATAGAATGGAGGTGTGTGAAGTCACAGAATGGAGGTGTGAGAAGTCAGCGAATGGACGTGAGTGAACTGAGAATGGAGGTGTGTGAAGTCACAGAATGGAGGTTTGCGAAGACATAGAATGGAAGTGTGTGTAGTCATAGAAAGGAGGTGTGGGAAGTCATAGAATGGAGGACTGTGAAGTCATAGAGTGCAGGTGAGTGAGGTCACAGATTCGAGGACTGTGAAATCATAGAATGGAGGTGTGTGATGTCAGAATGGAGGTGTGTGAAGTCATAGAATGGAGGTGTGTGAAGTCACAGACTGGAGGTGTGTGAACTCAGAATGGAGGTGTGTGAAGTCACAGAATGGAGGTGTGTGAAGTCATAGCATGGAGGTGTGTGAAGTCATATAATGGAGGTGTGTGAAGTCACAGAATGGAGGTGTGTGAAGTCACAGAATGGAGGTGTGTGAAGTCAGATTGGAGGTGTGAAGTCATAGAATGGAGGTGGGTGAAATCATAGAAAGGAGGTGTGTGAAGTCATAGAATGGAGGAGTGTGAAGTCATAGAGTGGAGGTAAGTGAAGTCACAGATTTGAGGTCTGTAAAGTCATAGAATGGAGGTGTGTGAAGTCAGAATGGAGGTGTGTGAAGTCATAGAATGGAGGTGTGTGAAGTCAAAGAATGGAGGTGTGTGAAGTCATAGAATAGAGGTGTGTGAAGTCACAGAATGGAGGTGTGTGAAGTCACCGAATGGACGTGCGTGAACTGAGAATGGAGGTGTGTGAAGTCACAGAATGGAGGTGTGTGAAGTCACCGAATGGACGTGTGTGAACTGAGAATGGAGGTGTGTGAAGTCACAGAATGGAGGTTTGCGAAGACATAGAATGGAGGTGTGTGAAGTCACAGAATGGAGGTGTGAGAAGTCAGCGAATGGACGTGAGTGAACTGAGAATGGAGGTGTGTGAAGTCACAGAATGGAGGTTTGCGAAGACATAGAATGGAGGTGTGTGAAGTCATAGAATGGAATTGTGTGAAGTCACCAAATGGACGTGTGTGAACTGAGAATGGAGGTGTGTGAAGTCACAGAATGGAGGTTTGCGAAGACATAGAATGGAGGTGTGTGAAGTCATAGAATGGATTTTTCTGAATTAAGAATGAAGGTGTGTGAAGTCATAGAATGGAGGTGTGTGAACTCATAGAATGGAGGTGTGTGAAGTCGTGGAATGGAGGTGTGTGAAGTCAAAGAATGGAGGTGTGTGAAGTCATAGAATGGATGTTTCTGAAGTAAGAATGAAGGTGTGTGAGGTCATAGAATGGAGGTGTGTGAACTCATAGAATGGAGGTGTGTGAAGTCAAAGAATGGAGGTGTGTTAAGTCACAATGGAGTTGTGTAGTCATAGATTGGAGGTTGGTGAAGTCATAGAAAGGAGGTGTGGGAAGTCATAGAATGGAGCAGTGTGAAGTCATAGAGTGCAGGTGAGTGAAGTCAGAGTTTCGAGGTCTGTGAAGTCATAGAATGGAGGTGTGTGATGTCAGAATGGGGGTGTGCGAAGTCATAGAATAGAGGTGGGTGAAGTCAGAATGGAGGTGTTTGAAGTCATAGATGGAGTTGTGTGAAGTCATAGTATGGAGGTTTTTGAAATCATAGAATGGAGTTTTGTGAAGTCACAGAATGGAGCAGTGTGAATTCAGAATGGAAGTGTGTGAAGTCACAGTATGGAAGTGTGTGAAGTCAGATTGGAGGTGTGAAGTCATAGAATGGAGGTGGGTCAAATCATAGAAAGGAGGTGTGTGAAGTCATAGAATGGAGGAGTGTGAAGTCATAGAGTGGAGGTAAGTGAAGTCACAGATTCGAGGTCTGTGAAGTCATAGAATGGAGGTGTGTGAAGTCAGAATGGAGGTGTGTGAAGTCATAGAATGGAGTTGTGTGAACTCATAGAATGGAGTTCTGTGATGTCACAATGGAAGTGTGTGTAGTCATAGAAAGGAGGTGTGGGAAGTCATAGAATGGAGGACTGTGAAGTCATAGAGTGCAGGTGAGTGAGGTCACAGATTCGAGGACTGTGAAGTCATAGAATGGAGGTGTGTGATGTCAGAATGGAGGTGTGTGAAGTCATAGAATGGAGGTGTGTGAAGTCACAGAATGGAGGTGTGTGAACTCAGAATGGAGGTGTGTGAAGTCACAGAATGGAGGTGTGTGAAGTCATAGCATGGAGGTGTGTGAAGTCATATAATGGAGGTGTGTGAAGTCACAGAATGGAGGTGTGTGAAGTCACAGAATGGAGGTGTGTGAAGTCAGATTGGAGGTGTGAAGTCATAGAATGGAGGTGGGTGAAATCATAGAAAGGAGGTGTGTGAACTCATAGAATGGAGTTGTGTGATGTCACAATGGAAGTGTGTGAAGTCATAATAAGGAGGTGTGGGAAGTCATAGAATGGAGGAGTGTGAAGTCATAGAGTGCAGGTGAGTGAGGTCACAGATTCGAGGTCTGTGAAGTCATAGAATGGAGGTGTGTGATGTCAGAATTGAGGTGTGCGAAGTCATAGAATAGAGGTGTGTGAAGTCAGAATGGAGGTGTGTGAAGTAATACATGGAGTTGTGTGAAGTCATAGTATGGAGGTGTGTGAAATCATAGAATGGAGTTTTGTGAAGTCACAGAATGGAGCTGTGTGAATTCAGAATGGAGGTGTGTGAAGTCATAGAATGGAGGTGTGTGAAGTCACAGAATGGAGGTGTGTGAAGTCAGATTGGAGGTGTGAAGTCATAGAATGGAGGTGGGTGAAATCATAGAAAGGAGGTGTGTGAAGTCATAGAATGGAGGTGTGTGAAGTCATAGAATGCAGGTGTGTGAAATCATAGAATGGACGTTTGTGAAGTCACAGAATGGAGGTGTGTGAAGTCACAGAATGGAGGTTTGTGAAGTCACAGAATGGAGGTGTGTGAAGTCATAGCATGGAGGTATGTGAAATCATAGAATGGAAGTGTGTGAAGTCATGGAATGGAGGTTTGTGAAGTCATACAATGAAGGTGTGTGAAGTCATAGAATGGAGGTGTGTGAAGTCACCGCAGGGAGGTGTGTGAAGTCACAAAATGGAGGTGTGTGATGTTAAAATGGAGGTGCGTGACGTCATAAAATGGAGGTGTGTGAAGTCATAGAATGGAGGTGTGTGAAATCATAGAATGTACGTTTGTGAAGTCACAGAATGGAGGTGTGTGAAGTCACAGAATGGAGGTTTCTGAAGTCACAGAATGGAGGTGTGTGAAGTCATAGAATGGAGGTGTGTGAAAGAACAGAATGGACGGGTATGAAGTCATAGAATTGAGGTGTGTGAAGTCACAATATTGAGGTGTTTGAAGTCATATATTGGAGGTGTGTGAAGTCAAAAGGGATGTGTGAAGTCATAGAATGTAGGTGTGTGAAGTCATAGAATGGAGGTGTGTGAAGTCATAGAATGGAGTTGTGTGAATTCATAGAATGGAGGTGTGTGAAGTCACAGAATGGAGGTGTTTGAAGTCACAGAATGGAGGTGTGTGAACTCAGAATGGAGGTTTGTGAAGTCACAGAATGGAGGTGTGTGAAGTCATAGAATGGAAGTGTGTGAAGTCATAGAATGGAGGTGTGTGAAGTCACAGAATGGAGGTGTGTGAAGTCACCGAATGGACGTGTGTGAACTGAGAATGGAGGTGTGTGAAGTCACAGAATGGAGGTTTGCGAAGACATAGAATGGAGGTGTGTGAAGTCACAGAATGGAGGTGTGAGAAGTCAGCGAATGGACGTGAGTGAACTGAGAATGGAGGTGTGTGAAGTCACAGAATGGAGGTTTGCGAACACATAGAATGGAGGTGTGTGAAGTCATAGAATGGAATTGTGTGAAGTCACCAAATGGACGTGTGTGAACTGAGAATGGAGGTGTGTGAAGTCACAGAATGGAGGCTTGCGAAGACATAGAATGGAGGTGTGTGAAGTCATAGAATGGATTTTTCTGAATTAAGAATGAAGGTGTGTGAAGTCATAGAATGGAGGTGTGTGAACTCATAGAATGGAGGTGTGTGAAGTCGTGGAATGGAGGTGTGTGAAGTTAAAGAATGGAGGTGTGTGAAGTCATAGAATGGATGTTTCTGAAGTAAGAATGAAGGTGTGTGAGGTCATAGAATGGAGGTGTGTGAACTCATAGAATGGAGGTGTGTGAAGTCAAAGAATGGAGGTGTGTTAAGTCACAATGGAGTTGTGTAGTCATAGATTGGAGGTTGGTGAAGTCATAGAAAGGAGGTGTGGGAAGTCATAGAATGGAGCAGTGTGAAGTCATAGAGTGCAGGTGAGTGAAGTCAGAGTTTCGAGGTCTGTGAAGTCATAGAATGGAGGTGTGTGATGTCAGAATGGGGGTGTGCGAAGTCATAGAATAGAGGTGGGTGAAGTCAGAATGGAGGTGTTTGAAGTCATAGATGGAGTTGTGTGAAGTCATAGTATGGAGGTTTTTGAAATCATAGAATGGAGTTTTGTGAAGTCACAGAATGGAGCAGTGTGAATTCAGAATGGAAGTGTGTGAAGTCACAGTATGGAAGTGTGTGAAGTCAGATTGGAGGTGTGAAGTCATAGAATGGAGGTGGGTCAAATCATAGAAAGGAGGTGTGTGAAGTCATAGAATGGAGGAGTGTGAAGTCATAGAGTGGAGGTAAGTGAAGTCACAGATTCGAGGTCTGTGAAGTCATAGAATGGAGGTGTGTGAAGTCAGAATGGAGGTGTGTGAAGTCATAGAATGGAGTTGTGTGAACTCATAGAATGGAGTTCTGTGATGTCACAATGGAAGTGTGTGTAGTCATAGAAAGGAGGTGTGGGAAGTCATAGAATGGAGGACTGTGAAGTCATAGAGTGCAGGTGAGTGAGGTCACAGATTCGAGGACTGTGAAGTCATAGAATGGAGGTGTGTGATGTCAGAATGGAGGTGTGTGAAGTCATAGAATGGAGGTGTGTGAAGTCACAGAATGGAGGTGTGTGAACTCAGAATGGAGGTGTGTGAAGTCACAGAATGGAGGTGTGTGAAGTCATAGCATGGAGGTGTGTGAAGTCATATAATGGAGGTGTGTGAAGTCACAGAATGGAGGTGTGTGAAGTCACAGAATGGAGGTGTGTGAAGTCAGATTGGAGGTGTGAAGTCATAGAATGGAGGTGGGTGAAATCATAGAAAGGAGGTGTGTGAACTCATAGAATGGAGTTGTGTGATGTCACAATGGAAGTGTGTGAAGTCATAATAAGGAGGTGTGGGAAGTCATAGAATGGAGGAGTGTGAAGTCATAGAGTGCAGGTGAGTGAGGTCACAGATTCGAGGTCTGTGAAGTCATAGAATGGAGGTGTGTGATGTCAGAATTGAGGTGTGCGAAGTCATAGAATAGAGGTGTGTGAAGTCAGAATGGAGGTGTGTGAAGTAATACATGGAGTTGTGTGAAGTCATAGTATGGAGGTGTGTGAAATCATAGAATGGAGTTTTGTGAAGTCACAGAATGGAGCTGTGTGAATTCAGAATGGAGGTGTGTGAAGTCATAGAATGGAGGTGTGTGAAGTCACAGAATGGAGGTGTGTGAAGTCAGATTGGAGGTGTGAAGTCATAGAATGGAGGTGGGTGAAATCATAGAAAGGAGGTGTGTGAAGTCATAGAATGGAGGTGTGTGAAGTCATAGAATGCAGGTGTGTGAAATCATAGAATGGACGTTTGTGAAGTCACAGAATGGAGGTGTGTGAAGTCACAGAATGGAGGTTTGTGAAGTCACAGAATGGAGGTGTGTGAAGTCATAGCATGGAGGTATGTGAAATCATAGAATGGAAGTGTGTGAAGTCATGGAATGGAGGTTTGTGAAGTCATACAATGAAGGTGTGTGAAGTCATAGAATGGAGGTGTGTGAAGTCACCGCAGGGAGGTGTGTGAAGTCACAAAATGGAGGTGTGTGATGTTAAAATGGAGGTGCGTGACGTCATAAAATGGAGGTGTGTGAAGTCATAGAATGGAGGTGTGTGAAATCATAGAATGTACGTTTGTGAAGTCACAGAATGGAGGTGTGTGAAGTCACAGAATGGAGGTTTCTGAAGTCACAGAATGGAGGTGTGTGAAGTCATAGAATGGAGGTGTGTGAAAGAACAGAATGGACGGGTATGAAGTCATAGAATTGAGGTGTGTGAAGTCACAATATTGAGGTGTTTGAAGTCATATATTGGAGGTGTGTGAAGTCAAAAGGGATGTGTGAAGTCATAGAATGTAGGTGTGTGAAGTCATAGAATGGAGGTGTGTGAAGTCATAGAATGGAGTTGTGTGAATTCATAGAATGGAGGTGTGTGAAGTCACAGAATGGAGGTGTTTGAAGTCACAGAATGGAGGTGTGTGAACTCAGAATGGAGGTTTGTGAAGTCACAGAACGGAGGTGTGTGAAGTCATAGAATGGAAGTGTGTGAAGTCATAGAATGGAGGTGTGTGAAGTCACAGAATGGAGGTGTGTGAAGTCACCGAATGGACGTGTGTGAACTGAGAATGGAGGTGTGTGAAGTCACAGAATGGAGGTTTGCGAAGACATAGAATGGAGGTGTGTGAAGTCACAGAATGGAGGTGTGAGAAGTCAGCGAATGGACGTGAGTGAACTGAGAATGGAGGTGTGTGAAGTCACAGAATGGAGGTTTGCGAAGACATAGAATGGAGGTGTGTGAAGTCATAGAATGGAATTGTGTGAAGTCACCAAATGGACGTGTGTGAACTGAGAATGGAGGTGTGTGAAGTCACAGAATGGAGGTTTGCGAAGACATAGAATGGAGGTGTGTGAAGTCATAGAATGGATTTTTCTGAATTAAGAATGAAGGTGTGTGAAGTCATAGAATGGAGGTGTGTGAACTCATAGAATGGAGGTGTGTGAAGTCGTGGAATGGAGGTGTGTGAAGTTAAAGAATGGAGGTGTGTGAAGTCATAGAATGGATGTTTCTGAAGTAAGAATGAAGGTGTGTGAGGTCATAGAATGGAGGTGTGTGAACTCATAGAATGGAGGTGTGTGAAGTCAAAGAATGGAGGTGTGGGAAGTCACAATGGAGTTGTGTAGTCATAGATTGGAGGTTGGTGAAGTCATAGAAAGGAGGTGTGGGAAGTCATAGAATGGAGCAGTGTGAAGTCATAGAGTGCAGGTGAGTGAAGTCAGAGTTTCGAGGTCTGTGAAGTCATAGAATGGAGGTGTGTGATGTCAGAATGGGGGTGTGCGAAGTCATAGAATAGAGGTGGGTGAAGTCAGAATGGAGGTGTTTGAAGTCATAGATGGAGTTGTGTGAAGTCATAGTATGGAGGTTTTTGAAATCATAGAATGGAGTTTTGTGAAGTCACAGAATGGAGCAGTGTGAATTCAGAATGGAAGTGTGTGAAGTCACAGTATGGAAGTGTGTGAAGTCAGATTGGAGGTGTGAAGTCATAGAATGGAGGTGGGTCAAATCATAGAAAGGAGGTGTGTGAAGTCATAGAATGGAGGAGTGTGAAGTCATAGATTGGAGGTAAGTGAAGTCACAGATTCGAGGTCTGTGAAGTCATAGAATGGAGGTGTGTGAAGTCAGAATGGAGGTGTGTGAAGTCATAGAATGGAGTTGTGTGAACTCATAGAATGGAGTTCTGTGATGTCACAATGGAAGTGTGTGTAGTCATAGAAAGGAGGTGTGGGAAGTCATAGAATGGAGGACTGTGAAGTCATAGAGTGCAGGTGAGTGAGGTCACAGATTCGAGGACTGTGAAGTCATAGAATGGAGGTGTGTGATGTCAGAATGGAGGTGTGTGAAGTCATAGAATGGAGGTGTGTGAAGTCACAGAATGGAGGTGTGTGAACTCAGAATGGAGGTGTGTGAAGTCACAGAATGGAGGTGTGTGAAGTCATAGCATGGAGGTGTGTGAAGTCATATAATGGAGGTGTGTGAAGTCACAGATGGAGGTGTTGAAGTCACAGATGGAGGTGTGTGAAGTCAGATTGGAGGTGTGAAGTCATAGAATGGAGGTGGGTGAAATCATAGAAGAGGAGGTGTTGAACTCATAGAATGGAGTTGTGTGATGTCACAATGGAAGTGTGTGAAGTCATAATAAGGAGGTGTGGGAAGTCATAGAATGGAGAGTGTGAAGTCATAGAGTGCAGGTGAGTGAGGTCACAGATTCGAGGTCTGTGAAGTCATAGAATGGAGGTGTGTGATGTCAGAATTGAGGTGTGCGAAGTCATAGAATAGAGGTGTGTGAAGTCAGAATGGAGGTGTGTGAAGTAATACATGGAGTTGTGTGAAGTCATAGTATGGAGGTGTGTGAAATCATAGAATGGAGTTTTGTGAAGTCACAGAATGGAGCTGTGTGAATTCAGAATGGAGGTGTGTGAAGTCATAGAATGGAGGTGTGTGAAGTCACAGAATGGAGGTGTGGTGAAGTCAGATTGGAGGTGTGAAGTCATAGAATGGAGGTGGGTGAAATCATAGAAAGGAGGTGTGTGAAGTCATAGAATGGAGGTGTGTGAAGTCATAGAATGCAGGTGTGTGAAATCATAGAATG